>ML785378.1:554904-594642 GCA_009831015.1 Picea engelmannii
CCCTGGTTAACATGCAAAACTCAAATCCAAACGTCAACTAGCTCTGATACCACTTGATCCGTAGGATCTTTTAAATGACTATGGTTGAGTTTTAATTTTGCATGCATTAATTAACCATTTGAGAAACTTAGTGAAAGAATGAGAAAAGACGAGGAATTATAACATACATATACACATTTGCAGATCTGAAATGAAAGAATAAACATCAAACCATAACACGCAGATTAATAACGGAGTTCGGCACAACTTTGCCTACGTCTCTGGGCCTTTGTCTCTATGGGGGAGGCTTCTTTATTTCTGTTCAAATTCTCAAAAGTACATTGCTGCAATTCCAAATGTCTACAAGACTGATCTGGTCATGTTCATCCAGATCTCAAGAACCCTGCAAAGAAAATGGCATGCAAAACGGACGTTCGAAGCTCCCAGAAATGATACGACAGCGTCTCCTTCTCAAAAGCTTCACTACATCAACATGGCTTTGGCTTGGCTTTTCTTCAGCATAACTCTGCTCTGACTGCTCTCCCATGGCCTCAAGTAGGCCTAGTTTATATAGCCTTGAAGTTGGTTTCTCAGCTCCAACTTCCTCCAAGAATTTGGCCTCCAAAAATGCCCAATATTCCCCAAAATGGAAGGAATCAGCTTAAAATAGGCATAATAACAATAAAAAAAACCAAAAACATTGGATAAAACCAATTTTATAACAATAATAGGGTGCTAGACCCCTGATTCTCGTGCGCACACCTCTAGCATGGTCGTATGGGGGGCCATGTTGCCGAGCACTCATGCGCTGGCCCCCCCTCATCTGCTCCAGCCCCAGGTCTCTTGGCACATGCATAGGGCCACAAGCCAATTGTTATAACAACCCCCCTTTTGGCGTGCCTTCTCTTGGTGGTATGGCATACACATAGGGCCACGGGCCAATTGTTATAACTATGCCCATTCGAAACTCCCGCCGTGGTCTCGTTGCAATGGTCGTATGTTTGTGCGCCGAGGGCTGCGGCTAAGCCCCGACCCTTTTTACCGCCCACCAAACCTTTGTATCACTTTAAATACAAAACGCGCCATTCATACAACAAGTAACAACATCCACCCAAGTGGCTAGCCTGTTCTTCCAGTCCGTTCACTCCCGGGAGGTCGTTGGTTCGACTCCCGTGCACACCACAATTTTAACACATAAACCAACAACCAACCACACGGTGCCACATGGAAGCCCGTGACAGGGCCACGTGGCACCTTAAAAACCAACCATAACCTGACACGCGTCATACACTGATTGGCCCATGTGCATGCCACGTCAACCCTGTCGTATTTCCACATCATCCTATCATACTGCAACCTGTCATCTAACACGTAAGCTGCTGAGGTCATCCTATGCCACGTGTCACTCTTTCAGTGGTGACACGTGTCACCTCGGGATAGGTCCAACTGTACGCCCAAACGATCAAATCTACCTGACACGTGTTGCCTCCTTGAGATACCATGTGTCACTTGTATAGACCTGCCACGTCAGCATACGGATATGCCACGTCAGCATCCATACAGACTGTACGGACTGCACAGTCAGCAATTTTTTTTGCCTGTTTGACGTTTCGGACAGAACGCGATATCTTCTCCATACGGAGCCCATTTGACAAAGTAAATATACCACCAAAATCAGGAAAACGAGACGGATGCAATGGAATAGGTTTTGTCGCATTCTGAGCACTTTCATTTTTTAGCATTTTTCAAGCCCTATCAGGCTTCTGGATCCGATTTCGGATCACCTAATGATTTTTTTATTTTCACAATCCCATAAGCGATAACCAAAATCATTAACACCGTATCCAATAAAGGTACACTTCTTGTATTTTTCCTCAAGCTTTGTTCTATTTTCTTTATCAATATGGACAAATGCTTCACAACCAAAAGTTTTCAAAAAAGAATAGTTTACCCTTTTTCCTGTCCATTCCTCCTCTGGAATTCTACCTTCCAAAGAGCTTGAAGGTCCTCTGTTTATTAAGTAAATAGCATTATCTATAGCATCTGCCCAAAACTGTAAGGGCAAACCAGCATGCAATCTCATACTCCTTGCACACTCCATGATTGTCCTATTCATCCTTTCTGACACACCATTTTCTTGTGGTGTTCTTGGAACTGTCTTCTCTCTACGAATCCCATGGTATGAACAATAATCATCAAACTCCTTGCTGCAATATTCACCTCCATTATCTGATCTGAGACATTTCAACTTTTTTCCTATCTCATTCTCAACCAAAGCTTTCCATTTCTTAAAAGTATCAAAAACATCAGATTTTTGTCGAATGCAATAAACCCAAGTTTTTCTAGTTGCATCATCAATAAAAGTAATATATTAATGAGAGCCACCGAGAGATGATACTTGAGCTGGTCCCCATACATCTGTATGCACAAGCTCTAACCTTTCACTCTTCTTTTCTTTTCTGACTCTGAGAACTCTGACTCTCTTCTGTTTTCCATAAACACAATGCTCACAGAAGTCCAAATCAATTTGTTTAAGATCTGGAAACAAATTTCCTTTGTGAAGTATCTGCATCCCCTTCTCACTCATGTGTCCAAGCCTATGATGCCACAGTGCTGTATCCACTCCTATAGAAGCTAAAGAGATATAAGATTCAGTATTACTAGTACATAAATACAATGTACCTACCTTCTCTCCTTTCGCTATCACCAATGATCCTTTGATGACCGTCCACGTCTTATCTATAAATATGGATATACAACCTTCACTTGCCAACTGCCCTATTGAAATTAGATTTCTCATTAAATCTGGAACATGTCTTACCTCTTTCAACAACCATTGGTTTCCATTGCATTGCTTTATTTTTACCTTTCCCATTCCAACAATTTTGCATAGTGCATCGTCACCCAAATGAACCTGTCCAAAATCACCTTGAACATAATCTAGAAAATGTTTCCTATGGGGTGTGGCATGAAATGAAGCCCCTGAATATACTACCCAAGACTCATAAATATTGTCTACAGAAATAATCAAAGCATCTTGTAACACATCAACTGTTACATTTGCTTCCTAATTTCTCTCTTGTTGTCCATCTCTTTGTTTCTTTGGAGCTCTGCAGTCTTTCTTCAGATGTCCTTTCTTCCCACAATTCCAGCACTCTGTCTTTCCAAGTCTGGATTTGGATTTTCCCTTCCTAGAATTCCCATGGTTCCTGAAACCCTTTCCTCTATCCTTTTTTCTTCCCCTGTTCTCCATGTTCAACGCATTTCCTGATGTCTCACCTGTGCTTTTCCATCGCATTTCCTCACTAAGGATAACACCAACAACATCATCAAATTTTAAAGTATTTGAACCAGAGACAGAGTTACTTACAGCCATGACCAAGCCGTTCCATCTTTCTGGCAATGAGCACAAGATTAGAAGAGACTTCACATCATCATCAAAGTCCACCTTTACAGAACTTAGTTGATTAGTAACCATATTAAAATCATTTAAATGATCTGCAATAGACCCACCTTCTGACATCTTCATATTAAATAATCTCTTTATTAGAAATACCTTATTGGACGTCGAGGGTTTTTCATACAATTTGGCCAATGCATCCATCAAACCCTTTGTTGTTTTTTCTTTGGAAATATTGAAAGACACCGACGCTACCAGGCTCAGCCATATCATTCCTAGAGCCTTTCTATCAAGAATCTCCCATTCTTCGTCCTTCGTAGCTGTCGGATTCTTTGGTATTCCTCCCAATGGTAGGAATAGATCCTTCTGATATAAATAGTCTTCCATCTGCATCTTCCATAACTGGTAGTTTTGGCCGTTAAATTTCTCAACCCTGAACTTCCCATCTTCTGACATTGCTCCCACTCGAACCAGGAACCCTCTTTTCTTGCAAGTTACCTTTCGCTCTGATACCAGTTGTTAGAAAAACAAGACCGTGGAGAAATAAAATAAAACAAATGCGGAAACAAAACACAAAAGATACACAATACAATAGAGACACAGATTTACATGGTTCACCCAGTGTGGGCTACGTCCACCATAGAAATTTCTAGGTCCTTCCTTTATTATTATCCAGCATATGAAGGGATACAACCTACAGCAAACCCGTTGTAACTTGGTATCGAAGCTCTGAAATCAGGAAGATAATCAGGGTCCACAACCAACAGGGGACACCCCAGTTAATCCACGCTAGTCATGTACCAATTCAATCTAGAATCCTAATGATGCAACAATTCCATTTGCTCGAGGAAAAGCCACATAATAGTATTGGGGGCTTGTTGGAACCCAAGGTTTTGTGGAAGTTGGGTGTGCGCCATGAATCAACAATGTGCATGCATATACACTATGCAACACAAGGAAGGAGCAGTAGCAGTGTCGTCCAAAGGAAGATTGTGCGTGCCTAATTTTTCACTATACAAAAGGAATCAAGAAGACCACATGTAGCAAATATGAAGCATATATTATAAAATATTTTGTACTTGAGTGTTATAATGACCCAAAGGATTGTGGAAAATGGTATGGATGAGATAGAAAGTTAGTAAGGAGGCATTCGAACATGTAGAGTTCGTAGATTTGGAAATCACTTAATAGAGTGGAGCATAGAATAATGCGATAGGGAGGCATAGAAAAAAGGAGTATATAGAGTCGAGTGAAATACAGTTGTAGAGTAGTCCATTTTTTGGTCTAGTTTTGTAACATTTTTTTTTGGAGTTATGTATAAGTCTTGTATGAGTCTATATTAGAGGGAGAAATGTGTAGGATTGAAGGAATGAGAATAGAGTTCATAGCACATTTGAATGTAATGACTGTTGAATGAATCTACAACACATGGCACATAATTGTGTTATGATTCTTTGTATTTGTATGAATTTTGAGGTTAATGAATATAAAAAAAAGTCTTATTTTTCTTTGCAATGCACTAAGTGTATTCTTTGTATACATTTTGAGGTTAATGGATATAACACAAAGTCTTGTTTGTCTTTGCAATCCACTAAGTGTATTCTTAGTTGAATGTATATATGTTTTAATGGTTAATGTTTGTTACTTTGTATCTAAATATGAATGAATAAATGTATGTAATCCCAAGAGTTTTCCTTACATGCATTGTGACTTCATATCTAACACAAGACTAAATGGTCTCTATGATTCTCATGGTGTCTCGAGTGAGGCCTTCTTCCATCCTCGACTGAAGATTGAATATGATGACGCCTTGGGGTTTTGTTGGTCAAATATTGATGAATCCTATGTCTTCAACCTTATAAAAATAGGAGAGACACACCAACAACCATTTTTATTTATGATGTCAATAAATGATAAATACCTCCACACCTCGTTAGTATTTATGATAATTTTGTATTCTCTTTGAATTTCAAGGATTCCCATCCTCAATGCCACTTGTATTTATGATGATAATGATGATGGTGATGATGGTTATTAATATCCATTGAGATTCCCATTGGTCTATTGGACCTTAAAAATGTTACGGAATTACTTGGTTTGATTTGGAATTGTATTTATGTGCTTGAAAGACTTAAGAGAAGCATTCCCAAATCACCATATTTTTTATGAGTTAAAAAGTTTGAAAAGATAGTATTGTAACAAATATTTTGAGATTCACATCTAATCTGGGTGTATGCAAGATATTATAAGAGAAATTGATTTTCGTATTCAACCCTCTCGGTGTCACAAATATGGAAAATTCATTCTACCCATGACGTTTTAGGAATTATCCAATGCCATGTCTCACTATGGAGCTCGTGAGAGTTTGTTCTTATTTTAGCAATGTTGATTTTCTACTTTGTGCTAGTTAAAATAGAGAGATACTTTTGATCTTATGGATTAGGGTTGATCACCTCCTTGTAGTATCTTAATATTCTCTTATCCTCTAATTCTTTATTGCACCAAATTTTCTCCTTAAATTTAGTTGTAATAATATTTTTAATGTTATAATTATTTTGCAAAGTGACCTCTTCTTCGATACTTGAGTGACTTAGCCAATACTTGGCATCTTTATGTGAAACCCACTTGAGACATAGGTGGTTTTTACTGGAGTTTGAAGCAACCTTAAGAAGCCTCTTGTCTTCCATGATGTTTATCTTGTTCTTGTACATTAAAAAACTAGTCACAACCATGCTCTCAATGGGGGAAAGACTCACTTATTTGAGGAGGATATGATAGGGTGTATTGCATTTAATTTTAGATTACAATTTTAAAACAATTTTGGATTTTCTCTATCTTTGTCCATGATTCTCTAGAGATGTTGTAGCCCCAAATTTCATAACTATATTAGATAACATGTAACATCCTTGTTTTAATCCCTATTTTAGTAATGTGTAATGTAGATATGATATATGGCCATGGGTCAAGCGATGTAATATGTGAACTTGTGTATCGAAAATTGATAAATAAAAATGTGATGCCAGTTGTAGATGGACATGGACAGAGATATGGGGGATGAGTTATCCACAAGATATGAGGGGTCTAAGGGGGTCTTATTCATGGGTTTTAAATCACAAACATTTTCCTGATTTTCTTATTGTTTTTAGTGAACCTTCTATTTATTCCCTTGAGTGTATGAGACATACCTTGTTTTTAGTGAATCATTGAATACATGTCAGATTGTGGGTGTGAGAAGTCACATCCCATAATTATAGGGGGAATGGGGTTGATTTTCAATCATCTTAGGGAAGAGTGTGAGTCAATTAAGGAGGAAAAAGGAAAGGAAATTCATATGGGATAGTAGGGGAGTTTTTATAGATAGTTTTATGCATGGGAATGAGGAGACATAAGAGGGAAGAGTGTAGGAGCTTGGAGGAAACAATGGTGAACTTATTAGCAATTGTTGGAAATTGTTGAAGGTTGAAGATCAAGTAAGTTGTCAAGATTATAGAAGAGGTAGGTTGTTAGGCCTATAGAGTGAACTCCTTATGTGAGATTTTTCAATGGAGCAACAAGCTTGTTGTTTTTATTTATCCCAGTAGTTGACAATCTTGGAGTCCCTGACAAAGATATTCTTATCCAACCTATGTTGGAATCCCTAATAAAAGAATGATACAGCCCAAGGGACTTCTTGCAGGGAATGGGGTACATTCCTTGGGTCAAGTAGGTTGAGAGGAATATCTTGGGTTTATTTTATATTCTTTGTGAAAGTGATCCCAAGTAATGTACACTGATATGGGAGAAAAGGGGGTCTGGGGGGGTTTGGTGGTTTTTTGCGACTATTTTTTGGAGATTTTCGGCACATTGTTTTTTCCAATGGTTTTCTAATTTTGGTTAAGGAATTAGGGTTGTTGACTACTATGGGTAAATTCATTAGGAGTTTGGATGTCATGGGGTCCTATATGTATATTGTATTGTAAACAATGAAAAATATAATGGGTAGAATATTAGAGGTGTGGCTCTAAACATGTTGTTGGTTTTCCCGGTTTGGGTTTCAAGGTAAAAATCTATGTGTCATGTGTGTGTGTGTGTGTGCACCATCGTATCTTCTCTATTATTATTAAGAAAATGTTTGCATTAATTTATTGTACAAGGTTAAAATATACAGAAGAGAGATGGAGGAGTTGGGATAGTTGTATGAAATATTAGTTGGTTGTGGGAATATTGAGTTGTGAGTGGAAAATGGAGATACACCCTATTTTTTGGATTCCTATCCCCAGCTCAAGGGTGACTTTCTATTGAGATTTAGAACAAAATGTCTATGGTTGGGTGGAACATCTGACTTCTACAACTGGTTGCACAACTGTTATAAAAATATAAGTGTTTTATCCATAGATGATTTTGGGGGCTAAATTTCGCCAATGGGATTATGGATGCAAGTTGTGGGAAAATATTTATAACATGCTATTTGACAACCCAATGGGAATAGTCCATGAGGAAAATTCCAATAGGCTTGAAGACTATAGATTTTGGGAAAAACTTTATAATGTGTTATTTGAAAACCCATTGGGAAAGGTCCATGAGGAAGATTCTGATTTAGTCTTGTGACTTGCAATTTTTGGGAGAAGCCTTTATAACATGCTATTTGACACTCCAATGGGAAGAGTCTACAAAGGAGAGCCTAATAATCTTGCAAAATATTTGGTCGATGGTCGATGGAGGAGAATGATGGATGATGACATGGCCAAATCAAGGTATGCCACATGGAATCAACAGAAACGTGCCATGCTATGCCATTAAATGTTCCAAGGTCAAGCATAGGTTGGATTAACAGACTGTTATAATAGTAAACTAGTCAATTTCTATGAAAAAATTCAAATTATGAAGATCATCAACTTGTGAAGGATTTTTGATGGCCTCAACAACATTTTTAGGTAGTCTAAATCAAGAAAACTATGTGTACCTATGATCCACATAGTCTCTATTACTATAATGAAATAAATTGGTAATATATATCCAATGATATATGATGAGTGAAAAACAAAGCTAAAATAGTATACTAGTTTACTTCCAAAGGGCATAAATCCTTGCCCAGAAGTCAGTTTGGGAAACAAGAGTGGTTTGTGGAAAGATCATGGAACATAGAAGACAACCATGGAACCATATTTAGATTCTATTTACTTGAAGTTGTACAGGATGGGAGAGAAAACACCTATAGCAGTAAGGGGTAAAAATGAGAAAATAATCTAAACTTCTCTAGACCATAACTATCATCTTGAAAATTGGATTTTGGAAAATGAGCATCCAATGGAAATTTGTTGAGGAGGATAATCCATCTATCAACCCATATTTTTGAATTGAGCACTATAATTTCTCAAAAACAAAATGCAGCAGTAAAAACAGAGAAATGATTGGAAATTGCAACTTGAGAAGGTTGTAATGTTTCACTCAGAACTCAGAATGAGGCATGAGTACAACCATTGGAGAGATGTTTCATAGAGGAACATGTCTAAATAATTGTATTGTGTATTGGTGCATATGTTTTCTTCATAAATTGAAATTAAGAATGGTCTGTAACCTAATTAATAAAGTATTTTGAAATGTGGCTATTTCTAACAATAATTGTTACAAAAAGATTTTATTGCAGACATAGAGGTACAAAAGGGAAAACTTGGTTCCTATACAAGAACCATAGATATTGAGGATTACCAAGGGTATTAAAGCCATGAATATGAAATAATAGGGATACTTTTCAGCATGGGAAATGCTGAGACTAAGTCCAATTGAAGAAGAAGCAAGGCAAAGCATGTGGAGCTAGTTGAAACTATGAGAAGCTTGTGAAGAGAAGTGAACATCTATAGGGAAGATAATGAAAGGATGATGAAATGTCTGGATGAGTTTCTAAAGAGTATTAATATGTTTCATAGATAAGTCAACAAATATTCTAGATCAAAGAAAGCAACTAGTGCTAGGAAAGAGGCAACATCCATATCCCTTGGTAGAAGGGATGATCACATGGATGACAGGCATTCAATAAATGTGAGAATACATCATTATTTTCCAAGTAAATTTAATAGAAATTATCATTCATATTCAGGGCTAGAGAGAATCCCAAGTGTCCCCCCTATCAGAAGGAAGAGGAGAAGATATGAGTTAGATATTTTTCATGGTGATACTAGGAAACTCAAGCCACAAACTTTTGACGGAGAGAATAGAAAGGGAGAATAGGTTGAATATTGGTTGTTGAGAATGAGGAAATATTTCTAGTTGCATTATTACCCATCAAATGTAGAAACCATAATTGCAACCTACAATCTTCAAGGAAAAGCATCCATGCGGTGGGATCAACTTAAGTAGGACAAGCACCTTGATGAGAAGAAGGTATCATGGAGATTGGTCAAGGGATATTTCCAATAGAAATACTTGTCAGAGGATTATTATGATAAGAAGATGAAAAAGTTATTTGAACTCAAATTCGAAAGCATGACAATGGAGTGTTCATTTTTCTAGTGCAATAGATAATAGCACAATATTTATGAAAACTGATAACTACTTCTAATGATGTTATTTTTCACTTTTCAATTTATCAATAAGAAATTATACTTCACAAATCCAACCATATAAATGTTGTAGAATAATAGTAGAGATCACAAAGGGAACACACAAGTTACTAGGAGATGTGAATTGCTTGAGTTACAAATGAGCCAGAATGGCTCTTTATTTATACTAAATTGACCTCCCCAACAAACACAAATTTTGAATTTTCACTTTTCACATTATGAAGACTAACCATAGTTACAAAATTAAACTCTCCCTCTTAACTAGGGAGGTATTCATAACAACCAACTAAATGTACTCAAACCTGAGCACTCAACTGAGCGTCCCTCAGTTTCCATGCACTCAACAGAGTGTCTTGTGACTACAAGGACAATTCTTCCTAATCAGATCTCCATATGTGCCACATGAAGAATGTTAGTCCTTCGAGATGTTAAAATTCATGCCATGGGCTACAAGGACCATTCTTCTAATTAGGTCACTACATGTGCCATAGAAGAATGTCAGTCCTGGACCTCTTTATCTAATAAGGTCACCATATGTTTCATAGAGAAAATTTTCAGTCCTATACCAAGATCCCTAATCAAGTCACCATTCTTTCCATAGGGGGAATACCATTCATCTAGATCAAGTCACCATATGTTCCATAGGAGAATGTCATTCATGTACCATTTTCTACAGAAAATGCATGTCCATGATACATCAACAATCTGTCCAACCTGGACCATTCTCCACGGGGAGAATTTCAATCCAGCAACACACTGACTATCCACAATGCAAGAATATCAGCACTCCCTCTCAACCAAGGGAGTAATCTCCACAAGCCAAAGATTTTCCCTAAAGTATACAAACTTCCATTTGGATAAGGGCTTCATCAGAATATATTTTATTTGATCATCAATGGAGATATACTAGAGCTTCAATTTTCCCTCCTAGACTTTATCACGGATGTATTAGTACTTGATCTCAATGTGCTTTGACTTTTCATGGAACACAGGATTCTCTGGAAGCTTCACACAGCTTTTATTATCATAGTATATCATGGTTGAATCTAGTGCCTGGTCAAATAGTCCAGAAACCATCTTATGGAGCCATACTTCCTTCATACAAGCATCACAAGCTGCAATATACTCTACCTCTGTAGTGATGAGTGCAACAGACTTATGTTTCCTAATAGCCCAAGATATCATAGCAGAGCACAAACTAAAATATACACCAGAATTAGTATTTATGTCACTTTCACTCCCTTCCCAATCATAATTTGTATGTCCATGTAGTTGTACACCACTGTTTGAGACATATCTTAAACAATAATTTAGTGTTCCACACAAATATCTCAAAATTTTCTTTGCAAATATCCAATGCTCATGTCTTGGTTCCACCTGGAACTGAATCAACGTGTTCACATCGAAGAAAATGTCTGGCCTGGTATAACCAAATACATCAATGATCCAATCAACTTCCATTACATGGAGGGATCTACCAGATCAATATCAGAATCTCTCAACTTCTTTAGGTTTTTCACCATGGGAGTTTCCATGGATTTGCAATTCATCATCCCAAACTTCTGAAGGATATTCACAACATACTTTCCTTGACCTAGGAATATTTCACCAGGCTTATGCCATACTTCTAGTCCCAAATAATAGTGCATGAGACCAAGATCCTTCATGTCAAATTTAGAGTCTAGCTCCCTCTTACATTGAATAGTGAGAGGCGTTGCACCTGTTAGAAATAAGTCATAAACATATAGTAGTAGAATCATAGGTGCATCATTCACAAACTTATAATAAATGTTTGGATCAACATAGCTCTTGGAGAATCCAATTCTCGTCAAGTTTCTATCAATCCATGCATACCAATCTCTTGGATCTTCCTTGATTCCATACAAGGCTTTCTTTAATATCCAAACATGGGACTCTCTCTGGTCCACCTCAAAACCTTGAGGTTGCTCTATGTACACTTGTTCTTCAATCACTCCATAGAGAAAAGAGGTATTCACATCCATCTGATGTAGATTCCATCCCATGGAAGTTGTAAGAGAGATAATGGATATGATAGAAGAGTATACAGAAATAGGAGAAAACGTCTCATCATATTCTTCTCCCTCTTTCTGGGAGAACCCTCTATCCATGAACCTTGCCTTGTATTTATAAATACTTCCATCCACTGCATGTTTAATATTGTAAATATAGTTTGAAGTTACCATAGACTTCCCTTCAAGTCTAGGAACAACTTCCCATACATCGTTCTTCATGATGGATTGATATTCTTCCATCATAGCTTCCTTCCATTATTTATGCTTGACTACTTCTTCAAAGGTGGAAGGTTCTATATTCCCAAGATTTGTCATAAGTGTCGCGTAAATATAGAACCGTTGGGGTGTCTTTCTTTCTCTGGATATGCCACCTAGAGCTTCATGTCCTACTGCTTCCTGTAAGGTTGATTTGAGCCATGCTAGTCTCTTTCTTATCCCATGAAATGTAACTGGTTCCAAAGGTTCAAGTGGCCATTATGGTTCTTCATAAGGATAATTTGGAGAACCTGTACTTTCTTCCTTGGGATATTCATGTTCCTCTTCATCATTGGATTCCATGGAATCTTCTATAGATTTCCTATAAGAAATATTTTCATCAAAAGTCATGTCCCAACTAACTTCAACCTTTTGTTGTCCTGGAATATATATTTTATAGGTTTTTTATGACTCACTATATCCAATGAATATGCCCTTGTTTCCTGAAGGTTCCAACTTATTTCTTTTTTCATTGGGATCATGAATATAAACAGTACAACCAAAGCTCCTCAAGCATTAAACACTTGGTTTATTTCCAAAGAAAGCTTCTTCTGGAGTCATGTTCTTCAATATACGATGAAGACTTCTATTTTGAACATATATGGCTACCATAACTACTTCTCCCCATAGAAACATGGATATATTTTGATCATTCATCATTGCCTTAAATAATTCTTCAACAAATCTATTCTTCCTTTTTGCCATGCCATTTTGTTGAGGATTATGTGTGACAATCATCTCCCTATTAATTCCAGCTTCTTTGCAAAAGGAAATGAGCTCTTTGGAGGTGTATTCTCCTCCATTATCATTTTTATCTTCTTATCTATCAAGTTTTCTACTTCAACCTAGAATTCTTGAAACTTTTCAAATACTTCATCATTCGTCTTCAACAGGTACATCCAAGTCTTTCGTGAGAAGTCATCAATAAATATTAAATACTAAAGAGAACCTCCTAAAGACTTCACAGGAATATGACCACATACATATGAATGTATTAAGTTCAATATCTCCTTAGATCTATTTTCACTTCTTGGGAATGGCTTCTTAACATTATTCCCAAGTGCATAGCCTCTACAAACACCTTCATGCACCGGTTGCAATTTTGGTACACCTACCACCATTTGATTTATAGATGGAAATGATTGATAATGAAGGTGAGCATACCTTCTATGCCATAATTCACTAGGATCAACTTCATCATGTACAATGGTTTAAGTATTTTGACCTAGGATCTTATATAGTCTCTCATCACGAATTCCAATAACTCTAGCATCATCTATACTATAGACCTTGGGCCATACAAGTACTTTCCCATCAACAAATTCTATTATATCTCCTTTATATTCTAGACAAGAAATGGAGACCAAAGTATTCTTCAAACTAGGCACATATAGAACATTATTGAGATTAACATTGTTACGTGATTCCAACTCAATATATTTTTTCCCAATTCCTTTGAATGCATACGAGTTGTTGTCTCCAAGTTTTACTCTATGATAGATCCTTTTCTCCCTCATACTTGAGATATTGACATGATCACTTGTTTTATGTCTAGAAGATCCACTATCAATCAACCACATATTTTCATTATCTTCAATAGATCCTAAAAGGGCTGAGAAGTAGAAGAAATTTGTATCTTCATGCTTGACTTATTCACCATTCACATTGGCAGCTGAAGCATGATGCCTTCCCTTCCTCTTCTTTGTCTATTCAAGAAAATCATGTTTGTAGTGGCCAAATTTATGGCAACCAAAACAATGGACTTTTGACATGTCTTTTTTCCCTTGATGATTAGGTCTCCTTCCTGATTTCTTGTTTTGAAAGATAAACTTCTTCTTGCCTCCATTCTTATTCAATCTTGATGCATAACCTTGAGCATCTTCTTCTTTCTTAATTATTTCCTTTGATGTGATCCTTTATTCTTATTGAGAGAAGAAGGTCCATAGCTCTTCAAAGGTAGGAAATTCATTTCTTGTGTTCATACTTGAAGCAAATGCATCCCATGATCTAGGTAGACCATTAAGTACAATAATAATGATCTCTTTATCAAGAACAACTTCATTGTTATCTTGGAGTTGATCTCTTAGTTGGGAGATCCTCACAAAATATGAATATATAGTATTGTCTTTCGTCATTATGGTATCACGAAGCTCATTCTTCAAGCTCATCACTTGACCAACATTCTTGACTATAAATAGATTGGTTAGTTCAGCATACATTTTCTTTGACATATCTATATTTCATATTTAAGGAATCAAATGGTCTGTAATAGAGTCTACAATGATACTCATGGCATTAATTTCATTTTCCTTGAACGTTTCCTTTTGCTCTTTATTTTGAGCTTCCTTTTCTTTTTCTGCATCATTCTATGGTTCCACATTATTACCTTTCACAATGTCCATAGCTTTGTTATTGGAAAGGATAAGATCAATCCTTGTCTTCCATGCCCTGAAGTTAGAATATCCTTCTATCTTGTTTTTTGATTTCATAGTGTAAATCATTGTTGTAGAATTTCAAGAGAATAAAGGTTTCTTGAAGATAGGTCTTCTTAGATGGTGATCTTTGGATCTCTTCTTAACTGCCGCTCTAATACCATGTTGATTTTTCTAGTGCAATAGATAATAACACAATATTTGTGAAAACGGATAATTACTTCTAATGATGTTGGTTTTCACTTTTCAATTTATCACTAAGAAATTATACTTCAGAAATTCAACCCTATAAATGTTGTAGAATAATAGTAGAGATCACAAAGAGAACACAAGATTTACTATAAGATGTGAATTGCTTGAGTTACAAATGAACCAAATCGGCTCTTTATTTATACTAAACTGACCTCCCCAACAATCATGACTTTTCACTTTTGACATTATGAAGACCAACCATAGTTACAAAATTCAACATGGAGGAATATGAGAGGGTATTAATTGAATTTCTTAAGTATATTGGCATCATAAAGGAAGAGATTTTCAAATCCAAAGGTTTTTGAGTGGGATACCTACTTTTTATAGTGATAAGATACATTATGATAACCCTATGACTTTGGAGGAGGCTATAAGGAAGGAAAAACACATTTACGAGCATAACGGAGGGAGGCCAACTTTCCAAAAAGATTGGAATGACAAGATTACGAGTAATATGGAGAAAAGGAAGAAATGTCTTAAGACACCTTTTTAGAGGAAAAATTCTCAAGCATATGAGCAAGGATAGTCATCCCATAATAATCCTAGGATGGCATATTATTTTGGGAAAATGCCAAGACAAAAGTCCATAAAATGTTGGGGATGTGAGGGAGACCACTTGTATAAGGTTTTCACTCACAAAGGAGAAAATATTAGGAATATTCACAATATTTAGGAGGTTGATATATCTAAATACATGGGAAGAAGCTTACCAAGGATTTATGCAGCCTTGGACAACAAGTAAGTAGAGTACAAATCCCCCATGATTGAAGTAGAAGGTAATATTGATAACCATCCCATAGCAATTTTAATTGATTCTAGAGCTATCCATAGTTACACAGATCCTAACCTTGTTGAAATATTTCACTTGAAAAGAAGCAAGCATGGGAAATCTTGGTTGGTTTAGCTAGCCACAAGGGCTAAGAGAAGAATCAATGAGCTAGTTAAATATTATCCAATAGATATGAATGAACTTAGCAAAAAATAAAATGTGAAGATCATACCATTAGGCTCATATGATTTTCTAATTGGTATGGATTGGTTGGAAAAGCACCATCTTGTCCTAGATTTCTACAACAAGACAATCACCTATTGTGATGAGGAATGGTAGCAAGAGAAGGTTCAAGGTATCCCAAGGATTGTAGTCATTAGATGCATTTTAGCCATGCAATTGAAGAGGAGTTTCAGGAAAGGATGTCAAATTTTTGCAGCCCATATGGAAGAGGAAACCAAAGATAAAATGCCAAGTTTTGAAGACCATATGATCTTGAAATATTTTGATGATGTATTTGGGGAGATTCTAGGGTTTCCATAAAGTAGAGACATTTCTCCATTGATTTGGTTCCAGGAGCTTCCTCATTTTCCAAAATCCTTATAGGATGGGTACACTAGGGTTGAAGGAGATACATATGTAGCTTGAATAAATTCTAAAGAAGGGGTATATATTCCCAAGTGTGTCACCTTGGGATGCCCCAGTGCTCTTTGTGAAAAAGAAGGATGGAAACTCAAGGTTGTGCATTGATTTCTAATGATATATTTGAAATAAGGTCACCATAAATAAATAAATAAAAATACCCCTTGCTAAGGATTGATGATATATTTGATCAGGTGAAATGTGAAAGAATATTTTCCAAGATTGACTTGAGGTCAGGATATCATCAAGAGAGAATACAGGAAGAAGGTATCAACAAGACAACATTCAAGACAAGATATTGACATTACGAGTTTGTGGTGGTGCCATTTGGACTATCAAATGCACCAATTGTTTTCATGTGTCTAATGAATGGAGTGTTAAGGGAATACCTGGAGAAGTTTGTATTTTTTTTCTTGGATGATATACTCATCTACTCAAAGAAAAAGGAGGAGCATGAGAAACATTTAAGGATGGTGCTACAAGTTTTGAGAGAGCATCAATTGTATTCCAAGTTAAGTAAGTGCATCCTATATTAAAGGAAGATTCATTACTTGGGTCATATTATTTCAAGAGATGGGATGGAAGTTGATCCTGAAAAGATAGATGTCATTAGAGGATGGCCAATGCCAAGAAATGTTACATAAGTCATATCATTTGTGGGACTTGCAAATTATTACTAAAGATTCATAAAAGGTTTTTTTCAAATATTCCAATCACAATTACTTGTTTGAAAAAGAAGGGAGTGGAATTTGAATGGACTTCCAAATGTGAGGAGAGTTTTTAGCAGTTGAAGGATATTTTAACAAGTATGCCAATATTGAAGATCACATACCCAGATGAATATTTTGTTTTGTGCACTGATGTGTGCAAGGAAGGTCTCGGTAGAGTCGTCGTGCAAAATTAACTTGTGTTATTCTATGAGTCAAGGAAATCGAAAGAAAATGAGAGGAATTATTCCACACATGATTTAGAACTAGAATCCATTATTCACACATTAAAAATTTTGAACTAAGGACAGAGCCTTGTGGTATTAAACATTTGTTTGGACAACGAACACTAAATGTCAAGCAAACTAGATGGTTAGAATTCCTTGGTGAGTATGACTTTGATATAAATCATATCAAGGGAAAAGAGAGCCAAGTTGTTTATGCACTCAGTAGGAGAGTTCACAAGATGCATGGTACAACCATAAGTGTGTACAGGTCTAATTTAAAGACATAATTTTAGAGGTTGTAAATTTAGATTAGAACTATTTTCAAATAAAAGAAACATTACAGTAAGGTAATTTTTTTAGCAAAAATTTAAAGATTTTGAGCTAAAAGAAGATGGAGTCCTCATGTACAGAGGAAAATTGTATGTCACAAACTCCAAAGAGATGAAAAATATAGTGCTAAGAGAAATTCTCAATGTGCCATATGCTAGGCACCCAAGATATCATAAATCAATTGTAGTTGCAGGAAGCCAATCATTTTGGCCAAAAATGAAGAAAGAGGTGGTTGATTACATAGCAATATGTATAGAATGTCAAAAGGTAAAATATAAGAATAAACATCTAGCTAGACTGTTATAGTCTTTGTTCATTCCAAAGTGTAAATGGGAAGTTGTTACAATTTAGTTTATCACTAAGCTACCTGAAATAGTGAAGAAACAAGATTCCAACATGGTAGTGGTGGATAAATTCACCAAGGATGTAAATTTTAATCCAGTAAGACAACTCACAAGGTAGCCAACATTGCAAAACTTTACATGAAGGAAATTGTCATGCTACATGGAGTGCCCAAGGAAATTGTTTTTGACAGAGATCACAAGTTCATATAAAATGTTTGGAAAGGGTTTTTTAAAGGATTTGGGACAAATTTAAATTTCATTACAACATGTCACTCAAAGTTAGTTGGGAAAATAGAGATGACTAATAGGATAATTGAGGACATGCTATGAATATATGTAATTGACCAACCATCCAAGTGGCAGGACTATATCCATTTAGTAAACTTTTATTACAATAATGGGTGCCATGCATCATTGAATATGATCATGTTTGAAGCCTTCTATTGCAAGAAATGAAACACACCAGTGAGTTGAGATAACCCAACAAACTAAGTAGTTATTGGCCCAGAATTTCTAAGGGAAATGGAAGAGTAGATGGTAAATATCAGCCAGAATTTAAAGGTTGAGCATGACAGGAAAAAGATCTATGCATATAAAAACAAGACATACAGGGAATTCAAAGTGGGAAAGAATGTGTTTTTAAAAGTAAAATCTAAAAGAATCTCACTAAGATTGGGAAGTTTCCCAAAGTTAGTGGTAAGATACTATGGGAAATTTGATGTCTTATAGAAGATAGGCCCATTTGCATACATGTTATCCTTTACTCCATCCATGAGAGTTCATAATGTATTTCACGTTTGTTTATTGAAGAAATATGTGTCTGAACCTAACCAAATAATTGATTGGATTGTGATCCAGGTGGAACACAAAGAAGAATTTCGAGTGGAACCAATGTGCATCCTAGACCATAAATTCAAAGTGCTCAAGAGAAAAGCTATCATCCTGGTAAATTTCTATTAGACTCGCTAAGGTCCTGAAGAAACTACGTGGGAGCACGAGGAGACCATGTGGGAGGAGTACCCACAATTTTTTGTCAATGTTGAAGAAAACATAATATAAGAATGCAAGACACTGTTTTGGGAAGCTAGAGTTCCCAAAACCATATCTCGAAGCTTTCCTAGACAACCTATGTTGGAAGCACTGATAAAAGAATGGTACATACTCAGGGAATGAGTGTAGAGAAGGAGGCACATTCCTTGGGTTGAGCAGGTTGAAAGGAACATGATATTTATGGTTGGAATTGTTGCAAGAGTTGTGAAAATTGCAAAAAAAAATAAATCTAAGCATTATGATGTAAATTTATGCATGTATATTGACATGATGTTATGAAATGACGATGATGAAAAGTTGTAGGGGAGGAGGAATGTAACATCCTTTTTTTAATCCCCTGTTTAATAATGTTTAATATGGATATGATATATGGTCGCGGGCCAAGAGATGTAATATGTGAACTTGTATATCCAAAATTGATAAATAAAAAAGTGATGCTAGATGCAAATAAACATGGAAAAAGATATGGGGTCTGAGTTATCCAAAAAAGAGGATGGGTCTAAGGGGGTCTTATTCATGGGTTTTAAATATCAAACCTTTTACCTGATTTTCTTATTGTTTTGAGTGAAACTTCTATTTATTCCCTTGAGTGTAGGAGATCCCAATCATTGAATACATGTCAGAGACTAAGTGCAATCATCTTAGGGAAGAGTGTGATTCAAGTAAGGAGGATAAATGGGAGGAAATTTATATGGGACAACATGGGAGTTTTTACAAATAGTTTTTATGCATGGGAATGAGGAGATAATAGAGAGGAGAGAACTAGATCTTGAAAGAAACAATGGTGGAATTTTCCACAACCATTGGGAGTTATTGAATGCTAAAGAAGCAAGTTGACAATATTGTATAAGAGACAGGTTGTCATTCCTATAGAGTGAACTCCTTGTGTGAGAGTTTTCAAAAGAAACAATCGTTCTCTTGTTATTTTTTCCTAGTAGCTGACATCCATGGAGTCCCTAGAAGAGATATTCTCAGCCAACCTGTGTTGGAAGCCTTGATAAAATAATAGTACAACCCGAGGGACATCTTGTAGAGAAGAGGGTACATTCCTTGGGTCGAGTAGGTTGAGAGGAAGAGAGATGGAGGAGTTGGGATAATTGTAGGAAATATTAGTTGGTTGTGGGAATATTGATTTGTGAGTGGACAATGGAGAGACACCCTCTTTTTTGGATTCCTATCCCCATATTGAGGGTGAATTTCTATTGATATTTGGAACAACAAGTCTATGATTGGGTGGAACGTTCATTATCTGTAGCTCATTGCACAATTATTATAAAAAGATAAGTGTTTTATATTATGTCTGAGTTACATTGATGGTTTAATTTGTTGTGCATTAACTTTGTGTTGGAAATTATTTATATGTTTTTTTATGGGAGTAGATTAGCTACATGCATGTTTTATTGAAATTGTCATTAAACATATTGGTGTTTTGAGCATGATACATAGTTTTTAAATTAATTTTATTAGAAATTTTTGTAGGTTTAGTAGTGGAGAAATTACATAACAAGAGTGACAAGACTCTAAAAGAGGAGTTTCTTCTTCTCCCGAATCCAGAGGCCTGCTAATTTAAAATATTTCCAACCTCCATTTACCTTTTTCTCAATGCTAGAGTTCTAGTTCATCTTGTGAAAAGGATGAATTATGAAATATTTGTACGAATCCACTTCCTCCAAGTTGTTATTGTCAAACATGAAATTAGTTTAAGTGATGTTTTTGGATTTAATTTCCATAGCATTTTGTTTTCATTGTTAATAGGCATACACATATAGAGGAAAAAATCCAGTGGACACCTTTATCCCACATTCTTTAACTTCATCTATATATTTCATTCAAACTCAACTTCATATTTCTTCAATGTGGGATAAAGTTACCCAATGGAAATGCCTTGGTATAGGAATTTGATTATAATTGCATGTGTTTAATTTTCATTATCATTTCCTTTAAATTTATTCAAAAAACACTAAAACATAGAATTTAAAGCTTACAATATAGAGTTACTACTAAAGTGATAGTGGGTATCCAAACATAAGGATATTTGAGGGTTTACCCCTTTGGTCCAAGATCCAACTTGTGACCTAAAGAGGACTCATATGCCCTAGCATGGCTCTCCTACATTGGGGGAATTTTTAGGAAACAAAAAGTGAAGAATGATAGATAACAAACCCTTGCATACCATGGGTTGATCAAATTGTTCTTATTGAATTCCCTATAATGAAAGCAACCCTATTTGACTTGGGACTATTTTTCTAGCACCTAATTCATAGAAGTCATGGAAGCCTAAGTTCATGAACCTAGGAGAATTATGGAAGAAGCTACAAAGAATACACCTACTACTCTAGAACCCATGCTCGTTTTTGCAAAGCATGTGTTTACTACTAGAGAGACCACATAACCTAGAAATAACACTTAAAGAAAAAGAAAGAAAATCATTCCCCATCCCATTGGGAAAATCCCGTCTAGTTGGAGAATCAAAATTGAAAATTCCTAAAGTTATAGAAGGGGGTTCTTTAACATGTGTTGTAAAACCTATAGACATTGAGGATTCTCCTTAATTAGAGAAGTATATTATCCCACTATGATTTGGGGTTCCCATTGTTGATGATAATGAGTGCATAAGAGTTCACATTGTTGAGTGGGTACATATTGTGCATATGAGAACTTGGTAAATATTGAAAAGGTAGAAAAATCGTATTCCATATCTATCCCTAATTGACGAGGTTGATGAATTAATGAAACAATGTTATATCACCTATGTTGAAGTTTTGAAGTGGGAAGCAATAGCTAAGGAATGAGGAGAAGGAGTTATTTCCATTCAGGAGTATCAATAGTTAGTTAATTCACTCACTGAGAGATATGATTTGACTTCTCTTTGTTGAACCCCTTTTTGTTCTTCCCCTTTCTTTCTATTTTCCCATTTTCTTTTCTTACCACTTTTCTTCCCCCTCTATAATTCCCCTTCCCAAATCTCTCGTATTCCCGTTTTTCCATTTTCTTTGTTGTATCAAGATTACCACACTTAGTCATTTTCATCATGTTTGTGGACTTGAATAATACTTTTGTACTTGTGTTATGTTCCCTTTACTCATATATCAGTCTTCCCAGCACTTAGTTTATTTTTTCATCGCAGACTTTATGACTAGTGGACTCGCAGAACTACATGTTATACCTCCACTTCTCCCACACTTCGCCTAACATATCTTAACACTTATCCATTTCATCTATTCAGACCTTTGGACTTCCAGACCTTCAGACTCATGGAATTTCCTTTCCATTCAAATCGCTCACTCCAACGCTCCACTGTCACATTTCCCTTCTTTCACTTTTCTCGAGTAACATTTAAGGCTATCTTTATAGACTTAAATACTAAATTCATTTCTGAAATGACCGTTAATTAATGATGTTATATCGATGAAACTCACATTTATTTCAATTTAATTCTTTCTTCGAAAGTAATATAACTTAAAATCTTTTTACTATGCAAAGTAATATTACAAGAAAATCTCGCCAACTCCATGAAGTTGGTCATGAGAAAACAATAGTTTTGTGGATATACCTTGAACTTATTCACCAGAGAAGACAAGAACTACCATTGGTCTTGGTCGTACTGGTACTATTCAAATATGCTTGGTAAAGAAAACAACAAGGTGTGGACTTCAGGGATAGTTCTCACAGGTTGCATCCCATAAGTCTTTGAATGCAAGGATATTGTTATCTAGTGCATCGACAAGTTTATCCAGAATAGAAGGGTCATCACATTGCAGAAAAATTATCATGTTTCTTTGGTGCCTTAAATATTTAGGGAGATGTTGAAATTTCCTGAGCCAAACCTGGTTTACAAAGGGGAGGAATCCAAAAAATTTCTAAAAATAAAAAATACTGGAATCAAACTTCTTCAAGAATATTTACATAACCCTGCATAAATTCCATAAGATATATCCAGGATTCAATTAAATTCTTTGAAAAATCCTTATAATGAAATTTCCTGGTTATTTACTTGAATAGTTGGTCAAGACTCTACATAAACCATTCCTTGATTGGCATTGTATATATTGCATTTCACAGTTCACAAAAATGCAATCTTTGACTATGCGAAGATAATTTCGAATGATATTACTGCACAACTAACAAAATTCAAGAATGAAAATAAATTGTATATGTCATCCTATTTGGTATTTTCTATCAGCTATTGTCATACATTTTAGGGTTTAAATATTTGCAGAAGGGTGAAAGTAAAGGTGGACCCTGTGACCATGTGGTATCAATATTTATGGAGGCAGAAGGTCGGCCACCATTTGTATGAAGTATACAATGATTTTGTGTCTAAATTAAAGAAGCTATAATTCAGGGAAGATATTTCTCGTCTCTCATTGGAAGCGTCAACTTTTCTAAAAGGGAAAGGAATTCTTGAAAAAATGGACTACAATATCATCAGGGTTTTTTGTTCTAATAAAAAACCCATTTTTATTCCATATTATATATATGATAAGTTGTTTATTATTGAAATAGATATACAATACAAATTTTGGTTTCACACCTTTTCTAAGAAAATAAAAAAGTAATTCATACCTCTTCTGTGGAAAGTCAGTGAAATTATTTATTGGTTTCAAGGGGATATTCATCTCTCCCATGGGCCCTTTTATGCCCTTCATATCAGTGAATACATCCATTGTATTCTAGTTGGTTAGGATACTTGGTTCTCACCCAAGAAACCTGGGTTCAGGTCCCGGCAACAACCTGTTGGCCCTTGGTTATGGAATTTTGTGAATATTAAGGAAAGAAGCGCGAAGTGCGAACTGCGTGGAAGACAAGTTGACTAAGACTGGGTCAAAGTGGCCAAAAGAGAAGAAAATAAGGAGCGAAGTAAGAGAAAGCAAGTCGTTGGATGGAGAGATCGAGAAAGACAGATCAGCAAGGAACATGGATCATGGACAACTCAGCAAGCGAAAAAATCCATCAATGGATGCTTTGGAGCACCTCACAGGAAAGAAGGAAATACAGACTGACGAATCCCTGAAAACGCAGGTCAAGTTGACCTAGGGTTTTAGACACCTAGGGTTTTGGTATTTAGGACCTGGGATGGGTTTGATTATGTTATGATGAGTGATTGTTGTTATCGTTGAAAGAGAAGTATTGTGTGGTGAGAGAACTCTGTGTTGTAATATCTTCAGTGGGGTGTGATTATCAACCCTACAGCTAGGTGCGCAGGGAAGGGAGAGAAGAAGAGAAAGAAAGAGAGATCTGCAAGCTAAGAGTGTAGATAGAACTGTATGATTTCATCTAATATATTATAAAGAATAGTTCTGTGGACGTATCCCTAGAGAGAGGGTGAACCAAATATATCTTGTTGTGTTGTGTGATTGATGTTGTGTTCTTTTTCCTTCTAATTACTCTATTATTGCATCATTGTATTAGATCAGAGATATAACTGTGTGAAGTAGGGTTAAGTTGGTAAAGTATAACTAGATCGGTGAGTGTGAGTTGCCTTGGATCCACTTTGCATTTCCTATGGTTGTAGACACATGTGTCCTGCAACCCCCTGTCGCTACTTCGGGTGAGATTGCATCTGCTTCGCAGGTGTTGCCGAAAGAGCCAGTAGTTAGGGCTTGTTGGTGTGTTGTTAAAGTTGAACCCTAGGTATTCCCCTGTGCCAACATTCCTGTTGTTGATTTAAAGGGATTTAGGACCCCTCAACAAAATTGGCGCTAGAAGGATGGCCTGAAGAATGAATGGATGAAAATATTTTTTACAAAATCTTTCACACATCCTGTAGATTCAAAACATCCCACACACATGGCTATTCATTCCCAAGACAACCCAGACACATTAATTACTCCTGAAATGAGAAACTCACCCCAGCAAGAGGAATAACATCTATTCCCTGAGATACCCTACACTCTTCCTCATGAGGATTTCAACCAATTCATAAGAATCACAAGAGCTTACGCTTGACATATCAGTGCACTTCACTTAGCTTCGTTACTCCCTCAAAGAAAAAAAGTAACAAAACTAGTGGTCGAGTCCCCTGACAAGGTTTTTGTGCACTCAGTAGAAGACCTGATAGATTTCTCTCTCACCGAAATCGAACATCCTCTTAATCTAATCCCTGAAATACCAGTCAGAAACTTCTCTGAGCCCGATAATTTTTCCGACGAGGAGGGGTTTAACTCTGAATGCTTAGTTTCGGGATCGGAGGACATGGAAGATAACAATGATCATAATGAAGAAAGGGTAAACCCACCTCATACTAATCAACCTTGGTTGGCCAAATATGCTATGGCCATCCCTGGACCAGTGCATAACCTTCCCCGACATCTAGAGAACTTATTCCCTAAATTTGACCTTGAAACCTCAGGATTTCCTGAAGACCATATCAAAAAATTCATACTAGCTATCAGACTAATGAATGTTAAACATGAAGATGTAGTATGCAGGCTTTTACCCTACACTTTAGGGAATTTTGTATCCACATGGTATTTTAACTTACCTATAGGATCCATAACTAGTTGGACAAAGTTTCAAAAGGATTTTCTAGATAAATTTGCAGAAGAAACCACTACAGGAGCTTTGATGGCTGAGTTATTCATCGCCACCATGATTTCAAAGGAGAAGGTTAAAGACTTTAATCAAAACTTCACCACTATCCTAAACAAATTTCAACCTAAAGCTAAACCCACTTAGGAGTTGGAAATCAAAGTATACGCTAATGCTCTCCCAGTGTCTATTTCCATGTTTTTGAAGAGGGTTGCCAAAACAACCTTAGTTGAGAATTTTGAAGAAGAAAAAATAATAGAATTTCAAATGAAGGGATGTAAATAAGGTTGGATTTCATTAGTTAAGAAGGAAGTTCAACCTCCACCTAGGAGGGGACTCCTGTTGACTAGACCCTTAGGGAAACAAATAGAACCAGGTCTGGAAAAAGGAAGTGGAGACATAGAATACCTACAATGCATGGTTAATAAGTTGTCGAATGAAATCATAGACATGAAGAGAAGTGCAGGGGAAGGAAACCAAGGCCAGAGGCCCTATAAACCCTTTTCTAAATAAATACACCTTTCAAAGAAATTGAACCCCCCCCCCAACCAACTTAAACATCGATCTGGGAAATGTAGCATATGACTCTTTCTGTACATATCACCAAGAAAAACACTCTGAAAGAGACTTCCCACAATGGGTGCATGCCATGAATTTGATGGTCAACTGGTTTCTAGATGAGGTTTCCCTAACCGAACAATCAAGCGACTCAGTTATGAATATTGTTGATCAGGAAGAAGTTGATCCACCAGAAGAAACATCCATGTTGATATGGGACCCTGACCTACCAATGCATTCTGATTACGTATTTGAGGTTCAAGAACCACCCAGAGAAGTCTTTGTTGTGAAAACACGAAGTAGGGGTCAACCTGTCTCAAACGACCTTACTATAGCCCAAACTTCAAGGGGAAAACTAGCTCCTGGTCACCTGAAAGAACTTTTCGTTCCCTGAAGAAATCCTATAAACATCCATATACAAGAATCACCCAAGCTAGACTACAACATAGTAGAAGACTTGAAAAGGTTGAAGGCAAACATATCGGTCATGGAAATGTGTAGAATCCCTCAACAATAGGAATTTATGTTACAAGCATTGAAATCAGCAGAAAATCCTACAACAAGCAATGACTGAGGAGAAAATCTAACCCCCGCAGATCTAAGGAATAAACCAACTATGAACACCTGCTCTGAATATAAGAAGGGAAAACGTTTTGTCCCACTGTTCCTTTTGACATTGGAAGTCTTCAACGGAAACCTCCATAATTGTTTGGTTGACTCAGGATCATCCTCTAATGTTGTGCCTTTGTCTATATGCAAGAAACTAAATGCAGTCCCTCTCAAAAGTGAAAAACATGTGGTACAACTAGACAGAACCCAGGTGAAGGTGATGGGAGAGCTAAAAGATGTAATGATCAGAATAGCAACACACCCTAAATTTGTGCAAGTAATTGACATCATTGTAGTAGATATCCCATAAGCTTATGGATTGTTATTGAGTCAAGATTGGTCTGAGAAGTTAAATGGATACTTTAGTACAGACTGGGCTCACCTTTGGCTTCCATTAAAGGGACACAAGAATATGATCAGAATTGATAGGGAAAGATATCTAAAACACAAGGTCACCGACCTGGAAACCCTTAACGAGCCCTCATCGGCATATTTTCCATGATGGGAAATTATTCCTGTGACTCTGATTTCAGGAATTTATCCCCCCTCTTATCTGATGTCCCTCTTACTCAAAACTACAAAATGATTTTTCAAGAAAACTTGCCGACAGCGACAGAGGAAACCCTCTTATGTCAAGGACCTGCGTTAGAAATAACGGAATAGATAGGAGGAAATGAGGAAAGTGGTAGGAAAAGGGAAACTGATAAATTTTACTCACCAATTTGGACCTTATACTTTGATGGATCTAAATCGCAAGAAGGTTTGGGGGCGACATGTATCCTAATTGATCCAAAAGGTAAACGAAATTTGTGTTCCTGTAGACTAGAATTTGAATGCACAAACAACACCATAGAGTATGAATCTCTAGTACAAGGGCTAAAGAAGGCCATAGAATTAAATGTTAAAGAATTGAAGGTTTTTGGAGATTCTGAAATCATCGTTAGACAAGTAAGGAACACTATACATTGAAACTCTCCCCACCTGAGGAATTACCAACAGGAACTACACAGATTAATAGAACATTTTGAATCCTTTAACATTACAATGATCCCTAGAACAAAGAACACTCTTTCTGATTCTTTGACCATTGATTCCTCAATATTATCACCTCTAGAAGACTATGGAGCCTCCTGGTTTACTGTGGAGCTACTCTGTAAACCATCAGTGCCCAATAATATTTCTAATTGGAAGGTCTTTGAAGGAGATGAACAAATCATAAACTTTCTGACCAATCAGGATAATTTTAAAGACTTGGCTATTGACGATGAAGTATTTCAGAAGCAATTAGCAGAGTCCGGCCCTCATATAGATCAACCAATAGACAAATCGAGGTTGCACACAATACCGAAAGGGGTATCCAATTTAGAAAATCTTTTTGACTTAAGGGAAAGGTTCAAGGGGTCAACAAACATGAAAACGGGGATCTCTTGTCCCATGCATGAAACTATAAATCTAGGAACCCCAAAAAACCCCAAGAATATAAATATCAGCAAGACGATATCTAAAGAGGAAAGGAAAGCCTATCTCAAACTTTTCAGACAATATCAAGATGTTTTTGTTTGGTCCTACCGAGATCTGAAAACTTACGATACTCGTATCATTCAACACACTATCCCATTAAAACCTGAAGTGAAACCCTTCCAAAAGAAGCTCCGGAAGTACCACCCATCCCTAGAGCCTCTCATGTGTGAGGAGTTAAAGAAGCTACTAGATGCCAAAATTATCTTCCAGGTTAGACACTCTGTATTGGTAGAAAATTTGCTTCCCGTGAGAAAAAAGTCTGAAGAGATCCTCCTATGTGTAGATTTCAGAAACCTCAACAAAGCTTCAGAAAAGGACAACTACCCAGTCCCACCAATGGAGCAAATCTTGCAGACTGTGTCTGGCTCTGAGATTTTCTCCCTGCTGGACGATTTTTAGGTTACAACAAAGTCCTAGTTTTAAAGGAAGACTGTTTGAAAGCTACCTTCCAAACCAAGTGGGGAACCTTCACTTATAAACGTATGACCTTTGGGTTAATCAATGCAGGGGAAACCCTCTAGAGGGCCATGGATGTAGCGTTTCAATGGCTAATCAACAAATGTGTAGTATTCTATTTGGATGGCGTGACTATGTATTCAAAGAACAGAGAAGATCAAATCCAACATTTAACCTAGATTTTCGAAAGTTGTAGGAAATACGGTATAGCCTTAAACCCTAGGAAAATTATTTTTGGTGTTGAGGAAGGTAATTTGTTAGGCCACATTATATCTCAAGAAAGAATTCGCATAGACCCAAAATGGATTAGGGATATATCTCAACTTCATTACCCCACAACAAAAATTCTATGAAATCATTCTTTGGGAAAATCAATTTTGTGAGGAAATTCACCCCTGATTTCGCTGAAACGATCAAACCCTTACAAAAAATGATCTATAAAGATGTTTAAATTAAGTGGGATGATGAAAAAAAACGTGCTTTCAATGATATTAAGACTGAAATATCCCAAGCCCCAGTCTTGCGAAGTCCCATTTTTAGAAACTATTTCTTCCTCTATACTTTTTCCTCCGACCAATCGTTAGCTGTAGTACTGACTTAGAAGGATGATGACAACAACGAGGCCCCAATATCATTTATGAGCACTAATATCCAAGGGGGGAAACTAAATTACCCTACTATAGAAAAGCAATCTTATGCAGTAAACAAGGCAGTGAAACACTTCAGATCTTACTTCCTAAATAATCATACCAAAGTCATAGTGCCTCACCCTGCAGTCTAATCCCTATTCACTCAACATGAGATGGGGGAAAGAAGAGGAAACTCGATGGCAGTAATCCAAGAATTTGATCTAGATATAAAACATTCTAAGATGGTTAAGGGACAAGGGTTATGCAAACTGGTAGTTGAATTCCATGACCAAGTAAATGAAGATCACGGATGGGAGAATGAATTGGCATTATGGTGTGGTGAAGCTTCATACGTCTCCCCAGGGAAAGAGTCTTGGTACGAGAAATTGACTTATCTCCTGCATCATGGAACTTGCCCAGAAAACCTAAATCCTAGGGAAAGGAGAGCCCTCAGGTTAAAATTAGCACAATATCACCTCATAAATTCGGTGTTCTTCTGTGTTAATTATGATGGGGTAATTTTAATATGTCTCGAACGTGAAGATGCAGAAAAAGTTTTGAAGGAGCTCCATGATGGTCCTGTAGGTGGACATTTCACAGGAAACACCACTTCTTATAAAATACTGATATTTGGCTATTATTGGCCTACTTTGTTCAAGGACACTAACACATATGCTAGGAACTGTAAGACATGTGAAATAAGCATGGGGAGGGAAAAGAGAGAAGTTGTCCCTCTCCAACATGTGGTCATCTCTAGGCCATTCGAGCAATGGGGGTTAGATATCATAGGATAAATTACATTGAGTTCCTCAAAACAACATAGATACATACTGACTTCCATAGACTATTTCAAGAAATGGGCAGAGGCCATCCCTCTGACTCATGTGAACGAAAAGGTGGTGATTCAATTCATAGAGAAACAGTTGTTCACCAGGTTCGGGATGCCTTCCATCCTTGTCTTTGATAATCCATCTTACTTTTCTTCCACCTTATTAACAAAGTTTTCTCTAAACAAAGAAATCATAATCATATACTCTGCAAACTATTATCCATAGGGGAACGGAGTGGCAGAATCAACCAATAAGAACCTAGTGAGGATATTAAAGAAAACAGTTGCAGACAACTAGAGGAATTGGCACAGTTCACTCTGTAAACCCTTATCGGATGATAGAGTAACACCCAAGGAAGCCATAGTAAATTCACCATACTTTCTGGTATATAGACAGGAAGCCATCCTCTCAAACAGGCTATATCTTCCATCTCTTCAACTTGCTCAGGATTCTAGAGGAAAACCCTCATCAGTCATAGAACAAAGAATTGATACCCTCCTCATGTTGGAAAAAGAGAGGGAGAAAGAAAAATCAAATTTCACAGCTCATCAGCAGATATTTAAAAGGTGGTTTGATAAGCATAAGGCTAAAGAGAAGAATTTTGAAGTGGGAGACTTAGTCCTAAAATGGGACAGAGAAAATGAACCAAACAGAAAACATTCTAAGTTTCAGAATCTATGGCTCGAACCTTTTCAAGTAGTCGATAAAATTGGGGTAGGCACGTATCAATTTTAGAATCTGAGGGGGGAACCTAATGCCCTCCTAGTGAATGGCCAAGCCCTAAAACAATATTTTCATTAAAAAAAAAAAAAGTAGTTTTTGTTGTGTGTATTTTCACGATGTTTTGCGAAATGCATTTTTGTTTTTTTATTTCTATAGTAATTCTATGCTTTTTAAGATTTTGTTTAGAAAGACATTTTTTGACCTCAATTCATGTGATATGATGAACTCTTTTCCTAACTCATTACTCACATACAACACAAGAAGTGTTGGGAGACCTGCAGTTGCTTTAAAGGGTTTTTTCTCTAACCTGTAGGTGAACAACCTTGGGAAAATGACAAAGTGTCTACCTGGTGGTCTGGTAAAACCTTAAGGGAAAGGTGGTAAGATGGAAAGGACTATGTCTACCTCAAAGACAGAGATAGCAAAAAAATCACCTTAACCATCTCATTTTGTAAATAACAGACGTCCTCCTCTCCCACTCGCTCAGAGAATTCTACTGAAATAAAATCAACCATATCAAATGAGTGCACAGTAGGATAGGGTGTGCATATAAATCCTCTATGGATATGGATGCTCGCTGGCAATGGAACAAGTTCTGTGACATCGGGGAGACTCCGTCGGGGATATGGACGCTTGTTGGCAGCGGAGCAACACCATAGAAAGTGAATAAGGATAACTAAAGGGTCTAGGGGCCAATGAATGCTTTACTCAACTCTTGTCAAAAGGAGCGTTAGTCAGGGTTACAGGAAATGAAGGTGGAGTAAAGGTTGAAAAACCCCATAGGAAGGCCTGGATGCATCAACTGGGGAATTTTAAATGTAAGGATAAAAGAGGCTCTAATAAAAAAAAAACAGTTAAGTTCTTTACTAGATTTTGCATCAATTGAGCCCGAGATAGGAACAAAGATTTTTCTTTCACCCTATAAGTCACCATTTGTTGAGCACTCAACACACCCTAAAAATCCTCTGTCAATTTTTTTCTTTTTTGGGTACCACTTGAGTCATTTTCCCATTGCTGAGTGACTTGGTTCTTATCTGTTTCTTTACTGATTGAGTCTTTGTGCATTTATGTTGCTATTGTTTCTTGAAGGATAAGAACATGTCATATTTGATTCAGAATGCTTGTCATCATGTTTTCCATTGATTGAGCTCACCACAGGCTATCCAAGCCCTTTTTTTTGCACAGGAAACGCCCATGGAAAAACGCAGCAATCGAGAGTGGTCAATTTCAGGCTCAGTTGTGGGAACAAATAGGTTGACTTTCGATGATGGATATCCATCAGGCCAATCATATTGATGGTTTTTTGTGCATTCGACGTGTCAAAATCGTGCAGGGTTTAAAATCAAGAGCACACCCGAAGTCCCGAATATCCGAACAGCTGAAGTCCCGAAGAGCTGAGAGCCTACCACGTTATATTTGGAGACATACCACTCCGAGAGATTTCCAAGCTCAACATATCGAACTATCGAAGCCCCAAATGGAATATGGACCATCCATCAATGAGGACACATTGAGGCAGATATTTCACTTAGGAGACTTAGCACTCTGGGAGATTTGCGAAGCACTAGAAAAAGAATTACCCGAAGTTCCGAACTGTCGAAATCCCGAAGTAATGAGAGACTACCACATCACTTCAAGCCCGTACTACTTCGGGGAAAATTCATGCCTCACAGTCCAAAAATACCTAAGCACAAAGTGTCGGAGCACATGGCACTCATCAATTAGAACATGTGGCACTCATCAGTCATGACATGTGGCACTCATTCCAGTCCATTTGGTTTTGTCATTCACCCATTTCCATGTGACACATGTCACCCTTCTCTCCATGACACATCAGTAGTCGTGACCTCATATGACATCAGGTCACCACGTCACTCTAGGCCCGTACCACTCCAGTAGATTTCCAAGCACGACATTCATAAACTCTCGAATCCCGAACACCCGAAGTCTCGAAGTGAATCTAACCGTTCATCAATAAGGACACGTGGAGGAATATCATTCACTTCGACAATTTTCCTCCGAGAGAATTCCAAGCACAACATTCGAAACTCCCAAAGCCTAAATTTCTGAAGTGAATCTGGATTGTCCAGAGCCAGAGGCCATGTGGAAGTAGATATCTCGCTTCAGAAACATGACACTCTAAAGGATGGTAAGAACTATGCATTGAAACTTATGAAGCCTGAACTCCCGAAGTGATCACGGACCGTTGATCTTAAATCAACAAACACCATTGATTTGTGCAGTAGGTAAGGAGGGAATATCACTCGAATCACAGATTGTAACTAGATCGATGCCCACAATCCATTGTGGGGATGTAAACTACCTGGACGTTAATTTTCTAGAATGGTCCCACAATTGGAACCATGGTATTTTTAGAAGGGTATGTGGCAGATTATGGGGGATTGTGGGCCCAAAAGAAGTGTGGACCCAAACCACCCTCGAAAACTTCCACAATCACGTGCTTATATGACATCACGTTACTGTATCACCTCCACACACACTCCCTCTACTGCTCAACTTTAGCCACCTGTTCTTCTCCTAACTCCTGCGTTGATCGCCTCAGCGACATCCCTTTTCCCAGATCCCAGACCCCCCCCCCCAACCTTNTAATGGTGGTGGAGGTCCAGGAAATGTGGTTTCCCCACCGCAAGCCCTACCTAACGTGGCGACTCCTCAGGATTTTGGACCCCCCCCCTCTCTAATCCGCTTACCACTTACCTCCCCCTCCGAGATCCTATCGGATTTCCTCTCAATACCGCCCCTCTCACTGGGCGCCATCTATCCTCCACTCATGCCTGTCACCTCCAGTCCCCTCTACTTCATCTACATCCACATCATCCACCTTCACGTGTCTTGTCTTCCTATTGAATTCCCACCTCCACGTCGTCCTATTCACAACCAGTTCGTCACAGTGAAAGTGAGGATAAGGGTCAGTTACAGTCGAGACGAAATGCGCTTAGCTTCTGAAAGATTAGACACAGACATAGATTTAAGTCTCAGTCACATGTCGATGCATATTGGTTCCAAAACACTTCAGCAGACTCCCTCTTCCTCAAGCAGATATATGCTCATGCATTAATTTGTCTCCGGTGGCCTCTAACAGCTCATAGGCATGCCATTACTCAAAACAGAGCTTTGTTCTATCACTCTGAGGCCTATTTTTTGTTGATTCAGTTCCTCTAGCGCATGAATCAGTTATGTCTCAGGGACAGTAGTATTTTTTAATTGATTAATTCTAGCATTTTCTTAGATTTGATACAAGAGTGGTCTTATCTCTGTGATAAGAACCACTCTTGCTGATTAAGTCCAGTGCCATAGTCAAGTTAATATTTTTTTTTACGAACAGTTACCTAAAAATAGGTCTTAGTCCCCTAAGGATGAGAACCTCTGCAACTCTGTTAAATATGGGGTTAACAACCATGGTGGTTATTGGTTTTTCTACCTACTCAACTTCATTCAAAAATTCATTCTTGTCTAGCATAATAACCTTAGGATCTACATTATGTTTTTTAGCTAGGATAATACTGCTTGACATTGATTCGTTTGTGAACATTGTTTTTGTTTCATGTTGTATTTGATTTTCTTACATAACCTCTTGTACCTCTCTCTAACTTTCTTTGTTTTCCAATCTTTCTAATTCTAAGTTTTTTTGGTGAAGATATGGTGTAGATTTATTCAAACTTATTTTTTCAATACTAGCAAGATAAGGATCATAATGCCACATTTTTCCAATATCAAACTTATTAGAATTCAAATATTATTTGCATTGGTTAGGGATGATTTTTTCTTAGCCACAAAAGAGGAGATTTTCGTTGGTAAAAGAAAATTAATTTTTTTTTATGTTTAGAGGAAAAATGTAAATGATCATAATTCAATCTTTGCATGATGTATTCTAATGCAAAAATTCAGGAATAAGGTAAATTGGTAATAAATAGGGTTCTACCTCCAATCCATACTACATAGATTCTAAGACTGACACAGTCTTAATATAGGTACCAATCTCATACTTTAACATCAAGATGTTCTCCATGAAAAATTATGTAAGTAGAATACACAATTTGATCAACTAAAGTTTTAAACCTCTCATTTTTTGGATGTTTTATCACAAATGGAGTCCCCTTAGTTATTGGGAGAGGATTTCCTTGTTCATCAAGATTTTTCAAATGTGATTGTTCAAACTAGGAAGTTTGGGAAATAGGAGGAGATAGAGAAGATAAGATCGATACCTAAAAGACCCATGCATTGACAATTTACACCATTTATCATGAATAGAATCAACAAAGTACTAGACATAATGGTATTCAGGGATAATTTTAAGGATGGAAATTTATTTTGAAATGTAGAAACCTTGGCGAATCTTATTGGTCCTTTATATGTCAATTATAAATGATTGGCAATATTTTTTTTAAATAATTCAAATTTCTAAGGATTTTATATAGTTTTTATAAACTTTTGACGATTTTTAAGGTAAAATAATTTTGTCCTATAGAATTTGGGAAAATGATTTTTAGAATCGTGAATCATTTTTTCGGAAAAATCATGGAAAATTAGCCCATGGGAGAAATGTAGCCCATAAATTTTCCCTGATGGTATTGAAGAGGTGATAACTTAGAAGATGAATTTTTTTCTTCCATCATGACAAGGATAGCTTCATCAATCATGTTATCATCATCATAACTATGAATTAAATATATCATGGAAATTACTTCCTTAGAGGGATTTGGAAATATAGAGCCTTGGAAAGGAAGGGTTAGGTTTGGAATTTTAGATCCAACTAGGAGGCATCATCTTAATAATGCTTGGAGGTATCATCTTAATAATGCTTGTTTTGATGAAAGTGGTTAGTTGTTGAATTTAGTGGCTAAAACATCATCATTCAATGAGGTAGTGATTTTAGGGATCAAGAGCATTTTAGTAATAGTTGCAACTGTGATTGAGAAGATTTCTTGAGAATCAACAAAATAAAAAAAAATACACTTTGAGATGATACACTTTGACACATAAAACGATCAATTTAAGGAAATAATAAGTGGTAGTGATAATGGTTTTGGCTAAATTACAACTCTAGGTATAAATTAAATCTTTTCAATATTGGTGTTTTTCATGGGTTGTTGGGAGTGTAAAACGATACAAGAGAGTTGAATACATCTTTGTAACACACCCAACCCCTTAAATACCTTTTTAGGGATGGGGAATCAAATTTTCACTTTCCTCCATCATCTCGAATCCTCTTCTCTAGGTCTCCATGTTGGCACAGGGGCGGACCTAGGGTTCAACGCTTCAACAACGCACCAACAAACCCCTAACTACTGGCCCTTTCAGAAACACTTGTGAATCAGATGAAGTCTCACCCGAGGTAGAGGTAGGGGGGTTGTAGGACTCAAGTGTCTACAATCTAGCTGGGACATAGATATGTGATCACAATACTTAACAGAGCACTTAGAAATCAACATTCATTAGTCTTTAATCCTTATTCACATCGCAAGTTAAAACCTTAATTACAGAACAACGCAGTATTCAACAACATCTAACACACCCAAGCACTTAGCACATAGAAATAGATCAGATCTAGCATTAATTCATATCAATAAGAACTAAGATACTTTTTCAGATGCATCTAACATACATAAATATTCAGTACTAAGCATAAATCACATCAATAACACAAAGAAATCACACCACAAGATATACGTGGTTCACCCCCAACGTGGGGCTACGTCCACCAACTCTTCTTATTCTTTATTATCTTCTTTCAATCTTCTTACATGCACAGAGACACAACACCAACTCTACATAGAACATGAGATCTGCGCACACCTCGCCAGATCCTCCTTCCCCGAGCTTCTCACCACACAGATCCTCCTTACAATCACTTTCATTTATCTTTGCAAGTTCTCAACACACAGTATGCACAAAGCATTTACAACTAATCGCACTTATCTCACTGGATTACAATTGACTCCTTCTTACATCGCCTAGCTACTTATTTATACATTACAAAAGGGGCCTAAACATGGGTAAGACCCATGGACCGACATCACATAGTTGTTACATAAACCCTAAACCCAAAAATCTCGTAAAAAGGGGGTGAGATCCTGCGATCTCCGCTTCGCCTGGGCGCTCAGTCTTCTACTTTTCTGCCGAAGTCCCAAAAACGGTCATACACGACCAAGGTTATCCAAAAATTGGTCAAGGGCTAATAGGCCCCCAACACTCACATGTGACTCGTCTCGAGTCACTCTGACCTGGGAAACTTTGCTTTGAAGGCCTCGAGCTTGGATCGAGCTACCTCAACTTGCTGCTTCGCTAGAGTCTCCTGCTTGGTGAACTCTTGGATGACTTTCTCTGTAACTGCACCTTCCAAGCGTTGTTCCACCGAGGTGACTACTTGTTCTAGTCATGCTCCTTGTCCCTCTATCTCCTCCATACATGATTTTATGGGCTAAATTTCGCAAATGGAATAATTTTCCATGGTTTTTCCCAAAAATATATTTGCCAATTTCCATTTTTTCTAAAACCTTTTCACCCAAATTCCATAAAATAAAATTATTTTACCTTAAAAATCGCCAAAATTTTATAGAAACTATATAAAATCCTTAGAAATTTGAATATTTTTACAAAACTATCGCCAAACATTTTTACATTTTGCATATTAAGGACTAGTAAGATTAGCCCATGTTTCTACATTTTAATATAAATTTCCATCCTTAAAATCATCCCTGATCTCCTCAAAAAATGTGAAGGCTTCGTCCTGTATCGGCTGGAGTCTCTGGGTCACTTCTATAACTTTACTTTGGATGGCATGGACCTGTTGTTGAAATGCACAGTGTTCCTGTGACCTTTTCATCTTATCAACTGTTGAAAGCAGTTTCAGCTATGCCTGCATTGTCAATGCTTGTTGCTTTTCCTCTTGAAGTTGTGCTTCTAATGCTCTTAGTTATGGGTCCTCTGCAAGGTGCTCATAGATCTGCACACTAGGGTTGTTGAGTAGCTTACATTTTGAGGCCAACACCTTGATCCCTTTTAATGTGCTCCTAGAATTTTATTCTCTGTGGTCTTGCACTTCCTGCGGAGTGCTTGGTACCGCGTGCAGTTCCAGTTCTGCCACTCTTTCTTGAAGCTATTGAGTAGCTTCAACGAGCTTATCCACTTGACTCTCCACTGTGTCTTCTTCTATCTGTCTGAGGCCCAACACAGAGCGAAGTGATCTAGTGACTGCCTCCTTGACTCCCATCTTCTCTGTAAGCAGCTATTCTTTTTCCTTCTGGATCTGCGCTTTATCCTCTGCAAACTTCCCCTGGAGGTCATATTTATCTTGTTGTGCAATTTGATGTTTCTCTAAGGATTCCTAATTTCCTTCCTTTAATGCCTCTGTGGCTTGCTCCTTTTCCTCCTAGACCCGACGAAGGTGAGCCTTGGTTGAATCTGCTAATTTTCATAGTTGGGTGGGCTCATCTCCTACTTCGATGCGCCTTGATGACAACGACGCAGTAGACACTGCGTGACTCGAATAAAGATTCTGTTGTACCCCTTTGAGCTCTACCTCGATCATGTCTAACATTTCCTCCTATTTGGCTTTGCTTCGCTCCAAAATGTCCTCCGAGGTGTCTAATACAACTGCAATGATAAGGTCAATATCATCCATCGTGAGTACAGTCTGTAATTGAGGTTTATTTTCTCGTGATTTATTCCATGTTGATGGTTCCTTAGGGGAAACCTTTCTTTTCTTGGATGTCTCAACCTCCGTGATTAGATCCTTAGGTGGTTTCACTTTGCCATGTTCTTGCTTGTCTTATTCCTCTTCGTTCTCTTCCTATTCTACTCCGTCATATCCTCCTCCTCCTATTGAGTCCGGTGTAGTTTCCTTTGATGCATTGTTCATTTCCTATAATTCTTCCTTCTTATTACTTTCGCTGCTATTAGGTCCATCATACTCTTCTTGAGTGACTACAGGACTTCCGATGAGGTCAGGTTCAGAGAGTTCTATCTGTTCGACTGGTACAAGGAACTCTACAGGCCATTCCTTGGTTATTTCATCCATGTCCTCCTCTGTGAGTTTGTAATAGGACTGGAGCTCTTCCTTGTGTTCATCCTCATGCGCAGTGATGTAAATGAAATTTCTATCTGTGCAGAACTTCCCAAGTGGCCTGAACGTGTGCAGAGTATTCAGCGTCATGCAAGCGAAAGATTCAATGGCCCTCTTCAGTTGTAAATAATGTGTGGAACACCGCATTGGATTGCCATTTTTTTTTCGTGTCGCTCGAATACCAGAGCGTAGTTAACTTTGTGGCCAGTGGTTTAGACGGCTCAATTTCAGGGAAGGTCACTCCTTCTGGCATCTTCAATGCAATGAAGGCAATGAGAATCATCAACCAACTAAAATGAAACTCATAGCCCTGGTCCTATGCTTCATGGCAATATTGATCCAACTAGTTGACGAAGTAGCTCGCCCAGTTCATTTGCATCCCTTCGATGCATTTGCCTGTGAGGTCGACGAAGAACCCTGTGACATGTGTTGGTTTTTTCTTCCTGATGCACTTACCAAGGATCAACTGGAAATCTAGGTGCACTGTGCCATTTTGGATGGCGACTACCTTGTAGCCCTGCTTCCCCTTCTCTACATCATCGTAAGTTTCTTTTATGTGTTGCACCAGGGCACAATCTGCAGCTTTTCCTAGGTAAAAATCCTGAGGGTCGGGTCCTTGAATGTTGAGTCCAATGATCCAATGGATCAGCGTCAGATCTACGGTGATGCATCGATCCAACCACAGGTAACCACCATGGTAGCATGACAGGATCATTTTAATGCAGGTGTTAACCTCCTGATGTCTGTCAAAGTGTGGGATCTTCATCACATTCAGGATTGTTGATCTCACGATGTCTATGGTCCACGGCTAGAGGAATATCTTTGGCTTCTTCCCC
>ML785378.1:596316-611265 GCA_009831015.1 Picea engelmannii
TGTCTATGTTTATTTCTACATAAGTAATCCTTTAATATGTGTTGCAAATTGATCCTGTTGCATTAAACACATAATCTTTCACTTGCAATTTAATTTAATCAAGTTTATCAAGTCTTCGTCATATTTTTAGATCAGCAGTCCAACTGCGCGTATCCCCTTCAGAAGGTACGCAGTGATCAGTGTATAGTCGAAGTCCCTCGAGACACTATCATGACTAACCGTGCCAGCCAGAGGTGGGATATAGTCAGGCAGGATTGATGGGATGAGCTTCACATTTTCCAAGTCGTCGCGATGCTTTCTCTATTTCTCTGTCACAGTTCAAGATGACCCAGATCGACGTGCAGTCGATGGGGAGGCTTGAAATCCTCTCTTTGATGAGGCGTGTGCTCCTACAGACATGACATTCTCAGCCATGAGGTCTATTAGGATCTCTTCGACATATTTCTCTACTGCGCTAAGGTCGCTCGACATACACGCTCGAGATCAGATATCTCGGATAGGTGGAAAAACACTCAAGGTAAGAAGAATGAGTGGCGAGGTCTCAATAAGAAATGCGTGAAAGAAAATAGTTCTCTATGGTCTTGTATAATCACAATTCGTGAAAGTGTCCTCGATGCAACGCTCGAGGGGATAAATATATAACGTCGTAACAGACTCCTCCAACGGGCAAGAATTCCTCAATCAATACAATTCCATCCGTTATGGCGTGGTCTCACCAATCCAATGGTGATATTTCCAGCAATAATTGTGCTTCTAGCCGTTTTGGAGCATCGTTTTAATGATCGGGACACCTCCAATGATCATATTGCTTCGCCATGTCAAAGTGTCAGTCGGTGTTGTTCTGCTATTATGGCAAGGTTCAAGTTCTGCAAACTTTTCTTCTACGAAGTCCTCTCTAGAACCTCCTGCAATTTTTCTAGCTTTCCTTTCTTCTTACTGATCTTTCTTGATTTCTTCCATGTAATCTGCGTCTCTGGATTCCTCTTTCCATTATTTTTCTTATCTTTTATTAGCATAGTAACTTCGCACTGTTGAGGATCTTTCACAAGGTTCAAGGATAATAATTCTTCTCTTACTGTTTCTGGAGTAGTTTCTCTACTCTCCTACATGGACAAGTTCTTTAAGCCTTCTTGCGTTCTTTCAACTTCGACAGCCATGTCTCTGGCCCTCAATTGCTTCGACTTGTCCTCTTGTTCTTCTATTAAGCATGTTATTCTCTTAGCCATGAAATCTCTTAATTCTTGTTTTTTCTGTTGTATAGCTTCCTCTTCTTCTCTCCTTCGGATTTGATCTCTCTCAATCCAAGTCTTTCCTAACAAAAGTGCAAAAGGGGCGTTGTTCTCAACAAACTTAATGACCTCAAATTCTTGTTCTGTTGATGTTCCATGAGCACTCAGAGGTACATGAGTAAGTCTTCCACATACGGTTATCATAGCAAGCTTTCCTAAGATTTCCAAAGTACTTTATGTCATGATGTTCACCTGAGTTTCTGTGTCCAATACACATTCTATGTCGAAGTCTCCTATTCTTGTTTCTATGAACTCTTTCTCTTTTAAAAAATTTGATAAACTAATGTCTCTATGATCATTCGGTGTTTCTTTCATCTGCAATAATATAGCCTCTGATTCTTTCTGGTTCTTTAGTATAGCCTTAGTTTCTTGACCTTATTCATGGTTTTCTTGTTTCATCTTTTCAACTTTAGAAATCATTCTAAGGAAATCTAAAACTTCATGTCCAGTAGCCTTACAACAAAGGAAAATAGGACATCTACCAGGGCATTCCTTAGAAAGATGTCTCGGTCTTCTGCAACTATAACAAAGAGTCAATCCTCTCTTTCTCTTAAATGATCCCCAACCTTTCCTATACTGCACACTAGGATCACAGTGATAGACCTGCAAAAAATTATTTCTAGGATCTTGCATCCACTTGTTAGTCCAAAAATTCTTTATATGCATAGAAATAATATATCTTTCACTATTTCTATCAGATCTATTCATGTCACATATTCTTTCTTCTAGTTGTGCCCTAGTTTTCAAACTAGGATGAAATATATCAAATATACCTAGATACATTCTTTCAAAATAAAAATTTCCACTTATCTTACCTTTATCAGAGCACCAAGATTTAAGATCTTACCTCTTTTCTTTAGATCGGACTTTTCTTCTTGGCACGGAGCTTCACAAGTCAAGTAGAGTACTGTGCACTACAACAACAGATCTATGCACAGATCTTTCTCTTTTCCTCAGTTCCCATCAATCACAGTTTCATGTCCCGACAACAGAACAATTTGTTGGCACGGGGGAAGACCCGGGGTTCAACGCTTCAACATCGCACCAAGAAAACCCTAACTATCGACCCTTTCGACAACACCTGAGAAGAAGATGAAGTCTCACCTGAGGTAGAGGCAGGGGGTTTGTAGGACTCAAGTGTCTACAACCTATCTAGGACACAGATCTATGATCACAATACTTAACAGAGCACTTAGCAATTAACATTCATTAGTCTTTAATCTTTATTCACATCACAGGTTAAAACCCTAATTATAGAACAACACAGTATTCAACAAGATATTAAACATCCAAGCACTTAGCTCATAGAAATAGATCAGATTAGCATTCATTCATATCACTTAGCACTAAGATACTTCATCAGATGCATCTAACATACATAAAGATTCAGTACTAATCATAAATTGCATCAATAACACAAAGCAATCACAACACATGATATACGTGGTTCACCCCTAGCGTGGGGCTACGTCCACCAACTCTTCTTCTTATTTATTATCATATTTCAATCTTATTACATGCACAGAGCCACAAAACCAAATCCACATAGGACAGGAGATCTGTGCACACCTCATCAGATCCTCCTTCCCCGAGCTTGGCATAGCCCAGAGCCTTCTTACAATCACTTTCACTTAGCTCTGCAAGTTCTCAACACACAATATGCACAAATCCTTTACAACTAATCGCACTTAGCTCACTGGCTTAGAACTGACTCCTTCTTACATCGCCTAGCTACTTATTTATACATTACAAAAGGGTCCTAAACATGGGTAAGACCCATGGGCCGACATCCCATAATCATTACATAAACCTTAAACCCAAAAATCCCGTAAAAAGGGGGCGAGAACCCGTGATCTCTGCTTCGCCTGGGTGCTCCGTCTTCGACTTGCCTATCGAAGTCCCAAAAATGGTCAAACATGACCAAGATTCTCCAAAACGTGGTCGAGGGCCAACATGCCCCCAACACTCACCTGTGACTCATCCCGAGTCACTCTGACCTGGGAAACTCTACTTCAAAGGCCTCGATCTTGACTTGAGCTACCTCAACTTACTGCTTTGCCAGAGTCTCCTGCTCAATGAACTCCTAGATGAATTTCTCTGTGACTGGACCTTCCAAGCATTGTTCCACCAAGGTTACTACTTGTTCTAGTTGTGCTCATTGTCCCTCTATCTCCTCACAAAGTGTGCAAGCTTCGTCCTGTATTGGCTGGAATCTATGGGTCACTTCTATGAATTTACTTTGTATGGCATGGACCTCCTACTAAAATACACATTGTTCATGTGACCTTTTCATCTTCTCAATTGTTGAAAGTAGTTTTAGCTGCGCCTGCACTGTCGATGCTTGTTTATTTTCCTCTTGAATTTATGCTTCTAATGCTCTTAGTTCTGGGTCCTCTGTGAGGCGCTCATAGGTATGTGCACTACGGTTGCTTAGTATCTTACATTCTGAGGCCAATGCCTTGATCCTTTTTACTGCGCTCCTAGAAGTTTCTTCTCTCTGGTCTCGCACTTGTTGCAGAGTGATTGGCACCGCACTCATTCTAGTTCTGCCACTCTTGCTTGAAGTTGTTGAATAACTTCAGTGAGCTTCTCCAATTGACTCTCCATTGTGTCTTCTTCTATCTGTGCGAGGCCTGACACAGAGTGAAGTGCTCTAGTGACTGCCTCCTTGACTCCCATCTTCTCTGTGAGCAGTTGTTCTTTTTCCTTATGAGTCTACGCTTTATCCTCTACAAACTTCACCTGGAGGTCATCTTTATCTTGTTGCGCAATTTGACGTTGCTCTAAGGCTTCCTCCTTTTCTTTATTTAATGCCTATGTGGGTTTCTTCTTTTCCTCCTGGACCCAACGAAGGTGAGCCTTGGTTGAATTTTCTAATCTACATAGTTGGGCGGGCTCATCTCCTACTTTGATGCCCCCTAATGACAACGGCGCAGTAGACATTGCGCGGCTCGAATAAAGATCCTATTGTACCCCTTTGATCTCTTTCTCGATCCTGTTGAACATTGTCTTCTATTTGGCTTCGCTTCGCTACAAAATTTCCTCTGAGGTATCTGATACAGCTGCAATGATAAGCTCAATATCATCCACTGTGAGTACAGTCTGTAATTGAGGCTTATTTTCTCGTGATTTATTTCGTGCTGATGGTTTCTTTGGGGAAACCTTTCTTTTCTTAGATGTCTCAACCTTCGTGATGGGATCCTTAGGCGGTGTCGCTTCACCATGTTCTTTCTTGTCTTCTTCCCCTTTTTTCTCTTCCTGGTCTACTTTGTCATCTCCTCCTCCTCCTGGTGATTCTGGTGGAGTTTCCTTTGATGCGTTGTTCATTTCTTGTATTTCTTCCTTCCTCTTACTTTTGTTGTTGTTGGGTCTATCATACTATTCTCGAGTGACTACGGGACTTCCAATGAGGTCAAGGTCGGAGAGTTTTGTCTGTTCGACCGGTACAAGAAACTCTGCAAGCCATTCCTTGGTTATTTTGTCCATGTCCTCCTCTGTGATCTTGTAATAGGACTGGAGATCTTCCTTGTTTTCATCCCCACGTGCAGTGATGTAAATGAAATGCCTATCTATGCGGAACTTCGTAAGTGACCTGAACCTATGCAGAGTATTTAGCATCATGCGAGGGAAATATTCAATGGCCCTCTTCAGCTATAAATAATATGTGTGGAACACCACATTGGATTGCCATTGTTTTTCCATGTCACTCGAATACCATAGCTTAACTTCGTGGCCAGTGGTTCAGACGACTCAATTTCAGGGAAGGTCGCTCCTTCTGGCATCTCTCATGTGATGAAGGCAATGAGAATCATCAACCAGCTAAAAGGAAACTCGTAGCCCTGATCTTGTGATTCACGGTAATCTTGCTCTAACTGGTTGACGAGGTAGCTCACCCAGTTCATTTGCATCCCTTCGACGCATTTCCCTGCGAGGTCGATGACGAACCCTGTGACCTGTGTTGGTCTGTTCTTCCCGAAGAGCTTACCAATGATCAACTGGAAATCTAGGCGCACTGTGCCATTTTGGATGGAGGCTACCTTGCATCTTTGCTTCCCCTTCTCTGCATCATCGTAATTTTCTTTTATGGGTTGCGTCAGGGCATGATCTGCAACCTTCCCTTGGTAAAAATCCTGAGGGTCAGGTCCTTGCATGCTCAATCCAGTGATCCAATGGATCAGCGTCGAATCTACGGTGATGCACTGATCCAACCATAGGTAACCACCATGGTAGCATGATAGGAGGATCTTAACGCACGTGTTAACCTCCTGGTGTCTGTCGAAGTGTTGGATCTTCATCACATTAAGTATTGTTGATCTCGCGATGTCCATGGTCCAGGACTGGGGGACTATCTTTGGCTTCTTCCCCGTTGTCTTGGTCAAGTACTTATGTGGGGCGAGCATTCCATAATTCTTGCGGTCTCCCAAGTTGAAGTCATTGATATTTAACGCCATAAGCTGTCCTAATTGCGGTCCAACTGTGCATATCCCCTTTAGGAGGTATGCAATGATCAGTGTATAGTCGAAGTCCCTCGACACGCTATCACGACTAACCGCGCCAGCCAAAGGTGGGATATATTCTAGAAGGATTGATGGTATGAGCTTCACATTTGCCAAGTCATCGCGATGCTTGCTTCATTTCTCTGTCGCAATTCGGGATGGCCCAGATCGACGTGTAGTAGATGGTGAGGCTTGGGATCCTCTCGTCGACGAGGCTTGTGCTCCTGCGGACATGACCTTCTCAACCATGAGGTCTATTAGGATCTCTTCGACGGATTTATCTACTGCGCTAAGGTCACTTGACATACACGCTTGAGATCAGATATCTCGGATAGGTGGATAAACGCTCAAGGTAAGCAGAATGGGTGGCAAGGTCTCAATAAGCACTGCATGAAATAAATTAGTTCTCTATGGGATCGTATAATCAAAATTCACGAAAGTGTTTGTTATCACTCCAGGAATCTCTCTTAGGTTGTAGCTTGAAGAAGCCTGGTAACTTAAAATGTGATTGTTTTGTGTTGATGTGTGGATCAAATGGGATAACTGACATTTTGGATGGTATCAAGACAGTAAAATGTATATAACCAAATGAGACAATGCTCTCAATAATTAATGATCAGATAGATAGAAAAACTGGTGGATGAAGAAAGCTATGCTTATTAACCAGAACACACATGTGATGGGTCAAATACGATAATGTAGATTATTATTAAACCAAGATTATGAGCTGACAAAATGAGATAATAGTCATTAGCAGCTAAAACAAACTTGAATAAAAGTACATAAAGAGAAAGGTAATAGAAATCTGACATCAATAATAAAAGGAAATTGTGATTTGAATTATATGTCTGAAAGTCTATTACAATAGCCTCAAGGTATTTGTATCCAAACTCAAACCCCTTTCTGTAGTCCTTCAAAATATTAGAATTTATAGTATTTACATCAAGAACTCAGATCCTATAGAAGAGGATCAAATTATACTAAAAATAGTAATATCAAACTAGTTAGAAAACAATAGGAATAGGTCCTATATAAAAGGAATCAAATCATTATCTAAATATGAAGTCTTCGACAGCTGCATAAGTCTTTTGAATGATGACAAGGCTGCTCCAAATTCTGTTATGACACATGGGCATATCTTTAATTAAAAATAGAAAAAGATTTTCAACCCTTATCTCCTTTGTATCGGCTTCAAAACTTAAAAGAGAGAGTGATCTCTATCCCTTTTAATTTTATAATTCATTTAGAACCTTGCTGAGATAATTTAGCAGCAAAAACATTTGGTCTGAGAAAAAATACTGAAATTTTTCCTGTGTTTTTTCTTTCGGTGGCTTGGGATCAAAATTTAGAATGATTAAGCCACCGAAAGCATATCTTTCAGTGTCTAAGGACAACTGTGAAAGTTTGTCTAAGCCACTGAAAGCTCTGTTTTGCAAAAATGCATTTTCTCCTAACCTTTTACCGCTCAAGGCATAAATCCTTCCTCATTGATATTTCTTTCCTGTAGACTCCATTTAATGTCAAAGTGTTTTATGATTGATTGCATTCATACCCTGAAATGTGAGGTACTTCAAAGATGCAGGGTTCTTGTTAAAGTGATTCTATCCGTTGCTGATAGTGTTGTTGTTACAAAATCACAAAAGCTTGTGTGAGCTGCTGATCAAAGGTTGTATTCTCAACTTGTTGTGATGGAAATCCATTTGCCTGTTGATGCACTAGTTGCTGAATGAATTGATCCCTGATCTATAGCTCTGTACACAGTGTGTAGTTGAAGCTCAAGGAACAATAGTGAGCCATCATCGGATAGCACTGCAGTGATACGAAATTTAAAGGATTTTTCACTCTACACTTCATGAACACTGCTCTGTGGTAATAACCCTTTAACCCACTCTCCTTTCATCAATACGTGCAACTTCTTCAGAACATTCTCTTTCCCTATCTCATAGACAGTCAAATGAACCCCTTTGGCATAATGAGGACGAGTTTGTGCACAGATGTTTATAAACTTTGATGCATCAAAAAGTAGATGAACATATCTAGATATCACAACTCTCTGCTTATATCTGAAAGTTAGTGGAATAATTAATTTCAATAATAGAGATGAAGATGTTCCAGATTTTACTGAAATTCGAAGGCTGCACTGTACTTTCAAAAATGCAATCCGAAACCTGAGATTTGAATATCAAAACTACATGCATCACGCCCTTATTTGAACCAGATTGTAAGTGAGCACTTCTATACACAGTTTTCAGCTTCATCAACCTTTGGGGCTTCTTGATGTCCGTCAAAACTTGATGTAGGTGGTTGTCTAACTGGTTTGGAAGAACACACAGAACCCTAAAGACGAAGCGCTTGAGATCGGATGCCCAGAAGTTGGGATTTCCTCATTATAACTTCTGCAAATTCAAAAGTGGTTGTCATCATATGTATCCACTGAATGGTTTTCTCCAAAGAATAATGCAAATAAAACTTGACATGTGTTTAGTGATTCAGTGGTTCAGAAACATACAAGTGGATGACCTTTCATTTTATAGAGCCCGCAATTAACATTTATTGCATATGCAAAGGACACGATAGCCTGCAAACATAGATACCCTGCAATTGAATAAATGGACTCGGCGCTTGCACCTGGCTTTTTGACCTGGCATGTGTCTCTACATTTTATTCTTATGGAGCTCGGCACTAAACGATGGGCTTTGGTTACATATGGCTTAATTCGTAACTTAGCCTATGGCTTGATTTATGTGTTGACTCAGACTTAGCTAGTGGCCTAAGCATATAGTTTAACTCGTTGGTCTGCATTATGTGTCGATTTGGCATAAAAATTGGCTCGATATGACAAATGGCCTATGGGCTCAACCAAAATTTTGCAAAAATCCAAAAAAAACCGAAGGCTAGGATTAGTTTGACATATTGATGAAATGAATGGACTATAGAGCTTGGCACTTGGATTTGATGTCTTGAAATATGGCATAACTCGTGGCTTGACTCGTCGACTTGGCATGTTGAGCGATTTGATCAATAAGCTTGGCTTTGTATGTCAATTTGACATGTGGACTGGATTTTGACTTTAGTAGTTACTTTACTCGTAGCTTAGCTTGACAACTTCGCATAAGAATTAGGCATGTAGTTTGGTGTGATATGGCTTGGTAGATAGACTAGACTTAGGATAGAACATGTGCACACACCCCTTTTGTATTTTTTATAGAAAACTTTTTTATGAGAAACCATAGAGTAATTTAGTTTTGCAGGTTATAGGTAGATTATAGGGTTTCAAAACAAAAGTTAATGAATAAAACTTCATCAAGACTCAATGAATATTTCAGAATTTATGAACTAAGGCCAATAAGTAGAAAGATTTGAAAATTTTAACACAAAAATGCTAAAGACAGTTAAAAAACTTTGATGTTAAATTGATCGCTAACATCTGGCTCCAGCTGGGATGGAGACCTCCCTGCGAGGTTTCCAAGAACCTAGTAGTTCCAGTCACCTTTACCATTGGGCTATGGAGTCATTTGGCCTTTAGAACCGATCCTCTGCAAACCTATAACCTGTCTGTAGCCTACTCTGCTTATTCATGAAAACAACTGAAAAACAATTTAGCTTCTCATATGAAGAGCTTATTCTCTTATCGTTTCCTACTCTAACTACTATACTGCTGCTTAATCAAGTAAACTCATTCTTCCAATGAAGCCATTTCAGAAAATAATTTACTGGACCTGTTCTTGATCTTGACCCAAAAAATAATGGAAGCCATATCATGCAGAAATATAATTTGAAAAGATGATAAGACTATTCTTCGTTGGACAAAAATGTTTTGATATTTATGTTGCTCATGGATTCTAGAAAATCAGCAAAAGGATCATGAAAGACCCAAAGAAACACATCTTCATGTTGTTGATCCAACTCACTGTGTTGCAGCTGCTGATTTCTTTCATTGATCTCAATGTTGAATGTGGACTGCACAACCTTTGTCGGAGAAAAATGAAACATCAACAACTGATCTGAACCTCTCTACTCCCCTTCACCATATCTCTGTAATGTGAATTCATCGTGATGATATGCTAGATCATCACAACTAACAATTTCCTCTCCAACAATAATATCTTTGCAGGACATATTAAAACTAAAATGATCTTCATTGGAATTTTGAGCAACAGATGCGTAACAAGCATCAATCACAGCATGCACACATTTTTTATCATCTCTCTGTTGAAAAGAAGAACTAGATGAAATTTGAGTAAACAATAAGTCTTCACAAACCTTAACATCTCCTTCTTCATCACTGTATTGATCAAATATGGGAGTATCAAGGTAAGATCCTAATGACAGAGATGAAGCTTCTTGAATAGCGGGATCAACAATAAAATCTTGAAACAGATATGGAAAAATATCACCTTGTTCCTTATGGTTACTGCAAATTCCCCTGATCTACAATTCTGGAAAATGTCGGTTGCCCTCAGCATTTACTATAGCTTTAGTATTGTCACCATGGTTGTCATAATGTGGATCAACAATCCCTCGATCACAATGTAAAATATCTTTGGTTGCAGCAAAGTCTTCATGAATATTTGGATCTTTGTTCAATAAATGGAAATCATGACAACATTCGGGATATAAAAGGTCAGCTGGAAATTGGTCTTTACAAAACACATGGAAAGCAGAATGAAAATATGCCAAAGAGATGATACTGGAAATAGGAAGAGACCGGTACCAATCACGAGAAATTCCCTCTAATGAAAAATTGAAAATCTTAATTTGAACATCTTCATGTACAATTTCAAGTCAATGAATAAAGTCATGAAAATCCAGCAAGTGTTTAGTTGGCACTTCCCAATCTTCTCCTCGAAATCTGGGAATTCTACTTTCCCATTCATCTCTACTAGGTACTGGATGAGGGTAACCAGAAATACTTGAGAAATCGCAAAATGCATACCTCTTTGCTAAGATCTGGTTCATTTCATACCAGTGGAGTCGCCAACAGATTTCAGAGCAATGGAGTCGCCATTGAATCTGTCCTTCATGGAGTCGCCAGATAGATGATTACAACCAAGAAAATGTCCAGGATTTGTCTATCATCAAAGTTGGATCTATGTCGTGTCCCAAGAAAGTTGAGCTTCAATCTCCTCTCCCCGGCAACGACACCAATTTGTCATCACTCCAGGAAACTCTCTTAGGTTGTATCTTGAAGAAGCCGGGTAACTTAAAATGTGATTGTTTTGTGTTTATGTGTGGATCAAATGGGATAACTGACATATTGGATGGTATCAAGATAGTCAAATGTATATAACCAAATGAGACAATTCTCTCAAGAATTAATGATCAGATAGATAGAAAAACTGGTGGATGAAGAAAGCTATGCTTATTAACTAGAACACACATGTGATGGGTCAAATAAGATAGTGTAGATTACTATTAAACCAAGTTTATGAGATGAAAAAATGAGATAACAGTCATTAGTAGCTAAAACAAACTTGAATAAAAGTACAGAAAGAGAAAGGTAATGGCAATCTGACATCAATAATGAAAGGAAACTGTGATTTGAATTATATGTCTGAAATTCTATTACAATAGCCTTAAGGTATCTGTATCCAGACTCGAACCCCTTTATGTAGTCCTTCAAAACAATAGACTTTTTATTCTTTACATCAAGAACTCAGATCCTATAGAAGAGGATCGAATTATACTAAAAATAGTAATATCAAACTAGTTACAAAACAATAGGAATAGATCCTATATAAAAGGAATCAAATCATTATCTAAATCTGAAGTCTTCGACAACTGCATAAGTCTTTTGAATGATGACAAGGCTTCTCCAGATTCTGTTATGACACATGGGCATATCTTTAACTAAAAATAGAAAAATATTTTCAACCCTTATCTCCTTTGTATCGGCTTCAAAACTTAAAAGAGAGAGTGATCTCTATCCCTTTTAATTTTATAATTCATTTAGAACCTTGCTGAGATGATTTAGCAGCAAAAACATTCGGTCTGAGAAAAAATACTAACATTCTGCATGTGTCTATGCTTTCAGTGGCTTGTGATCAAAATTTAGAATGATTAAGCCACCGAAAGCATAGCTTTCGGTGGCTAAGGACAACTGTGAAATTTTGTCTAAGCCACCGAAAGATCTGTTTTGCAAAAATGCATTTTCTCCCAACCTTTTACTGCTTAAGGCATAAATCCTTCCTCATTGATATTTCTTTCCTGTAGACTCCATAATGCACTCATACCCTGAAATGTGAGGTACTTCAAAGATGCAGGGTTCCTATTAAAGTGATTCTATCCGTTGTTGATAGTGTTGTTGTTACAAAATCACAAAAGCTTGTGTGAGATGTTGATCAAAGACTGTATTCTCAACTTGTTGTGATGGAAATCCATTTGCCTGTTGATGCACTAGTTGTTGAATGAATTGATCCCTGATCTATAGCTCTGTACACAGTGTGTAGTTGAAGCTCAAGGAACATTAGTGAGCCAACATCGAATAGCACTGCAGTTGATATAAACTTATTCTTTGTATTATAAGTTTTATAAATCAATTGTATATTAATATGATAATTTTATTTAAAATATATTAAATACTAAAATTTAGTTTAGTAGTGATCTTAAAAATTTATTATTATTATTATTATTATTATTATTAAAAAATAAATAAATAAATTTAAAACTATTGAAAAATTGCAAATAATAATAACACAGGGATCAACAAAGTTATCATTATATTAATATTAATTTAAATTATCCAATTTAAATTTCAAAAACATTATAAGAATCATAATTATCAAAAATTGAATTTCAAAAACATTATAAGAATCATAATTATCAAAAATTGAATTTCAAAAACATCATAATTGTTTAAAAGGAAAATGTACATTTACATTCAATAAACACACACATATTAAATATACATATAATATATATTCTAATAATTATAACAATGCTCAATGTTCTGTTTTCATATATGGTATTAAGTTTACATGTTATTAAAAAACAAATGACCTTATTATGGGTAATTTCAACAATGAATATAAGGGATATTGGTATTTTAGTTAATACTATAAGTTTAGACCATTATGATATGATTTTTATTGAATAATATTAATGAGTCAGTATACATGAATAAATGGAAAGATATTGATATTTTAGTTAATATTATGAGTTTAGACCATTATGATATGATTTTTATTGAATAATATTAATGAGTCAGTATACCATTATGATATGATTTTTATTGAATAATATTAATGAGTCAGTATACATGAATAAATAGAAGAATATTGGTATTTTAGTTAATACTATGAGTTTAGACCATTATGATATGATTTTTATTGAATAATATTAATGAGTCAGTATACATGAATAAATGGAAGGATATTGGTATTTTAATTAATACTATGAGTTTAGACCATTATGATATGATTTTTATTGAATAATATTAATGAGTCAGTATACCATTATGATATGATTTTTATTGAATAATATTAATGAATCAGTATACATGAATAAATGGAAGTATATTGGTATTTTAGTTAATACTATGAATTTAGACCATTATAATATGATTTTTATTGAATAATATTAATGAGTCAGTATACATGAGAGTATACATGAATAAATGGAAGGATATTAGTATTTTAGTTAATATTATGAGTTTACACTATTATGATATGATTTTTATTGAATAATATTAATGAGTCAGTATACATGAATAAATGGAAGCCGATGATAAATTTTACTACTTTCCAAAAATACATATTAAATTTTAAATTAAACTAAAATTTAAAACCACACCACCCCAAAAAAACCTACCAGAAAAGTAAACTCCGAAGTGAAGATTACTCCCGAGTTAGCACACTCCGTAGAATATTATTTAGGTGCGATGAGGTGTCCTAATCACTTTTTTCCGACTATGCATAAGCTGACTATAAAGATGCATGTGATCAATAAAGAAAGTCACAAGGTGCTTTTAAAAAAAGGTATCGCTGAATGAAAGTCATCATCCAATTGCGCCTTTATAACTCGTCCATCCCAAGAGGATAGATCGCTCAGGCTAAAGAATCTGTCCAAATGCTTCCATGGCGCAGCCTCGTTCTGATAGCCCTCAGCTCCCTCGTCACACCAGTTTTTCCTGCACAGGATCATCGACATACCAGTTTCGTGTTCCACGGATTCAATGGAACTAACTTGATTTTGCAGGAGAGTGCTTCAGTCATCCACTCCGAATCCGTGCTCCAGCTGACAAATAACTCGCGTTTCTTACTCGGCCGCGCGCTGTATTCAAATCCCGTGCAGATGAAAAGCAACGAGACGCTTTCCTCCTTCAGCACTACCTTCGTCTTCAGCATCGTCCCGAGCCCCTCTAACCCTGGTGGGCATGGAATGGCCTTCATCTTCACGCCCTACACATCTGCCATGGGCACTATGCCGTCCGAATTTCTGGGCTTGCTTAACATCACCAGCAATGGGCGCGCATACAACCACTTGTTCGCAGTGGAGTTCGATACGATCAAGAATACAGCATTCGATGACTCCGACAACAACCACGTGGGCGTGGACATCAACAGCCTCATCTCTGTGAAGACGGAGCCTGCCGGGCATTGGAATGGGGAGGAGTTCCACGGATTCAGACTCAAGAGCGGACGGAACATACAGGCCTGGATCGATTACGATCATCTTCAAAGCCGCCTCAATGTTACCATCACGGTGGCCGGCTTGCCGAGACCGCAGAGGCCGCTCATATCTCTGAAAATCGATCTGCAAAGCGTTCTGCAAGAGAAGATGTTCGTTGGCTTTTCTGCGGCTACGGGTTCGGAATTAGGCGAAGACCATTACGTTCTTGCGTGGAGCTTCACCACCGAAGGCACGGCACCCCCTTTCGATATCTCGCGTCTCCCTTCGTTTGTTAACAAGCGTCCGAGCGTGGGGTTCATAGCCGGCGTTACAGTGGCCGCTCTGGTTGTCTTCTCGCTGGTGGTTGCGGCTGTGTTTCTGAAAACAGCGAAATACAGAGAAAATATAGAAGAATGGGAAAAGGAATTCTGGCCCCATAGATTCACGTACAAGGATCTCAGCATCGCCACGAAAGGCTTCCGGGACGAAAACCTTTTGGGCTACGGGGGTTTCGGCAGGGTTTACAGGGGCATTCTCCCGGGCAGCGGCGAGGA
>ML785378.1:616957-631946 GCA_009831015.1 Picea engelmannii
TCCTTTTAAATACTAAAATGAATAAAGTGGATAACAATAAGGTGAAACCCAAGTATATTTATGGAAATGATATCATGAAAGGTTAATGGGGCGATGAAATGTGAAGAAGGATGACGGGAAAGGTGGATGAGAATAGGAAATTTCTGAGCCCCAACACTTGGCTTCTTGTTTCTCTGTGATTTCTAGTGAAGCATCGTTTAGAGTTGCGATGATGAAATCAAAATCAGCGGCAGTAAGCACAGTCTTCATCTTGGTCACGGTGGCTTTCGATTTCTTCCGGGAAGAAGGTTTCGAGGGAGAAACCTTCCTCTTCTTCAAGGGATCAACCTCGTCTCTAGGCGATGTTTCTTTGCCTTGCTTCTGTTCAGCTCACTTCTTGTTTATCTCTTCTACTTCGTCATCACCCCCTTGGCTAGGTGATATTGAAGCAGTATTTCCTGAGGCGTTGCTTAATTCTTGGACCTCTTTGGTCTTCTGTGTTCTACTGGGCCCGGGTGTATCCTGTTATTTATGCGTGGTCTTTGGGATGTCAGGGTCAGACATCTCTGCAGGATCTGTGGGAATAAAGAGGTATGCAGACCAGTCCTTAATGATCTTCCTCCAGGTCCTCTTCTGTGAGTTTGTAGTATGACTGAAGTTGCTCCTTATGTTCATCATCTTGCGCTGTTATGTAGATGAAGTTTTGATCTACGCAGAAATTCATCAAGGGTCGGAACCTTTGTAGGGTGTTTAGAGTCATGCGAGGTTCGGCTTTGATGGCTCTCTTCAGTTGAAGTTAATATGTATGGAAAACAACGTTTGATTGCCATTGTTTGTTCATATCACTCGAGTACCAGAGTGTGGTGAACTTTGTAGCAAGCAGCTCGAACGGTTCAATATCCAGGAAGGTCACACCTTTCGACATATCCAAGGAAACAAAGGCGACGAGGATCAGGAGCCAGCTAAAGTGAAACTCGTAGCCCTGATCCTGTGCTTTGCAAGAGTCTAGTTCCAGCTGATTAACTAGGTACTTCACCCAGTTCATATGCAAGCCTTCCACACATTTCCCCGTGAGGTCAATGACAAAGCCTAGTGACTGCCTCCTTGACTCCCATCTTCTCTGTAAGCAGCTATTCTTTTTCCTTCTGGATCTGCGCTTTATCCTCTACAAACTTCCCCTGGAGGTCATCTTTATCTTGCTGCGCAATTCAATGTTTCTCTAAGGATTCCTACTTTGCTTGCTTTAATGCCTCTGTGGCCTGCTCCTTTTCCTCCTGGACCCGACGAAGGTGAGCCTTGGTCGAATCTGCTAATTTGCATAGCTGGGCGGGCTCATCTCCTACTTCGATGCCCCTTGATGACAACGATGCAGTAGACACTGTGTGACTCGAATAAATAACTTGTTGTACCCCTTTGAGCTATGCCTCGATCATGTCTAACATTGTCTCCTGTTTGGCTTTGCTTCGCTCCAAAATGTCCTCCGAGGTGTCTGATACAGCTGCAATGATAAGGTCAATATCATCCATTGTGAGTACAGTCTGTAATTGAGGCTTATTTTCTCGTGATTTCTTCCATGTTGATGGTTCCTTAGGGGAAACCTTTCTTTTCTTGGATGTTTCAACCTCCGTGATTGGATCCTTAGGTGGTTTCACTTTGCCATGTTCTTTCTTGTCTTATTCCTCTTCGTTCTCTTCCTATTCTACTTCGTCATATCCTCCTCCTCCTCCTGAGTTCGTCAGATGAACCCCTTTGGCATAATGAGGGTGAGCTTGTGCACAGATGTTTATAAACTTTGATGCATCAAAAAGTAGATGAACATATCTAGATATCACAACTCTCTGCTTATATCTGAAAGTTAGTGGAATAATTAATTTACATAATAGAGATGAATATGTTCCATATTTTACTGAAATTTGAAGGTTGCACTGTACTTTCAATAATACAATCATAAACCTGAGATTTGAATATCAAAACTACATGCATCACGCCCTTATTTGGACAAGATCGTAAGTGAGCACTTCTATACACAGTTTTCATCTTCATCAACCTTTGGGGCTTCTTGATATCCGTCAGAACTTGATGTAGGTGGTTGTCTAACTGGTTTGGAAGAACACACAGAACCCCAGAGCCGAAGTGATTGAGATCGGATGCCCAGAAGCCGGTATTTCCTCATTATAACTTCTGCAAACACCTTCGAAAGTGGTTGTCATCATATGTATCCATTGAATGGTTTTCTCCAAAGAAAAACGCAAATAAAAATTGACATGTGTTCAGTGATTCAGTGGTTCAGAAACGTATAAGTGGATGACCTTTCATTTTTTAGAGCCAACAATTAACATTTCCTGCATATGCAGAGGACACGATATCCAGATAGCCTGCAAACATAGATACCCTGTAATTGAATAAATGGACTCGACACTTTCACTTGCCTTGTCGACCTGGCATGTGTCTCTGCATTTTATTCTTATGGAGATCGACACTAAACGCTGGGCTTTGGTTACATATGGCTTAATTCGTAACTTAGCCTATGGCTTGATTTATATGATGACTCAAACTTAGCTAGTGACCTGAGCATATAGCTTAACTCATGGCTCTGCATAATGTGTCTATTTGGCATAAGAATTGGCTCGATATAACAAATGGCCTGTGGGCTCAACCAAAATTTTGCACACAGCAAAAAAAAACTGAATGCTAGGCTTAGTTTGACATGTTGATGAAATGAATGGACTATAGAGCTTGGCGCTTGGATTTGATGTCTTGCAATATGGAATAACTCATGGCTTGACTCATCAACTTGGCATGTTGAGCGATTTGATCAATAAGCTTGGCTTTTTATGTCAATTTGGCATGTGGACTAGATTTTGACTTTAGTAGTTACTTTACTCGTAGCTTAGCTTGACAACTTTGCATAAGAATTAGGCATGTAGTTTGGTGTGATATGGCTTAGTAGATAGACTAGACTTAGGATAGAACATGTTCACACACCCCTTTTGTATTTTTTGTAGAAAACGTTTTTATGAGAAACCATAGAGTAATGATCCAAAAGAAACCAACCAAAGGAAAACTAACCAAAAGGTTTAATTTAGTTTTGTAGGTTACAAGTAGATGATACGGTTTCGAAACAAAAGTTGGTGAATAAAACTTCATCAAGACTCAATGAATATTTCAGAAGTTATGAACTAAGGCCAATAAGTAGAAATATTTGAAATTTTTAACACAAAAATGCTAAAGACATTAAAAAACTTTGATGTTAAATTGATCGCTAACATCTGGCTATAGCTGGGATGGAGACCTCCCTGCAAGGTTTCCAAGAAAATAGTAGTTCCATACGCCTTTACCATTAGGCTATGGAGTCATTTGGCCTTTAGAACCGATCCTCTACAAACCTGTAACCTGAATGTAGTCTGCTTGTAGCCTACTCTGCTTATTCATGAAAACAACTGAAAAACAATCTAGTTGTTCATATGAAGAGCTTATTCTCTTATCTATTCCTACTCTAACTATTGTACTGATTCTTAATCAAGTAAACTCATTCTTCCAATGAAGCCATGTCAGAAATTGATTTATTGAACCTGTTCTTGATCTTGACCTGAAAAATAATTGAAGCCATATCATGCAGAAATATAATTTAAAAAGATGATAAGACTATTCTTCGTTGGACAAAAATGTTTTGATATTTATGTTGCTCATGGATTCCAGAAAATTAGCAAAAGGTCATGAAAGACCCAAATAAATACCTCTTCATGTTGCTGATCCAACTTACTATGTTGCAACTGCTAATTTCTTTCACTGATCTCAATGCTGAATGTGGACTGCACAACCTTTGTCGGAGAAAAATGCAAGATCAACAGTTGATCTGAACCTCTCTACTCCCCTTCACCATATCTTTGTAATCTGAATTCATCGTGATGATATGTTGGCTCATCACAACTAACAATTTCCTCTCCAACAATAATATTTTTGCAGGTCATATTAAAAATAAAAATATCTTCATTGGAGTTTTGAGCAACAGATTCGTAACAAGCATCAATCATAGCATGCACACATTTTTTATCATATCTCTGCTAAAAAGAAGAACTAGATGAAATTTGAGTAAACAATAAGTCTTCACAAACCTTAACATCTCCTTCCTCATCACTATATTGATCAAATATGGGAGTATCAAGGTAAGCTCCTAATGACAGAGATGAAGCTTCTTGAATAGCAGGATCAACAATAAAATCTTGAAACAGATCTGGAAAAATATCACCTTGTTCCTTATGGTTACTGCAAATTCCCTTGATCTGCAATTCTGGAAAATGTGGGTTGCACTCATCATTTACTATAGATTTATTATTACCACCATGGTTGTCATAATGTGGATCAACAATCCCTCGATCACAGTGAGAAATACCTTCTGCTGCAGCAAAGTCTTCATGAATATTTGGATCTTTGTTCAATAAATGGAAATCATGACAACATTCGGGATATAAAAGGTCAGCTGGAAATTGGTCTTTTCAAAACACATGGAAAGAAGAATGAAAATTTTCCAAAGAGATGATACTGGCAATAGGAAGAGACCGGTACCAATCACGAGAAATTCCCTCTAATGAAAAACTGAAAAGCTTAATTTGAACATCTTCATGTACAATTTCAAGCCGATGAATAAAGTCATGAAAATCCAGCAAGTGTTAAGCTGGCACTTCCCAAACTTCTCCTGAAAATATGAGAAGGCTACTTTCCCATTCATCTCTACTAGGTATTGGATGAGGGTAACCAGAAATACTTGAGAAATCGCAAAATGCATACCTCTTCGCTAAGATCTGGGTCATTTCATACCAGTGGAGTCACCAACAGATTTCAAATCAATGGAATCGCCACTAAATTTGTCCTTCATGGAGTCGCCAAATAGATGATTGCAACCAAGAAAATGTCCATAATTTGTCTATCATCAAAGCTAGATCTATGTCGTTTCCCAAGGAAGCTAAGCTTCAATCTCCTCTCCCGGGCAACGACGCCAATTTGTTATCACTCCAAGAAACTCTCTTAGGTTGTATCTTGAAGAAGCCCGGTAACTTAAAATGTGATTGTTTTGTGTTTATGTGTGGATCAAATGGGATAGCTGACATATTGGATGGTATCAAGACAATCAAATGTATATAACCAAATGAGACAATTCTCTCAAGAATTAATGATCAGATAGATAGAAAAACTGGTGGATGAAGAAAGATATGCTTATTAACCAGAACACACATGTGATGGGTCAAATAAGATAGTGTAGATTAGTATTAAACCAAGCTTATGAGCTGACAAAATGAGATAATGGTCATTAGTGGCTAAAACAAACTTGAATCAAAGTACAAAAAGAGAAAGGTAATGGCAATCTGACATCAATAATGAAAGGAAACTGTGATTTGAATTATATGTCTGAAAGTCTATTAAAATAGCCTCAAGGTATCTATATCTAGACTCAAACCCCTTTATGTAGTCCTTCAAAACAATAGACTTTATATTCTTTACATCAATAACTCAAATCCTATAGAAGACGATCAAATCATACTAAAAATAGTAATATCAAACTAGTTACAAAACAATAGGAATAGATCCTATATAAAAGGAATCAAATCATTATCTAAATCTGAAGTCTTCGACAGCTGCATAAGTCTTCTGAATGATGACAAGGCTTCTCCAGATTCTTTTATGACACATGGGCATATCTTTAAAGAAAAATAGAAAAATCTTTTCAACCCTTATCTCATTTGTATCGGCTTCAAAACTTAAAAGGGAGAGTGATCTCTATCCCTTTTAATTTTAGAATTCATTTAGAACCTTGCTGAGATGATTTAGCAGCAAAAACATTCAGTCTAAGCAAAAATACTGGCATTTTGCATGTGTCTATGATTTCGGTGGCTTGGGATCAAAATTTAGAATGATTAAGCCACCGAAAGAAGAGCTTTCGCTGGCTAAGGACAACTATGAAATTTTGTCTAAGCCACTGAAAGATCTGTTTTGCAAAAAGGAATTTTCTCCTAGCCTTTTACTGCTCAAGGCATAAATCCTTCCTCATTGATATTTATTTCCTATAGACTCCATTCACAGTCAAAGTGTTTTATGACTGAATGCATTCATACCCTGAAATGTGAGGTACTTCAAAGATCCAGGGTTCCTGTTAAAGTGATTCTATCCATTGTTGATAGTGTTGTTGTTACAAAATCACAAAAGCTTGTGGGAGCTACTAATCAATGACTGTATTCTCAACTTGTTGTGATGGAAATCCATTTGTCTGTTGATTCACTAGCTGCTAAATGAATTGATCCCTGATCTATAGCTCTGTAAACAGTGTGTAGTTGAATCTCAAGGAACAATAGTGAGCCATCATCGGATAGCACTGCAGTGATATGAAATTTAAAGGATTTTTCACTCTACACTTCATGAACACTGCTCTGTGGTAATAACCCTTTAACCCACTCTCCTTTCATCAATGTGCACAACTTCTGCAGAACATTCTCTTGCCCTGTCTCATAGACAGTTAGATGAACCCCTTTGGCATAATGAGGACGAGTTTGTGCACAAATGTTTATAAACTTTGATGCATCAAAAAGAAGATGAACATATCTAGATATCACAACTCTCTGCTTATATTTGAAAGTTAGTGGAATAATTAATTTCAATAATAGAGATGAAGATGTTCCATATTTTTCTGAAATTTGAAGGTTGCACTGTACTTTCAATATTACAATTAGAAGCCTGAGATTTGAATATCAAAACTACATGCATCATGCCCTTATTTGGACCAGATCGTAAGTGAGGACTTCTATACATAGTTTTCAGCTTCATAAACCTTTTGGGCTTCTTGATGTCCATTAGAACTTGATGTAGGTGGTTGTCTAACTAGTTTGGAAGAACACATAGAACCCCAGAGCCGAAGTGCTTGAGATCGGATGCCCAGAAGTCAGGATTTCCTCATTATAGCTTCTACAAACACCTTCGAAAGTGGTTTCCATCATATGTATCCATTGAATGGTTTTCTCCAAAGAAAAATGCAAATAAAACTTGACATGTGTTCAGTGATTCAGTGGTTTAGAAACGTATAAGTGGATGCCCTTTCATTTTTTAGAGCCAACAATTAATGTTTCCTGCATATGCAGAGGACACGATATCCAGATAGCCTGCAAACATAGATACCCTGCAATTGAATAAATGGACTCGGTGCTTGCACCTTCCTTGTCGACCTGGCATGTGTCTCTGTGTTTTATTCTTATGGATCTCGACACTAAACGTTGGGCTTTGGTTACATATGGCTTAATCCGTAACTTAGCCTATGGCTTGATTTATGTGATGACACAGACTTAGCTAGTGGCCTGAGCATATAGCTTAACTCGTGGCTCTACATAATGTGTCGTTTTGGCATAAGAATTGGCTCGATATGACAAATGGCCTGTGGGCTCAACCAAAATTTTGCAAAAAGCCAAAAAAAACAAAGGCTAGGCTTAGTTTGACATGTTGATGAAATGAATGGAATATAGAGCTTGGCGCTTGGATTTGATGTCTTGAAATATGGCATAACTCATGGCTTGACTCGTTGACTTGGCATGTTGAGTGATTTGATCAATAATCTTGGCTTTGTATGTCAATTTGACATGTGGACTAAATTTTGACTTTAGTAGTTACTTTACTCGTAGCTTAGCTTGACAACTTTGCATAAGAATTAGGCATGTAGTTTGGTGTGATATGGCTTGGTAGATAGACTAGACTTAGGATAGAACATGTGCACACACCCCTTTTGTATTTTTTATAGAAAACTTTTTATGAGAAACCATAGAGTAATGATCCAAAAGAAACCAACCAAAGGAAAAATAACCAAAAGGTTTAATTTAGTTTTGCAGCTTACAGGTAGATGATAGGGTTTTGAAACAAAAGTTGGTGAATAAAACTTCATCAAGAGTCAATGAATATTTCATAAGTTATGAACTAACGCCAATAAGTAGAAATATTTGAAAATTTTAACACAAAAATGCTAAAGACAGTTAAAAAACTTTGATGTTAAATTGATCGCTAACATTGTCCTCTATGCAACTCTCGACGGGATAAATAAAAAACATCATAACAGACTCCTCCAACAGGAAGGAATGCCTCAATCAATACAATTCCATCTGTTATGGTGTGGTCCCACTAGTCCAATGGTGATCTTTCTGGCAATAATTGTGTTTCTAGTTGTTCTGGAGCGTCGTTCTAATGGTCGGGACGCCTCCAACGGTCATATTTTTTCGTCATGGCAAAGTGTCAGTCAGTGTTGTTCTATTATTCCGGTGAGGTTCAAGTTCTGCAAACTTTCCTTCTACGAAGTCATCTGTAGAACCTCCCGCAATTTTTTCTACCTTTGATTTCTTCTTACTGAGCTTTCTTACTTTCTTCTCTGTGATCTCAGTCTCTGGATTCCTCTTTCCATTATTGTTATTATATTTTCTTAGCATAGTAACTTCACACGGTTGAGGATATTTCACAAGTTTCTAGGATAATACTTCTTCTCTTACTATTTCTGGAGTAGGTGCTCTACTCTCCTACATGGATAAGTTCTTTAAGACTTCTTGCATTATTTCGACTTCGACAGCCATGTCTCTGGCCCTCAGTTGCTTCGACTTGTCCTCCTTTTCTTGTATTAAGCATGTTCTTCTCTTAGCCATAAAATCTCTTAATTCTTTCTTTTTTTGTTCTATAGCTTCCTCTTCTTCTCTCCTTCAGATATGATCTCTCTCAATCCAAGTCTTTCCTAACAAAAGTTCAAAAGGGGCATTGTTCTCAAAAAACTTAATGACCTCAAATTCTTATTATGTTGATGTTCCATGAGCACTCATAGGTACATGAGTAAGTCTTCCACATAGGGTTATCATCCTTCTTTTAATCAATCATATTCCTCCCAATGAAGGAATCATAGAAGGCTTTCCTAAGATTTCCCAAGTACTTTCTGTCATGATGTTCACCTGAGTTTTTGTGTCCAATACAAATTCTATTTCGAAGTCTCCTATTCTTGTCTCTATGAACTCTTTCTCTTTTAAAACCTCTGATAAACTGATGTCTGTGTGATCATTCATTTTTTCTTTCATCTGCAATAATATAGCTTTGGATTTTTTTCTGGTTCTTTAGTATAGCCTTAGTTTCTTGACCTTCTTCATGGTTTTCTTGTTTCATCTTTTCAACTTTAGCAATCATTCTAGGCAAATCTAAAACTTCATGTCCAGTAGCCTTACAACAAAGGAAAATAGGACCTCTACCAGGGAATTCCTTAGCAAGATGTCTCGGTCTTCTACAACTATAACAAAGATTCAATCCTCTCTTTCTCTTAAGCGATCCCCAACCTTTCTTGTTTTGCACACTGGGATCATAGTGATAGACCTGCAAAAAAATATTTCTAGGATCCTGCATCCACTTGTTAGTCCAAATTTTTTTTCTATGCATAGGAATAATATATCTTTCACTATTTCTATCAGATCTATTCATATCACATCTTATTTCTTCTAGTTGTGCCCTAGTTTTCAGACTAGGACGAAATATATCAAATATACCTATATCCATTCTTTCGAAATAAAATTTTTCACTTATCTTACCTTTATCAGAGCACCAAGATTTAAGATCTTACCTCTTTTCTTCAGATCCGACTTCTCTTCTTGGCACAAAGCTTCACAATTCAAGTAGAGTACTACACACTACATCAACAGATCTACGCACGGAGCTTTCTCTTTTCCTCAGTTCCCAGTAATCACAGTTTCGTGTCTCGACAACGGAACCATTTGTTGGCATAGGTGAAGACTCAGGGTTCAATGCACCAACAAAACCCTAACTACTGGCCCTTTCGACAACTCTTGCGAAGCAGATGAAGTCTCACCTGAGGTAGAGGCAGGGGGGTTGTAGGACTCAAGTGTATACAACCTAGCCAAGACACAGATCTGTGATCAAAATACTTAACAAAGCTCTTACCAATTAACATTCATTAGTCTTTAATCCTTATTCACATCGTAGGTTAAAACCCTAATTACAGAACAACGCAGGATTCAACAAGATTTAACACATCCAAGCACTTAGCACATAGAAATAGATTAGATCTAGCATTCATTCATATCACTAAGCACTAAGCTACTTCGTCAGATGCATATAACATACATAAAGATTCAGTACTAAGCATAAATCACATCAATAACACAAAGCAATCACAACACAGGATATACTTGGTTCACCCCTAGCGTGGGGCTACATCCACAAACTCTTCTTCTTCTTTATTATCTTCTTTCAATCTTCTTACATGCACAGAGCCACAAAACAAAATCCACATAGGACATGAGATCTACGCACACCTCACCGGATCCTTCTTCCCTAAGCTTGGCACAACACAAAGCCTTCTTACAATCACTTTCACTTAGCCCTGCAAGTTCTCAACACACAATATGCACAAAGCCTTTACAACTAATCGCACTTAGCTCACTCGCTTACAACTGACTTCTTCTTACATCACCTAGCTACTTATTTATACATTACAAAAGGGGACTAAACATGGGTAAGACCCATGGTCCGAAATCCCACACCCGTTACATAAACCTTAAACACAAAAGGCCCGTAAAAAGGGGGCGAGATCCCGCGATCTCTGCTTTGCCTGGGCTCTCCATCTTCGACTTTCTTGTCAAAGTCCCAAAAATGGTCAAAAACGAACAAGGTTCTCCAAAACATGGTCAAGGGCCAACATTCCATCACCTTTTTCTCATCAAGATATTTCCAACCACTCTCGCCATGCTCAAATCCAAGCTCTAGATTACAAGTTATGGTTTCCCAAAGCTCTTGGGTTGTTAATAGTCAAGGGCCACATGGCGTCCACATGGGTCCATCCCATTCGTACCATCTCCAAATTCCTACATCCACGGTGGAAGTGCATCCACTGCCAATGTAATGGTGAGACTCGATCCTCATTGAACATATAAGCTAGAGGGGAGTTCGACCTTCAACGCTTTGACGTTGAACGTCTCTTTTCCTTTCTGCATGCAAATCCTTTAGAGTCCCAAAATCCTGAACTCCCGAAGGAACTTGAAATATCACCACATGGCTCCGGCCCTCAAGCCTTTCAACTTATCTATGACATTGCACCCCAATCCTCTAGATTCTTGAAGTCTTGGACTTCTGAAGGGTCCCCACTTACACATGGTGATGAATTAAATGCACAGACAGGAACAGGTGGGTTCGACCCTTTTGATAATTTAGCCCCAATGTCCGAGCCTCCCAATATTTTTGAAGTACTGAACTCCCAGAGTCTTGGGTACTCCACCAACATTTGGCTTAGCACTCATGCACAAGGGGAATGACACGAGTCAAAGGCCAGGGATGACATGTGTACTCATCAAGGGGTGCCAATGTCATGTTATAATGGGCACATGGGGTCTGCAGAAAACACAAAACAAGGTGACACGTGGTGCATCAAACATGGGTCCACGTCACCCTGGGTGGCGTCAGCGTACTATGTCACTCTGGACTGAAAACCCTCTGATGTCCCTTACATCCCACAGTCAATATGCGTCCACATAGGTCCATGAATCTATGGCTCATGTTACTTCATAACTTCAGCGTTCGGTGCTTTGATTGTGCACCTTCCTCTTTTATCTTGGAGTGGTCAACGTCGTGCTGACCACAGTCTAAATCTAACGATCATGGGAGATCTCAAAGAGTCCCCAGATATATGGTCTACATCACTTCACAAGATCGAAATTCGAGGGTTATACTCACTCAATACTCCTTTTCTCCCAGAGTAGGACTTCGCCGAAGTGCTACACATGAATCCTTCCACTAGTGGATCTGACGGTTGGTAGGGGTTCTCAATGGAGTCCCCAGATACACAACTCACAATTCTAGCTTAGGGGTCCCTTGGTCTCGGTATTAGGCCAATCCTAGAGGGACACCTGTCTACCCAAAACCCGTTGGCAGGATACGTGGCACATGCCTTGGGTCATCTACGTCTCTTTTCTCCACCACAAAGCCGCCACACATGGCCCATGAACAGATGGTTGAGATGGATCTCTAACGATCTGAAGATCGATGGCCCACAATACTTCACAACTCTGGCATTCGAGAGTTGAGTCGTGTAGGTTTCGTTTTACTCCCAAAGTAGGGCTTTGCTGGATCGAACAATTAAGAAGGGTCTCAAAGGATCCTTGGATACAAGGCTCATGTTAATTCGTGACTCCAACATTCGGTTGTTTTGGCGATTGTAAGCTTATAGCATTCTGGAGTTCCGAACTCTCGGAGCTCTGAAGCCAATAAGAGCTTAGTTCCTTTCGAACTAGTACAGAGTTCCCAGACCTTGGTCATATGGGTCCTGCGAAAATCCTCATGGGCTACACGGCTAACTCTTGGTCATGAATTTGATAAGGTCATGGGCATGATCATGTGGTCTCTTGGATGATTGGTTTGAAGGAGGTGCCTTCCATTCACAGAGCTTAAGCTCTAATTCAGGTAAAAGGTATTTATGAAGGATCAACAGGGTTGTATCAGTCCTGTAGAGTCTGCCCTAACTCCATAACTGTGAGGTTGTTCCTTGGGAAAACACCTTGAATACTTTCCAACCAGCCTAGAGTCAAAATTTTCCATCTTACAACCATTCTAATGAAATAGTTTACAGAAGAACAGTACGCCTTATTACCATTAATTTCACGAGAGGCACAATGTATCACAATTACAGAGATTCAAATCATACAATCCAATTTAAGTGCATAGGGTATATGAAGTACTTATCTATTACAAGTTGCATCCAACCAACCAACTATGGGTGTTCACATTTCCTCCCAACCATAGGCTCATAGGCATTCATTATTAGCACTATGGCCACTATCGTGCCAAGCCATGATATCACTAGGAAACCTACGCAGTTTCTTAGAGGTTATTTCTCTATCACAACCTCTACGAGGTTTATCAGATGCTCCCTCAGCATCAATTTGGTGACCATCTACTCAGGTCCTGTTTTTTGAAAAATTCAAATTCTCCGAGATCATTTCTCTTGTTCTTTCCTTTTAACCAGAATGACATAATTCTTTCTATTCTTCTTCTTAGTTAGAGAGCCTAACGTGCTCCTTCTCTTTCTCTTTGCATATCCAAGTCACACATTCCCTCTCATTGTCTGTATCCCTTATTATCCCTTTCTTTTTTATTCTTGCATGCCTTTTTCCTCCCCAGGAAGGTTCTGGACCCGTATTGTTCTTTCAGTCAGAAGAAACTCAAGTTACTTTGGTCTTGCAGGAAAAACTGCCCTCTATGGCACTTCGGGCTGACATCTTTCTGTCTCCCCAGCCAAACCCTCCATGCTTCCATTTATTAGGGAACTTGGTTACAGTTCAACCACAATTCCATTTCTCATTAACTGATTTCTCCTTGGGATTAGGATGAGGCTTATTATTTCAACAAACAAAATTTGGGGTCATTTTGACATAATGAACCCTCTCTACAGTTTCCTCACTCTTTCCTCTAGTGGTATCAAGGCTTCACCCCCACAGTCATTCATTGGAAATCTAAACAAAAATGCATTTACATCATTCACATGCCATAACATGGTAATCCTGATTAATGATTAATTATAATCTGAGGGAAACATGGGTATTACAATCCCCTCCCCCTTAAAAAGGAACAGCGTCCTCATTGTTCTTTCTCAGTAACACTTGTCATGCCTTTGTCATTTAGTTGCTTCAGAAATCTTGATCCTCTTTCTTGGTTGGGTCCTTTTCAGACTCTTGGCCTTAGTCACTTTCCTTGAATAATCTTGGGCAACAAGCATATTAATCACAATTTCATGCGAAAACATCTTATTGTTGTCCAAAATTCAAGAGGAAAATTTTCAAAATCTAGCACAATACGTATTTGTGCAGTTTGTGGATTTGCATCCACATGGTTGTCTTGTTATCTTGGCTCACTGTTTTTCCTGGACATACCCATTGTGTGCATGATCCCAATAAATAATGTATGAGAATTATCAAAGTCTCTTCTTCCTTGAGGTCACTCACCCTCCAAGCCCAGGCTCAGGCATACCCTTCTATGCTATACAGACTCTCGGGTGATCCATATTTCCTTGCCAATGAATTCTCACACAAGACGAGTTCTAAGGACTTCATTAAGCCTTACATTCAAGGCGTCGCTCAGACTTTCTCTGTCGAGGCATCCCTCCGGCTTGTGTTTCCACAACGCAACATTTTCTAGGGCGATCATGGCTAACCGAAGGGTTTTCCAGTCTCAACAGTAGCCTTTTTCATGCTTTCCATATTGACAACCTTCATATGTCCTTCCTAGACAGATATTTTTCATCTCACCTGTATCACAGGTATAAAAAATTATGAGAAATTATCATCAATTTCAAATTCATCATTTTTTTGCAAATCTGTCACCCACAGATTTCCAAATTCCACATTTATTTTTAGATATGTTTCGCATAGGAACAAGATTCACAAGTATGGGACTTTCCTTCCCATAGCAGTTTAACTTAGCAAGAAATTGGTATTCCTTATGGGCTCACAATGCTTCCATATCCAAGACCCTTTTCTTCCCGCAATTTCAACATTCCTCAGCCAAACAAATTGTTAGTTTTCATGCACATTATATTTTTAAAGCAATGCATACTAATAGTCCAAGTCATTTTCATCTATTCAAGGGTAACATGAAAAATGATATACCATTATTTACGTATGCATCCTATCAATATACCCAATTTTCCAAATGTAACTCAAATATCAGTTGACTTTAATCAATGTGCCAATATTCATGGCCACATCCATACCCAATGTACCCTTACATTGGGTTCAAGTTCACCATACCTATGACAATCACCTTTACATGGTGTGTTGGAGCCCAACTGGCCTCTTCATGGTGTGTTGGAGAACTTGTTGTTGATGCTCGATGTGATCTTCCACTACTTGAACCTTAGATTTTTATTTTAGAGAAGAAGTGATGGAAGGAGGGTGGTATCCATAGAGTTCCATAAATGGTGTCATTTTTGTTGCAGTATGAAAGGAAG
>ML785378.1:641378-652877 GCA_009831015.1 Picea engelmannii
GGGTCGACCTTTGGCCTTCACTAGCAAGCAACTGTCTGAAAAGAATCTGGGAAAACCCATTTATGAAAAAGAAATGTTGGCGATTCTGCATGCCGTTGAGTTGTGGCATCCGTATCTCTTGGGGCAACGCTTCCAAATTAAGACAGACCATCAAAGTCTCAAGTACTTTCTGGAACAACGCATTTCTTCCCAGGAACAACAAAAATGGGTGACTAAGCTCTTTGGATATGATTATGAGATCATTTACAAGAAGGGAAAAGACAATTTTGTGGTGGATGCACTGTCCTAGAAATATGAAGACGAAGGATCCCTTTTTCCCTTTCCTTCATTGTACCTGATTGTCTCCAAGTTGTGCGCCAGGAATGGCTTCAAGATCCCAAAAGTTCACATCTGATCCAGCTACTGCAGAACAAGGCTCCGGCTCCCCTAGGGTACTCCTAGCTCTAGGATGAGCTTCGATACAAAGGTCACTTGTATTTAAGTAAACAATCCAAGCTCAAATCCACGGTGCTTTCCGAGCTTCATGCTACTCCCACAGCGGGGCACTCAGGGTTCACCAAAACATATGACCGAGTCAAATGTTCTTTTTTCTGGGATGGTATGAAACAGGACATCCGTAAGTTTGTTGTTGAATGTGAGGTGTGTCAATGCAACAAGGGAGAAACAGTGAAATCGCCAGGCACCCTCCAACCGCTTCTGATTCCCCCTTCCATTTGGAAGGATATCTCTATGGACTTTATCACAAGCTTACCCAAATCGGAGAATAAATCAGTCATAATGGTGGTGGTGGATCGCCTTTCCAAGTATGCTCATTTTTGCGCTCTTCCCCACCCATTTACTGCATCCACGGTGGCTCAAATTTTCATGGACCAGGTCTTTAAGCTGCATGGCATGCCGCACTCTATTGTTTCCGATCGAGACCCAACTTTCACAAGCAATTTTTGGCAAGAATTGTTTAAGCTACAAGACACACAATTGCATCTCAGCTCAGCCTATCATCCCCAAACGGATGGTCAAATGAAAGTGGTCAACAAATGTTTGGAAACATATCTGAGGTGTTTTTCCTCTGAAAAAAAACACCAGTGGGCTCAATGGTTACCCCTCGCCGAATGGTGGTACAACACTACATACCATACAACCACTCGCATGACTCCTTTTGAAGCAGTATATGGACAGAAGCCACCTTCTGTTCTCTCCTACTTACCGGGTACCTCGAAGGTCCAAGCAGTTGACCAAACACTTACAGTTCGAGAGGATATCCTTCGTACCCTTAAAGAGAACTTGGTCATGGCACAGAATAGAATGAAGCAGCAAGCAGATCAAGGTCACTCGGAACGTCAATTTGCGGAAGGGGACCAGGTGTTTCTGAGACTGCAACCATATAAGAAAACTTCCCTTAAGGCCGAGTAGTGTCAGAAGCTAGCACCCAAATTCTATGGCCCTTACACAGTTCTCAAGTGTGTGGGACAAGTTGCATATTAGTTAGCTCTGCCTAGTCGGTCGAAGCTACATCTTGTTTTTCATGTTTCATGCTTAAAGAAGGTGATTGGAACCAGGTGCCAAATTCAAACCAACCTTCTAGAGTTAGATGAAGAAGGATCCATTTGGCTATAGCCAGAAGTAGTTTTGGACCAGCGTGAGCGTCACTTGTGTCAGAGAACCATCAAGGAAGTGCTAGTACAGTGGAAAGATATGACTCCAGCAGATGCCACTTGGGAACCAGCTACCATTTTGCAGCAGTTTCCACATCAAAAGCCTTGAGGACAAGGTTGTTTTTAAGGGGGCGGACATGTTAAGGTCCTAACCCGCACATAGGTAGATCAATGTATTCAGATGTAATAAAGGTCAATATTAATAAGGCCTTTCAATAAAATATAATAAGGTGGATGTAAGAAGACCTAATAGAAGCTTCCGCTTCTAGAAGGATCTTCCTCTAGATGCTTCTCTTAATAGACATATTTAGTATAAATAAGGGGCAAGGGTATGTGAACCAGAGCTTGGATATTATTGTAACAGAGCGTTGCTCGACTGGAGGTTTCCCCCTCGAAGAGGCCTGTGAACATTGCTTTCCGAATCAAAGTGATTTTCTATTGCTATTTCGTATATCATTTCTTTGTATTGTGAAGATTATGCTGGATATTTTACTGTTATTCTGCCATTTCTAGCATTTTATTTATGTTTTGCATATTTTATATATCTGGTATCTTGCAAGGACTCCTGTTGATGTGAGTCTTTGACATCTCCATCTCTCGGTAACTGAAATCATCCTCCTTTTGAGATTTCATACCTCGCTTCACTTGGGTCATTAAAGAGCTTGCAGGTTCTCCTAGATCCAACGTCAGTCGGACCTTGGGCTCAAATCTGACATTCATCGGGAATTCCCAATGGGATCCATCGCTGCATACTCTGATCTTGTCGAGCTTGCTCTGCAGCATCTACCCAAAATAATTTATCGTTGTTGTATTTTCCATCAATGACAAGCTGTCTATAAAACATGCCAACAATGTCCCCCTTTGGCATTGATGGAAACAAAGGCACCCGTACCTGTTCTTTTCTCCACCTTTGACATCAATGTCAAAGAAAACATGCTCCCCCTGAGTTGTTGCATTGTTTTTAGGAGGTATAAGATATGCAATTAATACAAGACTCCCCCTAACAGGATGGACTCTCTTAGGTGTGAAACGGGATGACACCCAACTTCTGTCGGAGATATTCAAAAGGGATCTTAGCTAGGAGTTTGGTAAAGATGCCTGTTATTTGTTCTGTAGTGGGAATGTAATGGACCTGAACAATCTAATTGGTGACCTGCTCTCTCAAAAAATGATATTTTATGGGAATATGCTTGGTCTTGGAGTGGAATACATGATTTTTAGACACACTGATGGCACTAGTGTTATCACAATGAATTGGGATCGGTGTAGTGTATTTTACCTCCAAGTCGGGAAGTGTCTGAATCATCCATAATACCTGAGTGCAACAGGTAGCAGCAGAAATGCACTCTACCTATGTGGTTGATAAAGAAATGGAACCTTTCTTTTTACTAATCCATGCTACTAATGAGTCACCCAGGAAGAATGCTCCTCCACTGGTGCTTTTTCTCTCATCGACACAGTTTGCCCAATCTGCATCTGAGTAAGAAGTTAACTGAAAATTCTGATTTCTGGGATACCATAGACCATAATCCATTGTTTCTTTTAAATACCTGAATATCCTTTTGACAGCTTGCAAATGACTCTGTTTAGGTGCAGCCTGATATCTTCCTACCATTCCTACATCATGCATTATGTCTGGGCGAGATGTTGTGATGTACAATAGGTTGTCTACCATTGATCTATATGAACTTTGATCAACATCAGGTGAGTCATCATCCTTTCTTAATTTGCATCTAGTTACCATAGGTGTGCCCACAGGTTTAGAATCTTCCATTTGAAACCTTTTTAACATTTTTCTTAGATATTTTTCTTGAGAAATGAACATCCCTTCAAACTTATGAGTAATTTGCAGACCAAGAAAAAATGATAGTTCACCTATCATAGACATTTCAAACTCAGACTCCATGGCAGAAGCAAACCATTTTACCAATGAATCCTTATTACATCCGAAGATGATGTCATCTACATAGACCAACACAATGAGAAAATCATCACCCTCTATTTTGATATATAGGTTGTTGTCAATTGTTCCTCTCTTGAACCCTTTGTCTTTAAGATATGTATCCAGTCTGTGATACCAAGCACGACGAGCTTGTTTTAATCCATATAAAGCTTTCTTTAGCTTGCATACTAAGTCAGGGTTACTAGACAGTTCGAAACCCTCTGGTTGTTCCATATAGACTTCTTCATTTAAATCTCCATTTAGGAAAGCTAACTTGACATCCATTTGATAGACTTTAAACTTTTTATGACAAGCATAGGCAAGAAATATTCTGATAGCTTCCAACCTTGCTACGGGTGAAAATGTTTCATCAAAATCCAATCCTTCTATTTGATCATAGCCTTTACAAACCAATCTTGCTTTGTTCTTGACAACATGTCCTTGCTCATTCAACTTGTTCTTAAAGATCCATTTGGAACCAATGATATTTTTACCTTCTAGTCTCTGAACCATCTCCCACATATTATTTTTCTCAATCTGATCAAGTTCATCATTCATTGCTTTAACCCAGTGGTCATCTTTTCTGTCTTCATTAAAATTCTTGGGTTCCAGCATGGATATGAAGGCTATATGAGACTGTTCAGTGTTTTTGATTAGGTTTCTCCTGGTTTGTACACCTTTGTCTTTTTCTCCAATTATCTGACTTGCAGGATGATTATTTTGAATGATTCTGGAGGAGGAATTTGAAGTTGACTGTTGATTTGAGTCTGTCTGAGTGTCTGAGTCTTCATCTGATTCAGAGTCTTCATTTTCTGATTCTTGGATCTGTTCATCTTCAGTTTAGCTGTGTCTTCTGTAGAAGACTCATTACAGTACATCTCTCTTGCTGGGATTCCTTCATCAACTTTTATATCAATATAGACAACCATTTTATGCAGCCTCTTATTATAGCATCTATATCCTTTACTATTTGTAGCATACCCTAAGAAGATACCTTCATCAGCCCTGTCATCATATTTCCCGAGGTTCTCATCATTATTCTTTATGTAGAATTTACTCCCAAAGATTTTGAAGTGTTTAATTGAAGCAGGTCTCCCAAACCACAGTTCATAAGGTGTCTTGTCACTTTGTGGTATGAGGTGAGCTTTGTTAAGAACATGAACTATTGTGTGTATTACTTCTACCCAGTAGGTTTGGCCAATGTTCTTCTCATTCATCATTGACCTGGCCATTTTCTGCATTGTTCTGTTTTGCCTCTCAACAACTCCATTTTGTTGTGGAGTTCTTGGGATTGTGTATTCTCTCTTGATCCCATGCTCATCATAGAATTCCTTGAAGTCTCTTGACATAAACTCTTCTCCCCGGTCTGATCTTACTGCCTTTAACCTCTTGCCTGTTTGAGTCTCAATTAAAGCCTTAAATATTTTAAACTTCTCAAATGCTTCAGCCTTTTCCTTGAGAAAGGAAACCCAAGTAAGTCTGGAGTAATCATTGATAATCAACATGAAGTAGTTTTCTTTCCCTGTGCCTTCCTGTCTTGATGGTCCACATAAATCCATATGAACTAGTTGGAGTGGTTTCTCTATTGAAGTAAATCTCTTGGACTTAAACTGTGTCCTGTTTTGCTTCCCTACTTGACAGGGTCTACACATTGAATCTTGGGGCTTTGATATTCTCGGAAGATCTTTTACTGCCTAGAGTTTTTTGAGTTTGATTAAGTGGTCAAAGTTTAGATGTCCAAGTCTCCTATGCCATAACTAGATTTCATCATGTCTGCTTAGATGACATTCTTCTCTATTTTATTTCAGCACATATACATTATTTTATGTCCTTATGCCTTTGGCCACCACTCGTCCTGAGGTTACAGATTTTATCTTGTAGTCCTTGGACATGAACACCACTTCACATCCTCTGTCACACATTTGACTTACACTGAGCAGATTATGTTTCAGCCCATCTACAAGTAGAACATCTTGGGCTTTTCCTTTTCCATTACTTAAGCTCATCATCCCTTTGCCCTTTATTTTCCCTGGAGCATCATTTCCAAAGGTTACGTTTCCTGATTTGCTTTCACTTAGAGATAAAAACTTGTCTTTGTCTCCCGTCATGTGTTTGGAGCATCCATTGTCTATATACCAAGGGTTTGTTTTTCTTTGAGCGGACAATACTAATCCACACTTGTCACTTTTCTTCTTCTTCCAAAGCTTGACATTTTCAGTAGGGGATTTTGAATCTAGTTCATAGTTCCTTAACTGACAGTCAATAGATTTATGTCCAAAGTTATGACAGGTGTAGCATTCAATCTCATTATTCAATAGGTCAAACTTATTATTGCAGTGTTGTCTACTCATTGAATGTTGATTATTTCTTAGCCTCCTTAGTTGCATGTCCCTAGACTTAATTTGGCAATTTGCAGTCTGTGAAGGATTGTTACTTGGTTGTATCATTCTTTGTTGTGGGAAGTATTTATTCCTTTGAAATCTTAATTTCTCATATCTAAGTCTTAAGGAATAGTTTACAACTTTGTGACCAAAGTTAGAACAGTAGAAACAATAACCATGGAAAAATTCTTTGTACCTGGGAAATGGTTGTCTTCTTTGTGCAAATCGATTTCTTCTATGCTGGTGACATCTTTCAGCAATGAGCGCGTTATTTATTTGTTCTACAGATTCAGTTCTGGAATCTTTTTCCTTACTCGTCCTAGGCGACTGATTGCCTTCCTTTGTTTCTGCAGGTTCGTTGTTGTTATTGGTTGTACATTTGACAAACTTGATAGGTTCTTCATTTCTTGACTTGCCACTACTTGATCCCTCTTCATAACCCAAACTAGTTTTTAGCTTTGGATTCCTTTTCTAATTTAGAATGGTGGCTAATCCTTCTGAGGCTTTGATACTTGACAGATTCTGATTATACAAGGCTTGAAACTTCTCCATCTCATTCCTAATTTTCACTACTTCTTGTTCTAATGCTTCACATCTTGCCTTCTTTTCTGATAACTGTCGTTTCAAAATGTCTTCGATTTTCTTTGCCTCTTCTAATTCTACTTTTAGTAGGACAAGGTCTTCATCAGGTTCTTTACTATCTTTCTTGAACTGTATTAGCAATTGTCTTTGCTTTCTATTCTTGATTCTTAGTCTGTCAATCTCTTCCAGTGCACTGATCAGTTCTCCTTCCATGTCAACCACAGCTTCTTCTCCATTAACATCACTCCCTGTGTTGTTATTATCATAATCCTTTGTGGACATAAGTATGAAGTCATTTAGTTTATCTTCAATAGATGAGTCATTGTATTCATCATCTGAAGGATATTCATCATTGTTTACACATAGACTTTTCTTCTTAAAGTTATTCTCTTTAAAGAAATTTATGTGTTTGTACTTCTCCTCATCATCACATGTTCGATCCTTTCCTTTGTGGGGAAATTTATTTGAAAAATGACCTATCCTACCACAGTTGAAACATTTGAAAGGCAGTTTACCTTTGTATTTTCCAGATCCCTTCTTCAGTCTCTTCACAAATTTTGCTTCAATTTCATCGGGCTTAGAATCCTCATTCTTGTCTACCTTAAATGATGCTTCTCTAGAGATGGGTTTATCTTTAACTATTCCCATTTCATATGCAGTCAATGTTCCTAGAAGTTGATCAAACTCCAAGGTTTTTAGATCATTTAGTTATTCTATAGCAGAGACCTTCGGATTGAACCTATCTGGGAGAGATCTCAAGATTTTCTAAATTAAAGAAGGTTCCTCAATTGTTTCACCAAGTGCTTTCATTGCATTTACCATTTCTTCTATTCTTAGAAAGTATTTTCCAACAGTTTCATCTACCTTCATCTTCAGCTATTCAAACTGTATTCTGTAGGTTTGAAGCTTGGCGTCCTTTACCTTCTAATTACCTTCATAACTGCTAATGAGTTTGTCCCATATTTCTTTGGCAGTTCCTAGGTGCATAACTTTTATGAATTCTTCTTCTGCAAGTCCACTCAAGATAGCCTTCATAGCCTTATCTCTGAAGATAAATTCTATATTGTCATCCTTATTAGCTAGTACAACTGGCTTTACATAACCAGTATCTACCACATCCCAGACATTTGCACCTAAATCCATTATGTAGGTTCTCATTCTAACTTTCCAGAAGGCAAAGTTTGTTCCATTGAACAGAGGGGCCTTATTGGTTGAATTTCCTTCATGTCTTAACATGTTTAAGCTCTAGGATCTACCCTTAGACAAAAGGGGCCGACTCTGATACCAAATGTTGGACAACTGAGAGGGGGGTGAATCAGCTATTACCGTGCTTAAACAATTATGCTTCTTTTAAATTCTTTACAAGGCACTCAATGATAATCACAATAATGCAGAAAAATAAGCAATGGCACATTCAGTATCAGTCACATATATGAGATACATAGAGACAAATATTTCCCGAGGAAACCCATAAAGGGTAAAAACCTCTTCTTCTTTATATGATAAGAATTATTTACATTCTTTACATTATCATATATATGAGCACCTACTCATTGTGAGGCTACAACCTCTATTTTGCAAGCTGCAAGTTGCTGAGAGCACCAACTCTGTTTTCTCTAGTACCCACTAGAAGGAAGCACCAACTCCCTGGTTTCTCTAGCACCAACTAGAAGGAAGCACCAACTCCCTGGTTTCTCTAGCACCAACTAGAAGGAAGCACCAACTCCCTATGTTCAAGAACCCACTTGAACCTCTAAGGACACCAGTCCTCCCTAGCACCTCCCTACCACCCTGGTTTAGGAATATGAATTATTGAAACTTATTACAGTGATATAGTGTTCAACAACAACTTACCAGTCTCCTCACTATTCTGCAAGATTTCGCTGCTCTGTCTTCCTCGCTGTCTTTCTGCACGCATCCATTCTGTTTTATGTTCTTCTACCTCTTATGCTTTCTACACCATTCCCTTTCAATGCACCTTTTGTCTTCTATCCATTTCACCTGCTGCATGCCCCTCCTTCTTCACACCTTAATCCCTCATAACAACAGCAACACCCATCTCTTCTTTGTTCTACATACTTATAGTCTCTGTCCTCCTTGTGCATGCTATATCACCATGCTTCTGCATGCTCCCTCCATCTCGAGTGCTCTGCCTGATCATCATCACAACTCTTCATCTTCTCTCACTCATTTTTCTCATGCATCCATCATCACTGGGTGTTATGTGGAGATTCCTCAGCTTCTCTGGCAGTTGAGACTCTTCATCTTCTCTGTCATGGACGAGCTCATCCTCTGGCATAAACCATCTTTTGTTTCTAGCAATTATATTGTGAAGTGCAACAATAGCCCTCTGATTTGATTCAATTTCATCTGCATCGTTGGCTGACTTTCATTAGTCTTGCATTCATTTCGGCATTTCACTCTTCGGTATTTCGGGATCACCGTGGTGGAGGATTTTAGTACTCTCCATTTCCCGACCCCCGAAACTCCAAAAAGGAGCTATTCTTCACTAACTCGACCCCCATATTTCACCGATGTGACCAAAGGTTGTGACCTCTAGCTGAGCCTAACCATATTTCGCATTTCGACTTTTCAGCAATTCGACATTCGTGTGATCAAGTGTCTCGACACTCCATGTCGTGATCCTCGAAATAGAGCTTGGTTGCTCTAGCTCTTTCCTCTATCTCTCATCGATGTGACCAATGGCTGTGACCATAGCTTTATTCAAAAGCTGCATTTCGCAATTTTGTGTTTCGTCACTTCGACATTCCTATGGCGATGTTTTCTTGATGATCCGTGTCCCGGTATTCGAAGCTCCGAAATGGAGCTTGGTTGCACTAGCTCCGATCATTTCGGCAATTCGCATTTCAACCTTTCACGATTCTTGTGATGAAGAGTCCCGTCACTTGACTCTTCCAACTCCCAGTATACGAAGATCCGAAATGGAGTTGGAGCAATGGTCCACACCCTCAATGATTCGATGGTTATTCTCTGCCCTGGAACTTCATCTTTCGGTACTTTGGGGGAGTGATAGTGATAAAAATACCGAATCAAAAACTCTCGGAGTGAGGTCAGTCTTGCGTCACTCGATGACATGTCGTGACCCAAGTGGCTGCCACGTGTCACTCAGAAATGTGAATTCCAATGGCCTGAAATGCCAAATCAACTAGACACTTATTGTTGTCTGATCATGCCATGTGTCATGGTCTTCCACCTGTCCTTTCTGACGTGGTCTGCCACATTCACTTCCTAGAACTGTCGGCCCAGATCACTTTGCGATTTCACATATCGCGATTTCAGGTTTCGCGACTTCGGGACTCCTTATGATGAGAGTCTTTGTCATTTCTATCTCTCGGTATCCGAAATCCCGGTATCCAGTACTCCAAGCGATGCGCCCGTTTTGGGTTTTCACATTTTGGCACTTCGGGACTCCTGATGATGTGAGTCTTTGACATCTCCATCTCCCGGTAACCGAAATCCCGGTATCCAACATTCCAAGCGATGAGCTTGTTTCGCGATTTTGGGGTTTCGCATTTCGCGACTTCGAGACTCCTGTTGATGTGAGTCTCTGACATCTCCATCTCTTGGTAACCGAAATAGTCCTCCTTTCAGGATTTCATTCCCCACTTCACCTGGGTCGTTAAAGAGCTTGCAATTTCTCCTGGATCCAACGTCGGTCGGACCTTGGGCTCAGATCTGACGTTCATCGAGGATTCCCAATGGGATCCATCGTTGCATACTCTGATCTTGTTGATCTTTCTCTGCAGTGTCTACCCAAAATAATCCATCATTTTTGTACTTTCCATCAATGACAAGCTGCCTGTAAAACATGCCAACAATTCAAATAATAAGCCTCTTCGAGGGGGCAACCTCCTTATGCCCACATAAATGTACAATTCCAAGATGATTCCAAATGAAAATGTCTCGTTGATATATATAGGAGACTAGGAGGTATAATTACAACTAATGGAATAAAGCCGACATAAATAAAATAACATTACTAATGTAATATGCCCCAATTAAGGGGTAATGAGCCAATATTAGGGCTTAACAATTTTATACCTACTCTAGCTGCTAACACCCTCTCTGATATTACCTCATCAATGGTGCTTTATTGGGACTTTTAAATTCCCTTCAATAATCTTTTAACAATAACCTTCTCATAGTCGTCATCTGCTTGAGGTTGTCCATCATTAGTAACTATCTTTCTCAACAACTCCATTTTATTTCTACATGTGGCATCCATCACAAATACATTAGTCGTCATGTAAAATAAAAATGCTTGTATCATAGTATTCAAATCAATAAAACATTTTCAGATATTCTCCAACATATCTCTATGCACTCTACCACATTACTCCTTAATGTGTTAGCTATTGCAATCCCAATCATATTTTTAGTTGTATTCCATGATCATACAACCATCAACATCCTTATGCCAAAACACTTACATGCATAGTAAATCAATCTCTCGTACTAGAGAAATACCATAAGCAACAAGGAAGGCGTCAAGGAACTCTTCCCTTGTCCAACTCCTTTTACACAGCCATGGACTTTAAGTCCAACTGAGTTATTTTCGAAGGCTTCACCACCTTTATTTATCATGGATTAACCAAGCCCATGCTTGTTTATTCATTCTCCATTTTTCTAGTTGTACTTGTTCCCACAACTGCTCTTTTAAGACCTACAACTCTGTAAGAAATTCAGAGTTTTTAAAGTGAGAAAAGTATTCCCCCTTTTCCCTTTTTTGGCTTTTGCAATTTACTCCTTGTTGAAATCTTCCTACTCTTTTCCTTGATCAGCCTTGGTTAGGCTCACCCTAACCTTTTGGATATATCAACATGCTTTAATAGAAAAAAATTTGTTCGTAATGAATCATGAACATGTGCATTCTGCATATTACCATTTAGTTATCATAATGGTCAACATTCATTTGTTAGTC
>ML785378.1:653039-669515 GCA_009831015.1 Picea engelmannii
TGTAGCCCACTGCTCAATTCTCAACAGTCATTAAGGTTGCAACTATGTTTTCTTGAAAGAGTCTTCACACAATTCCTCCACAGGGAACTTCTTCAGCATGAAACTTCTTTATTGCATATCCTTCACTATCTATGATAGCCTCAACCTTGAGTTAGCTTCATTTGTTTACCAAATATTCCATAAGGAATATAAACATGCATCTTTGTTAAGCCTCCAGATTATTTATCCACACATATTCCTTGTTTTGTTAACTTACATCTATGATGCACTTAACAACATTCATAATCATAAGCCTATGTGTATCTACCATAGGTACATTTTGTAGCTCACATACATCAAATTCATGCACTCAAGCATATACATACATAACTAAACATTCATCATGCAAGCTCATTGATTGCACCATTTCCATGTCCTTGATGGACATATCAAACTTCCAGATCCTTCTCCCAAGGATCTTACTGCCATTCTCATGACAAGTTCCATAGAGATACCAAACATCAAGCTTCCCTCTCAGTTGAGAACTTGTATTCATTCACATGATATCCACCTAGAAGTTTAATAGACATAGTCATAACTATGTTTCCCTTTAAATATGATAATAACTAGAAAGAAAACGCTCTTGCCTCAACTTCCATGAAAACATTTCCTAACTCATAAATATAGTCTGGGAAATTATAACCATGCCTAAGGTAACAAAACAACCAATCTAGCTTCCAAATGGTCTTGATCAACAGGCCTTTCAATCAAAGAAATCATTTTCTAGATTTCCCTCACTACGATCCAAACCATATCTATATGGCTACCATCCACCACTGGATGTCAATCTGACCCATTGGGCATCTAGAAGTTCCCCAACACTTCCTTTACCACATTCAGGATCAACATTTAATTAACCATTTTACCTCATTTATAATCAATTTTAATGTCTAATAACATTTGGACTATTTCCTTAAAGCCCAAATACAATTTCGAAGTATGTTACTAAGTATTTTAATACATAACTCCAAAGTATCTTTAGATCATAATCAGTCTTGGGCAGAGGGTCCATCTCTTTCTTTTTTAATTTTGTAGAGGTTCTAGTTGTTTCTGTCTACTCTCATTAAAATAGAAGATAGGCTACAAATGTATATCACTTTTAACCATTACACCTAGAACTCTTTCTTCTGTTCAGCAACAGCCAGGGGTGAAGGTCACTCTCCTCCTCCCATAGGAATTCTAGAAAATTAGTTTCCTATCCACCAAGAAAGGGAGGCTGATGTGATTTCTCACTCAATCACTCCATATTTATACAACCATGTTTATCAACCTGATTAGAAAAACATTTCCCAACAATTCCTGTACCCAAAAAAAAAAATTGCTTCTCAGTTCCCTTCGAAACCCAAGAGTTTCACATGCCCTCTCTTTTCAGAGAATGGTCACTCAACTCATTCCTCTTGCATAGACACATCCTTAAGTTAATAGGGATACACACTCCCCTAGCACAACCATGAGTTTTTGAACTTGCTCTTGTCACTTCACTTCTACCTTCATGAAGATTGTTCTCAATCTATAAGGTTCATTTTTACTTGCTTAATGGGTTATTCCACCAACAATTTTCATTCATTATAGGTCAAGTAAATTGACCTTACCACTTCCATCAATCCTCTAATCGTGAGGGATCATACACATATACAAGGTTTAATCCTTCATTAAAGCAGTAATTATTACTGCTACGGATCCTTTCAATCCATTCACATCCAAGTCTTCCTATTAGTGTCCATCAACATAATCCCACTCCTATAGGATTGGCTATCATTTCCCAAAAGAAATGATAGGCTTCATTTTCCACATACTAACATGATTCAATCTCATTGGGTAAAATCCCAACTGAATTTTAATCTACATCCGTGTCCTCAATGAACTTATGCAGATAATTTTCATATGACAATGATACTCTTAGAAGGCTCATTTTATCCTTGGTAAACTAGTCTTATGATTGTTCTTCGGCCCATCCAAGCCTCTGTCTGAATCATGCTATGCTAGATAGGGTAGCGTAATATTCCCTCTCCCTTAATGTTTTCTAAGAAAGAAAATCACTTGACTCTTTCATGAGCCCAAGAAGGCCAAGTGTTGTTGCCATGCTCTGATACTAATTTGTAACACAGCCAACCCCTTAAATACCTTTTTAGGGATGGAGCATCAAAATTTCACTTTCCTCCATCATCTTGAATCCTTTTCTTGAGGTCTCCATCACCTTTTGCTTGTTAAGAGATTTCCAACCACTTTCTCCATGCTCAAATCCAAGCTCTGGATTACAAGTTATGGTTTCTCAAAGCTCTTCAGTTGTTATTAGTCGAGGGCCACGTGGCACCCACGTGGGTCCATCCCATTCGTATCATATCCAAATTCCTACATCCGCGATGGAATTCCATCCACATTCCAATGCAACAGCGGGACTCGATCCTCATTGAACACATAAGCTAGAGAGGAGTTTAACGTTCAACGCTTCAGCGTTGAATGCCTATTTTCCTTTCTGTGCACAAATCCTCTGGAGTCTCGAAATCCTGAACTCCCAAAGGAACCTGAAATATCACCACGTGGCTCTAGCCTTTGGGCCTTTCGACTTATCTACGACATTGTACCCCAATCCTATGGAGTCCCAAAGTCCTGGAATCCCAAAGGGTCCCCACTTACACGTGGTGATGCATTAAACACAGATATAGGGACAGGTGGGTCCAGCCCGTCGGCTAATTTAGCCCCATCATCCCATTCTCCCAATCTTTTCAAAATCCCAAACTCCCAAAATCTCGGGTACTCCACCAAATTTTGGTCGAGCACTCATGAGCCAAGGGAATGAAACACAACAAAGGCTAGGGGTGACATATGTTCTCATCAGGGGGTGGCATGTGTCATGTTATAATGGGCACATGGGGTCTGCAGAAAGCATGAAACAAGGTGACATGTGGCACATCGGACATGGTTCCATGTCACCCTGGGTGGCATTAGCGTGCTACATCACTCTGGACTGACAGCCCTCCGACGTCCCTTACATCCCACAGTCGAGATGTGTCCACATAGGTCCATGAATCTACGGCTCCCGTTACTTCGTAACTTTGGAGTTCGGGGGTTTGGTTGTGCACCTTCCTCTTTTCTCTTGGAGTGCTCAATGTCAGGATGACCACGGTCTAGATCTAATGGTTATGGGAGATCCCGAAGCATCCCCGGATCTATAGTCTGCGTCACTTCGCAAGATCGACATTCGGGGGTTCTACCCACTCAATACTCCTTTTCTCCTGAAGTAGGACTTCATCGAAGTGCTACATGTGAATCCTTCCACTGGTGGATCGAATAGTTGGGAGGGGTTCTCAATGGAGTCCCTAGATCAATGTCTCACAACTCTAGCTCAGGGGTCCCTTGGTCTCAGTATTAGGCCACTCCTAGAGGGACACCTAACAACCTAAAAACTGTTGGCAAGATACATGGCACATGCCTCAGGTCATCGATGTCTCTTTTCTCTACCACAAAGCTGCCACACATGGCATTGTCGTCGCTCGATATGTGGACCCCCACGCGCTCCTGACGTGATACGCCTGTCCCCATGAATAGACGGCTGAAAGGGATCCTGAAGGATCCGAAGATCGATGGCCCACAATAGGTTGCAACACCAACATTCCGAAGTTGAGTCATGTAGGTTTTGTTTTACTCCCAAGTTAGGGCTTCACTGAATCAGATGGTTAAGAAGGGTCCCAAAGGATCCTTGGATCCACGTCTCACGTTAATTTGTGACTCTGACATTTGGTAGTTTTGGCAGTTGTAAAGTTATAGCATCCTGAAGTTCTAAACTCTCAGAGCTCTGAAGCCAATAAGAGCTTAGCTCCTTTCGGACTAACGTAGGGTTCCCAGACCTTGGTCATATGGGTCCTTTGAAAATTCTCATGCGCTACATGCTTAACTCTTGGCCGTGAATTTGTTAAGGTCGTGGACATGAGCATGTGGTCTCTTTAATGACTGGTTTGAAGGAAGCACCTTCCATTCACAGAGCTTAAGCTCTAGTTTAGGGAAAAGGTCTTTATGAAAGATCAATGGGGTTGTAGTAGTCCCGTAGAGTCTATCTCGACTCTAGAACTGTGAGGTTGTTCCTTGGGAAAACACCTTGAAGACTTTCCAACCATCCCAGAGGCCAAACTTTCCATCTTACAACCATTCTAATGCAACAGTTTACAGAAGAACAGTACGCCTTATTACCATTAATTTCACGAGAGGCACAATGTATCACAATTACAAACATTCAAATCATATAATCCAATTTAAGTGCACAGGGTATATGAAGTACTTATCTATTACAAGTTGCAACCAACCAACCGACTATGGGTGTTCGCCTTTCCACCCAACCATAGGCTCAAATGCATTCATTCTTAGCACTTTGGCCACCCCCTTGCCAAGCCATGATATCACTAGGGAACCTTTACAGTTTATTAGAGGTTCTTTCTCTATCACATCCTCTGCGAGGTTTATTAGATGGTCCCTTAGCATCAATATCGCGACCTTCTACTATTTCAGTATTAATCTGTAAGTGCGGACACAAACCGATCTCCCTAGATCCACCTGGATCTAGAACAAAACAGGACAGAATAATACTCTTTCCCTAGATTTAGACTATTGAATGAACTAGGAGGCAAGAATCATGAACATACCTGATGATCACTTCCTTGGGTCTCTGTTGTTCCAAGCTTCGCTCCAATGCTCTTGCGCCATCAAGACCAGAACAACTCAAACCAATTGAAGTGAAAACAACTTAATATATTCAACAGTTAATTTATGCATATGATCAAGGAGTTATGAAATAAAGTGACATTGGCTTTATGGGAAAGGGACATATTACTGTATTAAATTGATAGAAAGCAAGAATTACAACCTGAGCCTTGATGTTGTAAGTCTTCTTTCGATGGCTCCTAGCTCTGACACACACACTTGCTCATGCATGAAGAAGATCAACCACTTTTGATAACCTTGCTGGTGTCTCTAGCTGCTGTAGCATCAGTCCTTCATACAATCTTACACTAATTCTCAAATAAATCTCTTGCTAATTTGCTGCTTAACATTTTTCATGAGCATTCCCCTCAATTTATAAGAGAGAATGGATTAGTTACTAGGATAGGAATGATCCCAAGATATTAGGAAAACCAGTACTTAGATAACCATTAGAATGCCAACTCACCATTCTAGAAGATTCCCTTCTAGAAGGTTCAAGAATTTCTCTTTTTCTTTCCTTTAGAAGATGTTCCCACCCTGATAGTTAGGTACAGTGCGAACTTCTCGCACCTCAGCTTAATGCAGCCTGCGAGAATCATGCATTCTTGCAGGCAAATATATAGGTAGCCTGCGAACCTCCCTTAAAAATATGATTTATGGAAAGAGACAATAGTAACTTTTCTCAGGAAAGTGTTCTAGTGAAGAGCCTAATTTCTCCATCATCATGACGACCAAAATTATGGATAACAAAATGCCCCCCAAAGTCTGAGATTGGAACCAGTGACAGTCGATAGACTTTGTAAGCTACATGTGTGTGTCAAGAACCAAGAGCACATCTAATCGAAAACCTGCAAACATCTAAGCATCTGCAGAATATTATATATACCAATTTTGAGGTAGGCATTCCCATACTCAAATGATATACTGATGACATCATAAACAAAGGTCATGGCCACCAATCATACACTGTGGATCTATGCCGTCACAATATAGCATAGCCACCTGAATACACTGTGGATATATGTGATAAATTTTCAAATCAAGACGACGTAGCCATGAAACATACACAGTGGATCTATGTGTCACAAATTATACATACTCCATCACAACCTGGATCACTAAGACAATATCCAGGGTCTTCAACCTCGTCCCCCAAAGTACGAATCTAACCATGTGATTACATGTGTTGAAGTCGAACATGGTAGAAACCACTTGATTACCGGTCATTGATGTAACCGTTAACAAGTGCGAGGGAAATCACCATTGATGTCAATGACTCCCAAGGTACTATAGTACAATCCATCGACTGTGAATAAATGAGTTGATGTCGAACATCCGACGGAATCTTTCGATCAGGGGTCAATGATGTAAACCCACTGTCGAAAGCAAGGAAACTTGTCATTGAGGCATGCAAGCTTCAAGGTACTAAATAATTTCTAAGTCTTGATTTCGGATAATGTGTTGAAGTCGACGGAACAAAACTCGTCATAGGAGGGCCTTTATGTATCCCCCATCAATGAAATGAAATGAGTAATAGAGTTTGAAGGTGAAACAGAGAATTTTGCAAATTGGGCTGGACATAGGGAAGGCCGACATGGAGAGAATGGATAAACTACAGATGGTCGACTCAATATAGGTTTTAGACGGACTTCTCTTGAACATATGAATGACACGACCAATGATTTGGCAGCATTGACTCAAAGACGACACATGGAAAGACCTTGTAATTGATCGAAAGAGAGACAGATGGATTTCCCAAACCAGCTTCAAATGATGAATAGGGGGTGTCATGTTCAAGAGTGACACTTGTTGCCAATCAATACAAAGATTAAACATATCCCTTTCCCAAATTTTCCCCCACCATTTCTGGCAAGTACCTCTTTATTTTACGCAAGCTTGAAGAGGATCACATATGCTTGTTGATATAAGCTCATCCTTCGGATGAGTCCCTTGGAGTATTTTTAACGAACCCTAGGAAGGAGTGGTTCGGTCTCATCACGGGTCTGTCAATGTTTGTTTAACGAGTCCAGAGATAGTAAACTCGAAGGTTTTTCAAGATTATAGAGTTTGGAAAAACACTTAAAAGAGAACTCTCTCAGTTCCTTTTTCATACAGTAGTCCAACGAGATCGAAAAAGGGTTAAACTATCGCTCGAAAGACGCGTACTTCAAATACTTTATCGAGCGTGAAAATAGCAAGGTCGCTCAGCAATATTTTCATGTTTAGAGAGTCTGAAAATAGCTTAAAGAGAACTCCAGGGGGGTTCATTTTTCATATAACCACAGCGAGCCTGAAAAAGTGATAAAACGACGCTCGATCATGTTCTTATGTTTTTCACAAGCATAAGAACGGACAAAAAGCGCTCGAGGTTTTATGTAAAAACCATAAAAAACAATCAAAATCACACCACACCAGAGAAAAAATTGTCCATAATCATCCATGTTTCACACCTGCAAGTCATTTCACTCATTTTCTCATTAGTGATTAGGTTTAAATAATAAATAAACATAAAAAACCCACATTTGATATAGTAAAAAGTAATTAAAATGAGTAAATAACTAAATTTACCATATCATTTCACATTTTTATCATTGAGTTCCAAAAACTCTCATTTTACCCTCTGCATTCGGTGTCGATTTCTGGGAGCTACGAGTGATCATTTGACGAGCCGTCAGCAGCATCTTGGTAAGTTCTTCAATCCTGATCTTTTCATGGTTTAAAATTATGATTTCATTGGTTAAAAATCCTGTTTTAAGTTATTTTTTTGACCATACATGCGTGGAGGCATTCTCGTAGGTGGCCCATACGGGACCTGCGAGAATGACTCGTTCTCGCAGGTGGGCCTTAAGTCGTCTGCGAGAAGTTCTCACTGTGCATAATATGGCACCTGCGAGTAGTGCAAAACTCAAAATTTTTTTGAAAAGTTTAGCCAATAGAAAAGATTCATTTCATGAATAAGATCATTAATCATCTTTGTATGTTTCTTATGCAGGTAAATAGCCACAAACATGGTGCTTGAGTGGCAAGAATGAGAACATGAGGAGGATAACACAAATGCCGAGAATCACCCTCCCACCATAGCTGCATTAAGAGATTGTGGTCTCTTAAAATACTTCCGTATCCCAGGCATGAGAGACCAAGTCCGATTATTGGAGTATCTAGTCCGAATGTGGGATCCGGACCAGCAAGTTTTCATTGTAGGAGCTCACACATTAGCTATTTACATCGAGGACATATATTTCTTGATCGGATTATCTAGGCGTGGGTCCTATGTCAGTTTGACCGGCAGCAGAGCAGGTGGGTTAAAAATGAGTGAATATTGCAACCAATACTGCGTACCTAAGGCCGAAAGAAAGAAAGGGAAAGTGGCAATCTGGGGAGTAACTGACTTGACTCTCTGCACTATTCTCTTCACGATTGCTCGGATGGCTGGAAGTGTTGCTTCCCATATGGCATTACAGAGCTACTTCTAGTACGCCATCGAGTGTACTGAGCCCCAAGTATTTAACTGGGCTGATGCAGTGTTGCGCAGTATCAAAAGACAATTGACCAAGTGCAGGCAGGGAGAACTGAAACAATTTGGATATGGGTCTTTGTTAGTGTCCTTCTTCCTAGAGAGAGTCCCTGTATTTCATCTACAGGATGAGTGGGACTTTTTGGGTCCTGGGGATCCAAGGATGTTGCGGTGGTGTCGGCTCATGGTCTGACATGTGGCAGGACCAATCGTCAAATATGACGATATTTTCTTTGACTGGTTGCAAAACCAGATGATGATGGTCGATGACTATGCGTATGCCGGGTTGGATTTCCAAGGAGATCCGGATCTAGCACTACCTGAGGATGCTCAGTGGGGAGACCTCAGTAAGAAGTACACAAATTTTCTCTTTTTTAAATGTTTTTGAATTTTTGTATTATATTCAAATATTTTATATATATATATATATATATATATATATATATCCAAAGACTAACACAAAACGTTTGTCGATAACACAGATGTTGGAGCATATAGACCTGCTAGCTCTTCTCCTATCCGGTGACGAGGAGAGGCAGCAGCAGCAGTACCACAGTATGCCGAATATTATCTAGTGGTGGAGCAGAATTTAGAGGGTCTGACAGCAGACATTCCAGATATGACTCTGGAAGAGATTCCACGACGCGATCAGCATCACACTGTAGGGGTTTCCGCAGCTATGGGTCGACTGCTCCGCAAAGTTGCTAGGGTAGTAGTGTGTTACCGTGAACATCATCCGTGACGTCACTATGTAGAAGCTATAAGATTCAATTTTTGATATTTTGGTCTTCGGACAAACATTTTGTGAAAACAAACTCTTTTTGATCGTTATATATATACAGACGGCTTCTACCGGTTTACTTTACATTGTGTGAATTGTAATGTGTTTGATTTATAAATGGTTCAAATGTCTATCCAATACATAATTACCCAATGCATCTGTTAGTGAATTAAGACATCTAGGAATATGTTGATATTCAATGTGATCGAAATATCGTTTCAAGAGGCGAATTCACAAATATACCCTCAATAAAGTAGGACTTCGAATAAAATAGATATTACTTAGCTGTCGTACTACTAGCTACGAGTCGAGTCGCACAACCAAATGATGAATTCCAAGTAAAATAACATCAACCAATAATTCAATCACGGTGCTATACTCTGCAATGGTGTTGGTTGCATGCCCCAGACATATACCTCGTAAAGATACAAGTTCATTTGTTGGGGCATAGATTTCCCACGCAGCGGAAGCTAGGTTCCGAGTACTATGGCTAGGACCATCATCGAAGCCAATATAGGGTAGCGAAGACTCCGACATCTAGAAATCAAACACAACGTCACATAAGGGTAGAGACCAGATAACGTCAATAGAAAACTAAAGTAACACACTCAAAGTATGATACATAAAATACAAGTATTTGTGCACAAATGACTTATGCGTAATACTTCTTCAAGTACAACCCATTTCTGGGTTCACTCAAAGGGACACCATCATAATCAACCAGCTCATACGCTCATTTATCCAAAACTCGGCGAACAATATAAGGACCTCGCCACATTGGCTCGAACTTCCCAGCTCCTAAGACATCTTGATCCTGTTCATAGAGAAGAACAAGATCACCTTCATAGAAAACGCGAGGCTTAACATGCTTGTCATACTGCGCCTTAACACGTTTCTTCTAGGCTTCTATTATGAGAGTGGAATCACGTCGAGTCTCGTCTAATCGCATCAGATACAACAGGCGTTCCTCTTCAGCAGAAGTATTGGGTAAGAGCTCGACAGCTAGCTTCAGAGAAGGTATCTCGCATTCTATTGGAAGAATGGCTTCCATGCCATAAACTAATTGAAAGGGCGTAAACCCCGTAGCGGATTTAACAGATGTCCGATATGCCCACAATGCCGAAAACAACATCGTGTGCCAACTGGTTTTATGAATTCCTATCATCCGTCAAATCATAGTTATAAGAACCTTATTGATTGCTTCGACTTGGCCATTAGCTTGTGGATAATAGGGTGTTGAGCTATCATGACGAAGACCCAACTTCTCCATAAGTTCAGACATCATAAAATTCCTAAAATGACTACCGTGATTGGTAACGATAGCATGAGGAACACCAAAACGAGCTATGACATGGTTAAAAAGAAATAACGCTGCAGTCTTTCCAGTATTATCGAATGTTGGCATCGCCTCGGCCCACTTTGTAAAGTAATCAACAGCTACAATAATGTAACCATGCCCCCCGACCGAGTGAGGGTGACATGTCATGAAATCAATGCCCCATTTTGCAAAAGGACCAACTGAGACCACAGGATGAAGGGGAGCAGGATGCGACCGAATTTTTTGATTGTAGGTCTGGCAGGGATGGCACTTTTGAACAACAGTAATGCAGTCATTGAACAAGGAAGGCCAAAAATATCCTGCACATAAGATCTTCTGGGCAATAGCATACCCAGACATATGACCACCACATGCGCCAGAATGGCAGTCATTTAAAACTTTCTCGGCTTCGTCAAAAGTCAAGCAACGTCGAAAAACAGAATCAATACCTCGACGGTAAAGAGTATCTCCAAGGATAATGTATTGACACGCTTGATAACGAATACGACATCGTTTGGTGCTAGACAAAGTAGGCCAGAAAGTCTGGGTTTGGAGATATATAATGATATCTCCATACCAAATATCGTCAATGCTGATAAGGAAAAGTGATTCATCAGATAATAAATCTACTACTACATTTTTCGTGGCAGAGTGGGGAAAATCACAAATTAACTCAGCAAAAACTAAGGATTTCTTCGACATGGCACGATCGAATTCCAAGTCGAACTCCTGGAGAATGACAATCCACTTGGAGTACTTTCCCCCCAGCAATTGACGTGTCAAAATATGTTGCATGGGGTTACAATGTGAAATCATTGTAGTTTTCCTGGAGAGAATATAATGGCAAAAACGTTGAATCGCTTGAACAGCAGCCAAAGCCAGTTTTTCAACATGTTGGTACTTGATCTCTGTGGATGTGAGACTTCGACTCAAGTAATAAATAACATGTTCATCGTGTGCATCATCCTCCTGAACGAGAACCATGCCAATAGTATACTCGGAGGCAGCAAGATAAAGAAAGTAATCCCGACTATAATCAGGAGGGAAAAGAAGTGGAGCTTTCGTGAGGGACAGCTTCAAAGCTTCAAAAGCGTTGTTGGCAACTTTATCCCAAACAAACTCTGAACCTTTCTTTAGAAGACGTGTAAAATCACGAGTAATTTCAGCGTAATTAGGGATGAAACGACAAAGAAAGTTTTCTTTCCCCTGCAAACTTTGTAACTGGCGCAGTGAAGAAGGAGGAGGGAGATTAAGAATCACCTCAACCTTAATAGGATCTACCCGGATCCCTTGACGTGAAACAATGAAACCGAGAAGACGGTCGGACTCTACGCAAAATATGCATTTGTGAGGGTTTAGACGAATGCGATAGAACCGACACCGAACGAAAATTGCTCGGAGATGAGTGGGGTGATCGACTCGGCGTAAAGAATGAGCTGGCAAATCGTCCAAATAAGGTTGAACGATATGCTTTATATCGTGAAACGCATAAGACATAGCACGTTGAAACGTCGCGCCCGCGTTCTTAAGACCAAAGGGAAGTTTTCTATAGGCGAAAGTACCCCAAGGACAAATAAAAGAAATTTTATGTTGGTCCTCAGGAGCGATGTTAATTTGATTATAGCCGGAAAATCCATCCATGAGAGAAAAGATTTCACTACCGGCATAGTCATCAACAATCTAGTCGACGAAAGGGGTTGGAAAGTTGTCTTTCGGGCAGGCTTTGTTAATATCCCGATAATCAACACAAACACGTGTACTACCACCTTTCTTATCAATCGGTACAGGGTTGGAAACCCATTATGTCAGAGCCACGGGGTAAATAAAGCCGGCTTTGAGAAGTTTTTCAACCTCAAGTTTAATAGCTGCCGCTTTACGTGGGTGTACAGGACGTAGGCACTGCCGGACAGGTTTAGCTCCGGGGTATGTCTTTATCTCATGCATAACAATAGAAGGGTCGATACCGGGCATCTCTTCATAACTCCATGCGAATATGTCATGAAATTCTTTGAACAGGGATGTATAAGTGACAATTTCCTCGGGAGAACACGAAGCTCCAATATGAACATTTTCAACTATTCCAGGTTTAACTGATATATCAATGGGAATCGTGGGAGAAATATTACTGAGGTTCCCTTCCGCAAACACATCACGTGTAGATCCGGGAACGGTCGATATGACAACAACGGTCGACGGAGTCGAAATCCGTTGGTAGTTCTCGAGAGTATGTTGTTCTAGAAACAGTATGGAACGATGATGCCCATCATCCCAAGGGGTGTCTTCCATGACGGACATGATCATCTCGTCAGTGGGAAAGATGACATGAAAAGGATCGGGAGACAACTCATCAAGAGAAGGTGTAGAAAGGGTTTCCGATTGAATGGCTTGATAAGCAGACTCAACCGGACTTAACGGCATGACGTCGCCGAAACGAGTATGATCTCCTGGATCAGGGACTATCCAAGGGTCAAAAGACACAGGAAGTTCATGAGGTACAGCGGAGATCATATTAATAGAAGCAACTGACGGGCGTGGAATATCGGGTGGTGGCAGTATGGGGAAAGTACCCATTAACGAAGAGTCTTTTAAAAGACCGACGCCAACATTCTCGTAACCCGGTGGGGTTTTAGCTATAAACAACACATTGCCAGTGCGAGTATCGGAATTAAAGAAGGCAAGTTGATCAACCGTAATAACTTTTCCCTGGTGAGGAAATCGTACGACACGGAAAAGTGTTGACACAACAGCGCGCATAGAATCTATCCAGCTGCGACCAAGTAGAAGATTATAATCTAGGGGAGCATCGAAAACTTCCACTTCAACTTGGACGGTCTTACCTTCTAGAGTAGCAGGCAACGATGGAAGAACACCGTAAGTCTTAAAACTAGAGCCATTGAAGGCTTTCAAAGTATTTTGTGATTCGGTTAAAGGAGGAGAGCCAATAGCTTTCCAACAAGTAAAAGACATTACACACGTAGAGGCCCCCTCATCAATAACAGTTCGAAAAATGTTCTTGTCGGCGACAACAACTTGTATCTGAAATGCAAGCTGTGGGGGTAACCTTGGAATATGGTCTTCCAAGTCAAAGACTATCAAATTCATATCTGTTGGATCAATTCCACCTATAGCTTTCAACAGAGCCCTTTGTTGTGTAGGATAAGACTGAAGGACTTCAAGGGCAGACATCGCTGAAGGTGCTTGGGCGAGATCTTCGACAATGCTATAGTTATGGGCCACACGAGCATGAGGATTGAAGGCTGATTTCTTAACGACACCTTTCGGGGGTGGTCACAGAACTGTATCAAGACTCGGTCATTCAAGATGAAGAGGACCGTTCGTAGGTGGATTCGGTGGAGAGGGTTGTACCCAATTAGGAGGTGAATCGTCAACCTTCTCCTTAGATGGAGTATAGTCTTTAGCTCTAGTGGTAAGTGCAACGTTGTCTTTTTTGGAATCACTGGTACACATCAAAACATATGATGTCGTAGAAGTAGAGGGTTGGTCATGGATGACCAATGAGGCCTGTTGCTTAGACAGGAAAGGTTGGGACAAGACTGTCGGCGTAGAGGATTTTGGCGTTCCTTGAAGGAACTTAGTAACCTCGGCACGTCGAGGACAATCCTTCGTGTAGTGATTGTCACCACAGATAAGGAAAGGGTAGCGTGGTTTGCGCTTATCCAGATCTTCAACAGGAGGGGTTTTAGTTTGTTCATTCTGATTATTATTTTTACTCTCCTTATTCTTGCCTCTTCCTTTCTTTGATTTATTTTTACCGGTCGGTGTAGATTGTACAGCGTTCACCTCAGAAGTTTTACCGGTGGAAGGGGCAGGAGACGGAGCATTTTTAACATTAGAAGATGTAGACTTAGGGGTTGTACTTGCAACAGAATGTGGATGGGTATGAGCAGTACCAATCACACCATCAGCTGCATGCAAGGCAGCTAGAGCAGTTGAAGTGCTGGAAGTACCAGGACGAGGTAGTTCAGGTAGTAGATCGTAAAGTGTTCCCGTTTGCGAATAAACGAGAACAAGATATTGAGCGCGACTTATAGCCTACTCCTATGTAACAACACCACCCATAGCAATGTCTTTGCCAATTTCGTTCACGAAAGATTTCGTAAACCATTCTACCAGTAATTGATCAGGGAGTTCAAGTTTAATGAGACGTCGTCTCCTCCGCCACTCATGAATATGATCCGATATATGAGTGCCTTTAGTTTGTTTGAAAGAAGTCAAAATCTCAGTCCCAGTATCGTAACGGATCGGTAACTGGTAATGTGTGAGAAAATCCATAGCTAGGGTGTTGAAATCAGAAAAGAAACCTCGCGGCAATTCAATATACCACTTTGCAGCTGAACTGGTAAGGGTTCGTTGAAAAATACGTAGCCGAATGGAGTCATCCATCAGCGAGTTTGACGAACACCATAAATGAAAAGTCACGACATGATTATTTGGGTCCTCTCCCGCCTTGCCATCGAATTTTGGAATATCCGATGGAAGCTTAGCAGGAATAGCAGGCCATTAGGGAGAGCGACGGATAGGATCATTAAGAATCCTAGACAAATCTGGCAAATCCAAGGTAGCAAGAAAATATAACTGTCGTTTTACTTGTGGGTACTGATGGCTTTGGGGTGGAATCCCTGTCGGCAAACCAATAGGACCATAAGCAGACTATCCGTAGAGGGAAGACCCTAGCTAATTCGGTGGTGGCCGGATAGGATAGTAATCCCAAGGATTGTAACCTTGAGTTTGAGTAGGGACCTGAGGTTGAGTAGTTTGACCCGAACCCCAAATATGATTGGTTATACCTGGATACGATTGGCCTATAGTAGGGACAGTTTGCTGCCCCCTAGCATTTTGAGGAAAGTTTTGTAGAAGCTGATTCCAATACTGGGCCAATTCAGGAGGTATATTTTGTCCAAAAGGTGAGGTTGGTCCCCCTATCATAGGTATAGTTCCACCCGGAAGTTGTGTGCCAACCGTAAGTTGCGTAGTAACTGTGTTGTGTCTGAGAAAAGGAAAAGGAACCGTACCACCCTGTCCACCAACAGGAATCTGCGGGTTTGTTGCAACAGTCGGGATAGTGCCACTAGGATTAGGATTGCCCGAAGGAAAAGGCGGGAGTGTTGGAATAAAACGAGGAACATCGTACCCAGGAAAAGGAGGACCACCTGGAGAACCGACTGGGGTTTGCGGAGGTGTTGGATTGGAAGCATTCAACGCATGGTAACTAGGAGTTAAATTTGGGTTAACCTCAGGCATTCAATGGGTATTGATAGGAGCAAGAGTAGCTGTAGGAATTTCAGTTTGGACACTAGTAGTATTCGCGATATGGGCCATCTCGGGAGGGAGAACAAAGCGATAAGTGGTAGTCTCTGGTGTAGTTCCTGTCTCAGGAGACACTGGAGGGTTGATTTCGTAGACGGTAGGTGCCTTAGTACCAAAAAGGACTGATCGGAAATCACCGGACCAAAAAGGATCTTGGCCTACTACACCGAGAGAAGGCCCAACGGTTGATTCAGAAGACGTAACAATGGTTTCATCAGAAGAATTTATTCGCACAAAAGGTCGTTCACCACGGCGGATGCGATATTCCTCTCTAGTATTGGTAACTCGAAAATCTTCTAGAGAGTTAGTTCGTTCTACCTGTGGAGGTGGTGTAGTGACAACTGGAACATCACTCGTTTCCCCGTGTGGTGGGGTAACAACTGGGACTTCACTCTGGCAAGGAGAGCCCTCAGGTGTACCAGTAAGCAAGGGTTGAGAACCGTCCAGATGTTCTGGAGATAAACCTTGCATTCTACGTGAACGTCGTGGGGGAGAAATTGTAAACGAGTGACAAGCTTCGCAAAGAAATTCCTATGGTCAACTTCGAGAAACAAGCAACACGCACTAGTAAAGAAAATCTAGGAAGCAATCACCAAGCAAATAATACCTTCTAATATCGAAGCCACTAGTTGGTGATGAAATCCAATGTCGCAACAATGAGATGAGAAGGGGCGGGGCTAGGGTGGAAAAGTTACGCTGACGACCTGCTTAACGGACTTACACCCTGGTGCAAGCTCCCACACATAATCGTGGGTATACCCTCCAAGGAGCCCGAGTGAGTTTGATCAACGTCAATTCCAG
>ML785378.1:709251-772008 GCA_009831015.1 Picea engelmannii
GAAATTCTGCGATTTATAGAGAAACATGGGCAGAGTCTCTAATATCTTAGAATCCAACCCCACGTTCAGCAGCCTCGCCGGTTCTCGTCCTGTAAAGGAAAACCGACGACGCGTCGAAGCTGATCTCCGTCGAGTCCGTCTGGAAATTCTTGAAGACTCTCTCCAAATCCATCTGGCATAAACGTGCAGCAAAAAGACGAGCGCAGCCACAAGAAGCAGACATATTACGGCCAATATCATGATTTTGCCATTGATAAGATATTTGGGCTCGCGCTCTTCCGGAAGCGGCTCATTCAGATCACTACCTAAACTCATCCTGTATTAAATTGAAGCCACAAAATGGAAATTTTCTTGCAGATGGGCGGATCTCGCCGCTCGAACTACTCAGATAACCTGCCCTGCAAAAGTGGTAGGTGGTTCGACCCTTCGATTTCTCCAATTTGGGCAGCGTCTCCGATGCATATATAAATCTCATACCACACAGATTCGGGAAGCACGCGTTTTCAATCGTCACGCTTCGTTTTTATTGGGAGGAAGAAAAATTGAATGGCCCATCCTATCCTGATCCACTGTTTCCACTTTGACTCGACCGCCCGGGTTTCTGAAAATGCCGTGCATCAGACGGCAGTAACCGACTTAAATCAGGTTAAAGTTACATATTCTTATTTCACAAGACGAGAAAACCAAGGCCGAATACTTTGACTTGAGACTCGAGAGTGTAAAATCAATAATAGAGTTTGTCCTTATTCTGAAAATTCGTTGAGTCCCGATTCCCGAGGTTCATCTATGATCCTTCGCGAATTTAAAATGAATTGTATTTCTGTCCTTAGTCTGAATTTCGTTTAGTATTTATTCCAGACGTTTCATCTACGAACCTTCGTAATCACTTTAGCTGGTGACGTAACTTGTTTAAAGCGTATTGTAAACGCCGTACTCTTTTTATCTTTTTTTCTGGGTATGTGTTTTTTTACAGAATCTAGTTAGAAATTTATAAAAATAGTTAGGATGACAGATTTGTTGTGATTACATATTTATTAGCTTTCTCTAAGTTATAAATTACTTATTTTTTATTTTTTTTAATAGATATATATATATATATATATTTTCTAGAATCTAGTCAGAAATTTAGAAAAATAGTTAGAATGACAGAGTTCAGTGTTGTGATTACATATTTAAGGTGTTTTGGAAATTTTGGAGGATGCTGAGTAAATTTATGCATTAAAAATAAGATTTGAATTTTGTTCAGTATTTATATCGGATTCCTTTTTATCTTTTTTTCGAGTGTGTTTTTTTACAAAATCTAGTCACAAATTTAGAAAAATCGCTAGAATGGCATATTTCAGTGTTGTGATTACATGTTTAAGGTGCTTTCTAAATTTTCTAAGATGCTGAATAAGTTTATGCATTAAAATTAAAATTTAGGCAATGTAAAATTAAGATTTCACTAACAAGATTCTGATTATAATCACCTAAAAAAATACAAACCATAAAACCTTTAGACTAAGGCACATTTAAGGTTTGGATCATAGTTACCAAGTTCCTATTCAAATTTGGATTTGAATTGATACAATACAGAAAAAATATTGATTGATTTGGTTTCTAAAAAGCTCATGTTGTTCTTAGATATGTTGTGATCGTGAGGCAGTGGGACAGTACAATCACAAGCAATGATATTTATGTGTGTGAGAGATATGTATATGTGTGTGAGAGATATGTATATCGTGAGGCAGTGAGACAGTACAATCACAAGCAATGATATTTACGTGTGTGAGAGATATGTATATGTGTGTGTATGTGTAAAAATAAAAGCGAATAAATAATATCCTACCTTCCTAAGGTGAATTGAGGAGGCATGCTTTTTCAAAATGGTAACCACTAATTAGAATTTTAGGGATAATGGATTCCAATTTTACCAATAATTAAAATTGGTGATTATGATTTGGACACATTTTTTTCATCATTTTTACTCAAAATCCAATTATTAATTACTAAAATTATAGATTTCAATTATTGAAATTACACAATTTAAATGTAATGATGATTTTTAAGATCATTGAATTTATTTTTGAGATCATTAAATTTATTTTATAATAAAAAATGCAAATCTAATATAAAAAATTACAATTCCAACCATTATTCTATAATCCAAATCATAAAATATTTAAACTTCTTTTTACTTTAACAAATTTGATTATAATTTTTAACTACATATACTTGATTTTGATTAATAATCATGATTTTTTTCTACATATAATTGATTTTGATTAATAATCATGATTTTTCTCTAAATTTCTTTACTTAATAATTATGATTTTTGACTACATATAATTGATCTTGATTTTGATTAATAATCATGATTTTTCTATAAATTTCTTTCTCTTTCTATATATAATCACAACAAAAACCACACAAACTAAATAAAACTAAATAACAACTACATGTAATTGATTTTAATTAATAATCATAATTTTTTTGGCTACATGTAATTGATTTTGATTAATAATCATAATTTTTTTTTACTACGTGTAATTAATTTTGATTAATAATCATAATTCTCTTTATATGTATAATCACAACACAAACGACCTAAACTAAATGACAAACAACAGAAACTAAATGACAAACAGCCTCGTGATTTATTCTTGAAACATGTAAAACCTTTAAATGCTTAAAAAATGAAACAGGTGTGTACAGTCCAGATGCATGAGTACTTTATAATGTTATTGTAAGCTCCTTTAACTTTTGTAAACCGAGACACCTAACCACCTACTATGATTGACCGATAATTTTTATATGGAAGACTGAAGTAATGTTCATTCTTAAATTATAAATAACGGAAGATAAACGCCGTTCATTGAAGTTGCATGATTTTTACCTACACTTTATAATGTTTTGGCACTGTGCGGTCTCGTACCATCACATGAAATAATGTGAACATATTTCGTATAAACACATTATGTAGAATGACGTAATTAATTTTTCATTATATTAGGGATTTTAATTGCAAGTGGAGCCTGATCTTTTTATTTTTCATAGTCAAATGTCAATCATTCATTTAAATTAATTGACTTTTATAATTATTATTACAAGCAACAAACGTGTTCACATAAATAAGTTCAGAGTGCACAAATATTATGTAATAATTATTCAATGATTATGTTAATAGGTGGCACTACTTCATTTTAGTTGTTTTCGTTATCAAAGAGAACATGATGTTAGTAGGTGGCACGATTTCATTTTGGTTGTTTTTATTATCAAAGAGAACATGGTATGTTGGAGTTTGTATGTTGTTGTGGGTCACTTCTTTATTAATGTAGGATTTTATTTTATTTTTTTGTATAAAGAGATAAATTTATGTCGTAAAAACAATTATATGATTGGAGATACTCTTTTTTGTTGTTAATTATCCAGTTTCATAATTTCTATTGCATGGAAAAGAAGAGGTTATACATGGAAATGCTTGGTCGACCACTTGGGAAACCTGACCAAGCATAAAATAGCAAATTCAGTTTATCGTGATAGGCTTTGAGAGCAAAAAATAAAACCAGAGACACTTTTCCATAAACATTGTTTACTAGTTTGTGCATATTAAACCTAAGATTATGTTTATTCCTATACGTTGGTGGGGTTGTCACCCTGCACCCCTCCTGACTATAGAGACAAAATACATAATAAAAATCATGAATTCTAGTGAATTGGACTTGGAGGTGCTTCGAGAGGGGGGCGCTTCGAGAGGGGGCTTTGCAGCATGTGAACCAACACCCAAGCTATGACTTGGGCCAACACCATCCACATTCACTCTTAGGAGTAGATCATTTTTCTTGTTCATCTTCAGAAGCTCCTTTTGCATCTCGTCCATTTGCAGAAATATCTCCTCATGTGCTTCATTGCGCTCAACAAGCAAGGGGTTTGGAATCCACTGCACAATCTCGACGTCAACTGCAGCATGGTCGATGAACCTACAAAGTACACGGGTGTCGGCCTCAGAGAGGTCGAGCTACTCTTGAATATGAAAAGGGGTGTGGACTTCATAAGCCTCGACGGTAGGGGCGATTGTGGCAGGCGTAGTGCGATCAATGACACCACCTCTTCGACTGTGGCCCCTATGTCTTTGCCCCCCATGCGACATGGTGGAGGCAAGCACAACGAAGGTGGAAAAATAAACAAGACTAGATAGGTAATGACACGACGTAGAGGTGGGGCATAGATGATATGAATCAGAGGTGAGATGGGAGAGATACCAAGACTTATGCATATTTGGGTGAGGAGGAGCGTTCAAATAGTCTATCCAATGGAGTCTGGAGTGGGGAGTCATGGCGTCGGACGATGCCATTAATCTCTGTAAATGCTCTTAAATCATGAGAGTGGTCGGAGTAATGAACCCAGGACTGAATGTAATAATCCCCATGCGTGGAGTAAAAATTGATGGGAGAGTCGAACTAACCATACTGACAAGAGTTCAGAGAGGTGGCAGCATTGTTTCCGTGAGGTTGTACTATGTCACCAGGTGTAGGGGGATGTCGTGGCAGTGCAAATGAAGACTGTTGCGCTTCCCTAACACCCGATACGGGTCGTGACCCGAGATACTTAATAATGGGCACTTTTGTAATAAGACATGTGAAAGGGGTACTATAAAGTTTTAGCGATGAGGGATTTTTTTTAATTTTTTCATAGAGGGAGGAGGCCCGAAAGTTCAAGCAACAAACATTCGAGCAACAAACATATTCACACTACAACTAATCAATCATTATGTTTGTAGGAGGCACCACTCTATTGTCATTGCCTCCATCAACATAAGAATCATGGTATATTGAAGCTTATGGTGAAAATTTCATTCATACTTATGAGAGGATTCTTTAAAAAGTGTAGAAACATAATCAATTCTCAATTCTCAATTTTGGCAAGAATGCTATTATAAGGGTGAAAATAAATTTCATTGAATGCAATATAAAGTCATGCAATTCTTAAGTTTGTATTTTATGGATTTGTGGTCTATGGCGTAGTACAATGGTGCAACACGAGCAAGTCAAAGCTTCATAACATTAAACTCTATTCAAAAGTAATTCCTTTCCAACTAACCTAGAGTTAACTTTTACACACTTGAAATATCTTCAATTAAGGTCTTTCTTCAATCAAAATTTTTCATTAGACTTGTTCTCAATAAATGCGTCTGGCTGAAATAGACTTTTGAAGGCACATTTCTCGGTAAAAAAAAATTAATGGTCATTAATTCAAAATTGAATTTTGATCTCCCCTTGCTTCTATGTCACAATGAGGAGTTGAAGGTTCCATGGCTTATAACACAACTAGAGAATGTGATTACATTTGCTAGAGGTTTTGTAAGTTCCAGAAGCTAGGTTTTTAGCTTTTACCATTGCATTTAGGGGATTTGTGTTTTTGGCTTTGACCATTACAAAACATGTGCAATAAATCAAGAGAATTCATGTATAGCACAAGAATAGGAAACACTCATAAGAGCTTGCATAAAAAATGCATGCCTAAGTAAAAAAACAAATGTTGAATTGAAATCAATAAAATTTCTAACAATACACCAGATCTTTGATTTCCCAAAACTATCTCCATGTTCAAGATCTAAGTATGCCAAAATAGGTGTCTCTATGATTTTTCACTTTTTATTGAAATGCATGCGGTTATCACTAGAATGCATGCTAAGAGTAGGTTAAAGATTCAAATGAAATTCTAGAGGGAAGCCAACCAATCCATGCCAATCAACACGTCATAATATGCTAGAGGAAGGATGTTTAAGGTGGCTCAATTAGGAAACCCATTCACGATGATTGTGCATGTTATTACGACCCTTGTTACCCTTCCTTTTGTTCTCGTGGCCAGTTGTATCAGTCATGGCTTAATGTGTTTTTCTTACTGTAATTTACACTTCTCAATGGTTTGAGGAAAAATATAACTCAGATTAGAACCAAGGTCAATCAGAATAGAAATAAGATGGTTGGTGACCATACCTTCCATTTCCACCACTGAGGCTTGGTGGTATGCGTATTTATTGTCCAAAGTTCCATGGATATTTGGTATGATTTTGTCCACATCATCGACTATGGTAGCCTATTGGATGTTGTAAAATACCTTGTTGTTTGGCTGCCTATGAGGACGGTCTCTCATCATGTGTTCTTCTCCATAGCCCCAACATTTCAACAATTCAGTCTTTTTGCTTTCAGTCCTACCCAGGGTTGATCCAATAGTCTTATCTCCACCTTGGGATGGAAAGTTTTGTTGATTCACATTTTTGGTAGGGAATCCCATCGTGGGATTCCTCCCAAAATTCTTGAACCTTGAAGGTTTAACTCCCATATTATTTTTCTTTTTCCATTCCTTGGGGGGTTCTTCTTTGTGGTTGAGTTTCTCATAACAATATCTAGCCTTCTGAATGGAATCCTCCCGGGTTTTAGGTTCATTAAATCCAATCATGTTCCGGAAGGATTGAGGAAACCCACTAAGAAATCGATGCATCTTTACCTTTTCATCCTTTATGTAGGGTACATACCTCATCAGTTCTAGAAATTTATTGATGTATTCATCTATAATGAGTTGTCCTAATTTGAGCTTATATAATTCCTTCATCTTTTCATCATAGTACCACTCCAAAAGGTACTTCTTCTTTAAGTATTTATCAAACATACTCTAGGACAACCCCTTTTCCTGAATTCCTTTTACATTTCTAAGGTCTCCCCACCAGATAGAGGCCTTTCCATTCAAATTGAATATAGTTATTTAGGCTTTCAAGTCCTCAGAGTAGTTATGAACTGTGAAATACTTCTTTAGTTCCAGTATCCAAGATTATTACTCCTCCCATGTTTTTATTTCCTCATCAAAAGTAGGGGGCTTGGATTTATTAAATTCCTCGAGGTCCCTGCCCTTGGAGTATTTCCTTTTCATCCCCTTCTTCTAGGAATAGGAATTGGTCTTACTCCTGGGCGGTTATGTGGAGCTTTTTTCTCCTTTTCTATAGAAATCCTGAGATGAATCTTTGGTTTTGGTATGCATCTTGGCTCCATGAGGGGCCTTCTTGAGAGGGTTTATTCTTGTATTGTCGCTTTCAGGTCCGTTCTTCTACATTTCAAGTGAATTCTGGGTTTTCTCTAGCCGATGCTTATCCATGTTGCTAGCGGCTGGTCCATGTTGCAATTGTCGTTGTAGTTTTCATAGACTTTGAAGTAGGACCGCATTTATCTCGGTCTGTTTTTCTTGTTCCTTCATTAGTCAGTCATTGTCATCCTTAAATATTTGCAACTCTTCCCTGAGATTTCTCACGGTCTCGACCAAGTTTGGAGGGGTTTCTACCATCCTCCTTTCATCAAATTCTTCTTCTTTATTATGGGAGCTCTCCCCCATTCACGGTGGATCACCATCAAAGTTCTTAGAGTTTGTTTGGAAAATATCAGACTGGTTAAGTGATGAAAATCAAGAATTATCCGTTAGTCGACTTGTCCATTATATAAAAAGTAAAAAACAACATGATACATTTGTAAACTGATATTATGCTGTAGAAATATAGTGTTTTATAGTAGTATACAATCCCTATTTATTTGTGCAAAAACAATGTATAATCGTGTTCCTCTACCCAGTACGAAGGTTTTTGATAAATTCCCACGATGAATTACTTGTTGGGTTTATTATTTTCGATATTTCGGGGTTAATCATTGCACAATGAATTCCGTTTGGATTCCATGCGCAACGTAAAATGGGGACTCGAGGACTATAGGGACAAAGGGTTTGTCGATATCCATTGTTGGTCGGGGTTTCCATGGTCACAATCTAGGTGGGTAACCTTTTAAACTGCGATTGTTGATTATGGTCGGGTCAATGGTCCATGTTGTCATACATAGCGAAAGTGGTCATGCCTTACGCTAAAGGTGTGTCGGCTCTGATGAGAAGTGCATACCTAAGCCACTCTTGAGTCAACTAAGATTACTTCCTTATGGTGATTTTTGGGATTCCATTAAGGAATACATGGGGGGGGGGGAATTAAGGCCATATTTTCATTCTTATGGGTGAAGAAATTACCTCGTGGCCAACAAATTCCAATTCCCTCAAAGGTATAAGTACTTGGTCACACGACTGGGTAGAAGGAGGTCCTTATAAATGGTGTAAGACAATATATAAATGGTGTAAGACAATAAAACTTATTCAACTCCTTTGTGAGCCCAAGCAGGCCAAGTGTAGTTTCTTTCTCTGATACCACTTTGTAACATAACCAAACCCTTAAAGGTTCTAAGGGAAGGGGTATCCAGATTCTTTCCTTTCTCGGTTTATTTAACTTATCTTACTTTTTTCCATACTCATATTCAATGTTCTTTCTTCATGGGATTTTCGATAACAACACCTTCATATTCGTTGATTCACAGACTCGCAGACTCTCGACTACATATCATTATAATTCTCCTTCCACAAGTCCGCCCGAAATATCTCCACACTTAGTCATTTCTCCTTATTCACGGACTTGTAGACGTACAACTCTTTAACTCTTCCTCACAAGTTCATCCGAAAGTATCAACACTTATTCATTTCTCCATCTTCGTGGACTTGCATATGTACAAGTCTTTACCTCTTCGTTATAATTCTGTCTGAAAGTCTCAACACTTAGTCATTTATCCATTTTCACAGACTTGCGGACCCACAGACTCATGGAGGTAATATCCTATGACCTTAACTTTCATAAGTCCAAGAAGTCTCAATACTTAGTCGCTTTTCCCTTCATGGACTTGCAGACTCACGAAATCGTGGAGGTAATATTCTATGATACTAGTTTTCATGAGTCCGAAGGGTCTCTATACTTAGTCATTTTTCCTTTCACGGACTTGCATACTCGCGGACTCGCGGAGGTAATGGTCTATGATTCTAGTTTTCATGAGTCCGAAGGGTCTTTACACTTAGTTGTTTTTCCCTTCGTAGACTTGCAAACTCATGGAGGTAATGTTCTACAATACTAGTTTTCATGAGTCTGAAAAGTCTCTACACTTAGTTGTTTTTACCTTCACAGAATTGCAGACTCGTGGAATTGCAAAGGTAATGTTCTATGATACTATCTTTCATGAGTCTGAAAAGTCTCAACACTTAGTTGGTTTTCTAATCTTAGTGGACTCTTGGACTCATGTACGTAAGGTCCCATGACTTTTACTTTTATGAGTCTGTGTAGTCTTGGTACTAAGCCATTTCCCCCATACTACCATTTTCTGGCATGACACATAGGGTGACACCGGGTAAACATACCTCTTGATATGTGGAATTTCTTAGGGTGACATGTGGCCTTTTCCCCTCAGAACATGTGGCGATTCTATTCAGCAGGGTATGTTTTGATGACATCAAATTTTTCCCTTGGTCTCGTTCCAACAAGATTCACCAAGATATTCGATGAATTTTTCATTGTGTCCTCACCCCGATGGACGATCTAGATCGTCCCTTGGAATTCCATGGTCATTCTGACAAGGAGGATCCGACCGTGTCAATTTACACAGACACAACTGTAAGTTTTAAAACTGTGAAGTAAAGCAATGCATACATATTCTTAAGCAAAACAAAAATTAATCAATGGCTCATACACATAATACACAAATATTTACATTTGAAACCCTTAACCGGGAGAAAACCAACCTTCCTTGGTGTCGCACCTTTCAACTCTTCATTATATTAATTTCACCATGCACCATACAATATATACAATGTTTTAGGTATTATGTAGCTACCAAAACGCTAATCCCTTAATCTGGGATTAATTTAGAAAACCATTAAAAATAGAAAAATCTTCTAAAATAGAAAAAACCTCCCAGACGCAGTTATTGAATATGACACGCCCACACACACACATGCAAAGAATATAAAATATACCCAACATTCTCCCACTTGTTTTTTTCTTTGCATACAAGGGTTCACAGGATTACATAGTCAACAATCTAGGGCAACAATGCCCATTGTTACTCTACACCAGGAGAATTCTCTGTGCTCACATACTTTGTCAATGAATCTGCAACATTCTTCAAAGTGTCAACCTTTTTCAGCAACACCTTATTTTCTTCAACCATGTCTCTCACAAAGTGATACTGAACATCAATATGCTTTGTCTTTGAATGATAAGCAAGGTTCTTTGCCAGGAAGATTGCACTCTGACTATCACACTCTAATCTCACTGCTTTTTGTACCAACCCAATACCTGAACATAATCTCTGTAACCATACTACTTCCTTGCTTGCATGAGTGGATTCCATGTATTCAGCTTTTGTAGTTGAGAGTGCCACTACATCCTGTCTTTTGCTCATCCAATTGATTTCTCCTCCAAATAGGTTAAACACATACCCACTTGTGGATCTTCTTCAATCTAGATCTCCAACCCAGTCTGCATCAACAAACCCATGTATGTCCACCACTCTGTCCAATCCTAGTCTTCCTTGATAGCACAATCCATAATTGGTAGTGCCATGCAAATACCTAAATGCCATCTTTACCATTGTCCAATGATCCTTCCCTGGATTTGACATATACATGCTCAAAACTCCCATTGTATGTGCAATGTCTGGTCTAGTACAGACCATTGCATACATCAAACTTCCAATTGCACTGTCATACAAAACATGGGACATGTCCTCTTCTTCTTCATGTGTATTGGGACATTGATCCGCAGATAACTTTACACCTATCAGAATAGGAACCTTGACCAGTTTACTTCCATGCATATTAAACTTTAGCAATATCGTCTCAACATATTTTCTATTATTCAACCATGGTTTCATGTTTGCACGATCTCTTTTATCTCCATTCCCAGAATGAAGTTAGAAGCACTGAGATCCTTCATGTCAAATTTGGAGGATAGATGTGATTTCACCTCCTTGATAACATCCATGTTATTTCCTACCAGCAACATGTCATCAACATACAACACTACATAAATGAAGTGATTACCAACCTGCTTGGAATATACACAGTGATCAACATTGCTTCTCACAAATCCCAATCCAAGGATGTATGTGTCAAAATTTTGGTACCACATCCTAGGTGATTGCTTCAGACCATATGGTGACTACTTTAGCTTACAGACCAACTCTTTCTTTCCCTTCACTACAAATCCTTCTGGTTGCTTCATGTAGATTTCTTCTTCCAGATCCCCATGTAGGAATGTTTTATTCAAATCCATTTGTTCCACGTCAAGATCAAAGTAACAACAATAGATAAAATAAATCTAATAGAAGTTAACTTGGAAACATGAGAAAAAATCTCACCAAACTCAATTCCCTCTACCCAGGAATAACCTTTTTCTACTAACTGGGCTTTGTATTTCTCCACTTTTCCTTCTGCATTAAACTTCTTCTTAAATAACCATTTTCTACCAAGAGATTTTCTTCCAACTGGGAACTCAACTATATCCCATGCCTCATTCTTATCCAAGGAATCCATTTCTTCAACCATGGCCTTCTTCCAGAGTTTCTATCCTCTGAATTCACTGCTTCCCTGACATTTCTGGGATCATCATCAGTAATAGATAAAGAAAAAATAGAATGAAAATCAGGTGGACTATACCTTTCTGGCTGTCATATTTCCCTCAATGATCTCCTCAATACTGGGGTATGAGGTTCTTCTTCTTTTTCTTCATCTTCTTCAAATGATTCGGATTTTGCATCATCCAACTCAAACTCTAGTTTCTTAGGTTCTTCTTGCCTTGGTAGGAATTCCTATTTGGAAGCATCTTTTACCTCTCTAAAAACAACATCTAGACTGTAAACACTCTTCTTAGTTTCTGGGTTCCAAATCTTATAACCTTTCACACCATCTTTATGACCCATAAAGATACACTTTTTAGCTTTATTATCCAACTTACTCCTATTTTACTTTGGAACATGTACATAAGCATCACAACCAAACACTCTGAGATGTTCAAGAGAGGGTTTCTTACCAGTCCATACCTCGTGTGGAGTTTTATCATCCAACACTAATGAGGGTGATTGATTGACCAGGTAACATGATGTACCCACTGCCTCTGCCCAAAATTCCTATCCTAACTTGGCACCACTAAGAATGCTCCTTTATTTTTCCATTAGTGTCCTGTTCATCCTTTCTGCAACTCCATTCTGCTGAGGTGTGTATGGAGTAGTCTTCTGCCTTTCTATACCACACTTCTTACAAAATTCGTCAAATTCATTTTCGCAGAATTCTCCACCATTATCTGTCCTCAATACCTTTATTTTATTCTCTGTCTGATTTTCTACCAGAGCCTTAAACTCTTTAAATTTATCAAATACCTCAGATTTCTTTCTAAGAAAATAAATCCATGTGTTCCTTGAGAAATCATCTATGAATGAAACATAATAAACATATTTACCTAGTGATGGAATAGGAACAGGTCCAAACACATCACTGTGTATCAACTCTAAGATCCCGCTTTCTCTTGTAGCACCAGATGGGAATCTTACTTGATTTTGTTTACCATATATGCAATGTTCAAAGAAATCAAAATCCAGAGTGAAATTAGACATACCTTCAACCATACCTTTACCGTGTAGTGTTTGAAGTCCCTTTTCTCCAATATTCCCTAATCTTTGATGCCACAACATGGTCTTCTTTCCAGGGAAAATATTGGTCTTGTCTTCTTTACTTCTCTGCTCAGGAACAACAGAACTGTTACACCCATTAGTATAAGTGCTTCCCAATAACTTGTATATAGTTCCACACCGAACTCCCCTCATCAACACCATTTCTCCTCGTACCATCTTGCAAGTTCCCTTTCCCAATACAGTATCCACTCCTACTTCATCCAACTTGCTTATAGATATTAGGCTCCTGGATAGTTTTGGAATGTGCAAAACCCTAGGGAGAGTTCTAATCCTTCCATATTTTAGCAACAACTTAACCCTTCCACATCCCATCATTTTGGTTGTCGTGTCATCTCCTAGGAATACATCACCAACATCATATTTTTCATATTCACAGAACCACTCCCTGTGAGGAGTCATATGATATGACGCACCTGATTCGATTAACCATACACCACGGTCTGTATGTGTACTTGTAGAGGCCAGGTAAACATCACCTCCTTTAGTGGAGGTTTTCCCCTCTGTGGAAGAGGTATTATTAGATCCCTTTGGTTTATAAACCTTCTTATACTCGCAATATTTCTTATAATGATCTGTTTTACCACACTTCCAACATTTCCTCAAATATTTTCTTGGAGACTTATATCTACCTATAGATTTAGAAATCCCCCCTGGAGACTTACCATGATTCTTGTCTTGGGTACCGGCTCTTACAAATAAATCATATGTGCTCTGACTATCCATGATTTTCCGCCTCATCTCTTCAGATAACAAGGATGCAACTACATCCTCATACTTCAATGTAGATTGAGAGGTAGTACCAATTTATACAACCATATTATCCCAAGAGTCTGGAAAAGAACATAACAAAGTAATACACTTATCTTCTTCTGCAATCGTAATATTAACAGATACCAGTTGACTTACCAGAGTATTAAAGGAATTTAGATGTTCTGTCACAGAATCTCCATCTTTCATCCTAAGATGATACAACTTCTTTCGAAGAAACAACTTGTTTACCAGGGACTTTGATTGATACAAATTCCTAAATTATCCCATAGTTCCTTGGCCAGAGATTCTCTCGAGAAACTCAACAACACCAAATCTGCCAGGCAAAGTCAAATAGTACTCCTTTCTCTTTTGTCCAACTTCTCCCAATATTCCTTCGAAGTACCAGTAGGTGGTGTACTAGTAGTTTGTGTATCAGTCGACTGTGTGCCAGTATATTGTGTACCAGTAGGCTATGTTCCAGGATCCACATCGATCCATTTTTATTTTTCTACAAGAAGCTCCTCCATCTTGAGCTTCCATAGCTCAAAGTTTTTACTGTTGAAATTCTCTATCTCGATTCTAGAAGAGCTCGCCATTCCTCTTTCTACACTTGAATCACCACTGCAAAATATCCCACTAAAAATAGATTTATCACAGACCTAAGATAAAATTGATCTATAAAGATCAAGCCAAACCCTTAGCAACAAAGGTGTCCCCCTGAAGCCAAAAACAAGCTCTGATACCACATGTAAGTTTTAAACTTGTGAAGTAAAGAAATGAATACAGATTCTTAAGAAAAACAAAAATTAATCGATGGCTCATACACATAGTACACAAAGATTTACGCTGGAAACCCTTAACTGGGAGAAAACCAACCTTCCTTAGTGTTGCACCTTTCAACTCTTCATTGTATTAATTTAACCATTCACCATACAATATATACAATGTTTTAGGTATTTTGTAGCTACCAAAACCCTAATCTCTTAATCCAAGATTAATTTAGAAAACCGATAAAAATAACAAAATCCACTAAAATATCAAGAATCGTCCAAAAAAAAATTTTTGGGGCACTGCCTAGAGCCGAACGTTGTGCGTAACCATGGGGGGCCAAACCTGGCCACCCCTAGGAACCCCCAGGAAAGCGCTCGGTGCACATGACACAAAGGGAGAAGGAATTTAGGACCGTCAGACGCAATTGTCAAATCTGACACACCCACACACACACATGTAAAGAATATAACACATACCCAACGACAATAAACCAAGATTTTCCACATTCGCTCCTCGATAGATCAACGAACCTTGTTAATTTTGAAGTAGGGATTTGTGCTCAACGTAAATGAAGGGTTAGGATCTTTCCCTTCAACCCAATCGACGATCGAGGTCACATATTCGACCGCATCCCGATAAAGGGTCTGATTTTATTCATCGTGCCAAATCCACGGTCATGATTCTTCTAAAACAAATTAGGGTTTCTCGATTGACTTAACATTCCACACCTGGACTTAGCCATTTCATGGATACCTTTCTTCGATTCCTTCTCAAGTTTTACTAAGCCTCGAGGATGCTCACTATTGACCAAAGTACTCCATGGTTTCCTCAGGGCTTCTTCACAGTACTCTATTCTTTGAAATATTGGTTGAGGTCGAGCATTCCTACGCCATGGCGCACAAGGTATATATGTGTGTGTGTGTGTGTGTGTGTGTGTGTATGTATTGTTGGTTTCTTATCTGATCTTATACCTTTAGCATGATTGACCTAGGTTCAGGTCTACTAGGATTCCAACAAAGCCTCTAAAACTATCGACCCTCCTGGGTAACCAGAAGGAAACACAGTACATAGAGTGCACTACGGAGTCTCGCCCGAGATAATCTTAATGGGTGACTGCAATACTCAAGTGCTTGCATTCCAGGATTGAATGGGGATCTATGATGGCACGCTGTGAATTCTATTTAGTTTATTAAGAAGTATTTTGTCATTCACGGATCTTAGTTACCCTGCTCTTCCTTATGCATGCATGTAAATCAATAGATCTAACTACTTCATCAAATCATTTGTATAATATTTAACCATTAAAAACAAATATATAACCAATAATCATCCCACACAACACATGAATTACCGTGATTCACCCCCCCATGGTCTACATCCACAAAGATTCGGCTCTAAGGCTCTTTTATTATAGTTCTATCATGCATGGTGCCACGCGCACTACGACTTTGTTCATACATTAATAAACCAGACTCCATGACCCTTATGAGGCGGACTATATCACACTAGGCTCCTCAGCCTGTGATCTAACCCTCAAGGTCTAGTCACTTTCCCCTCCCACAACTCAACAACTTACAAAAAGGTATTAGATCATATTTGTGTCACAGACCTGTTACTCTATATCATGCAAGTAACTCATGACAATCATAAAAGACACTGAACCCCCCCCCTAGACCTCCTAGGTGTCCATTTATATCTATTCTTGACTCATCGGTCGTTACATTCTCTTACCAAAACCCTAACCTAATTAGGTCTTCTTGCATGTTGGCCTTGCATGCTTTTCTCCTCTACATGCATGCTTTCTTCCGCTGTTTTTCTGCCAGTTGTCTTTCTTTCCCTTCTTCTTGCATGGGCGCCTCACCTGATTTTCTGCCAACTGTATCGCCTCCACATCGTGCCTTTTCCCCAAAAATGGGCATGTGCCCAACAGGGCCCCAACACTGACATAGTGACTCGTCCCGAGTCACTGCTTGACTTATTCCACTGTCACTGCTTATCTCCTGCTTCGGACACCGCCCCCTGCAGCGCATCATACATCTTCATTATGCGTTGGCATTATTGTTGAGCATGAATGATCTTGTTGGCCATACTAGTGACCACCTTCTCCATGATGGGAGACAGTAAGATCTCGCCTCCCTCGACCCCAATCTTCTCAATGCTCTTCTTTGTTGTGTCGCTCTCCATGACCATCTGCTTCACTTTTTCTTACAGGGGCTCCAACAATGTCTTTCTAGATATCTTATGCACTTGCAACGCTTTCTCTTCCAATTGCAAAGCCTTTAATTCAGTGGTGGTCTTGATCTTCTCCAGCAGGGACACTATTTTTTGTCACTACTTCACTTCTGCCATTGTTGCTTGGATTTTGGCTTCCTTCTCTTGTAGCTCCTGGAGGATCCCATCCTCTTGGAGGTGAATCTAGAGCTGTGCTCTCTTCTCTAACAATGTCTGTTACACATTATTTTTGTCATCAGTATGACCGTTAATAATGTAAACCTATCTGTTTCCTTCAGAGGGGTCAGTGGCCTAAATTCCTGAAGAAAGAAGGGAGAAGAACTTTTATTGAGAGAAGAAGTTGTATTTTCCTTTGTAAAGACCCTATTAAGGAAGATTTCCATAGGTTGCACTATACAAAGGGTGTGGAAATGCCTGATTTCTGCACCTTTCTCTCTAGGTTGCAGATTTTCCGCAGGTTGCTCTATAGCTAGGGTGCGGAAATTCCTGTGTGTAGAAAAAATGAGCATCTTCTTGATGCTTCTAGAAGAATAAGCTTCTATGGTGAGGTGGCCTCCAAACGGTTTGGACATTACTCGCTTTCATGATTTAGTGGGATCATCCTAACCTCTTCACCTTATCCTCTTCAACTTATAAAAGGAGAGGAGCTCTCATGGAGAAAGTTATCTTGGCTTGGGATTAAACTTAGATGGGAAATTTGGCTTGAAATTGTTATCTTGGTTAGAGTGGCTTTGAGATTTTATTTGTTAAGATAGATTGTGAGTATCTATCATAAATATGATCTCAAAATCCATGGAGTAGAAGTGTGTGGGAAGCAAGGAATTGTTGGAAGGAACCTGACAACATCAAGGCATCTGGTTGTATCTTTCTTCCATATTATTTAATATAGATATACTTTTCTTTCCTATATGAATGTTATTTGTTCATATTGTATGATTCCTTGATCACATACATAGTTTCATAGAAAATAGAATCTGTTGTTATTGTCTTCATTGGCTTGTGTTCCTTTGCATATATTTCTCCATAAGACTTGTGACAGAGCTTGGATTGTATTGGCAAAGTCAAATCTTCAATATTTAAAAGGTATGTTGTAGATCCATTTCTCATTTGATAATTGAAATCTAAGGAAAGAGTAGTGTACTGTCTTGTTTTTTTCTAGTTTCGTAGTGAAGCTAGGGGAAGTGATTTGTGTCCGCACTGAACAATTAGCCCGATAAGAAAATTGGCGACCATACTAGGGAGCAGATTGTTTTCCTATTTTGTCTTGCTTTCTTGATTTGATTGCCTGGGTTTTGTTTTCTGAGTCACTGGGAGATCCATCTTGACTCTCTGACTGTTAAACCACATTGAAAACCTTCTTACTTTTTTTTTCATTTTTACTTTGATTTCTGCACCTTTCTTTGAGGGACAGTGCGACGATATAGGATTTTCACACATTGTCTGTTTAGACCAATGCAGAATCTCCACATCCTGTGATCCGGATTATTTTCGGCACGAAATGAGAGCGGAGATATAATAAAGAAATGCACATAGATATTGCGTATATCCAGTAATATAACATAAATATATCAGAGATGAAACCATAAACACAGAGATACAGTAATACACGAATTCTATTAATGAAATAAATGTACAAAGACTGTAAAAATACAGAGTGAAAGACTCGCTAGAATGGTGGCAGCTTATCTCTAAGAAGAGATGTGACGGCTACTCACATTCACAAGAAGATGATTACAATGAGGCTCGGAAGGCCCTTTTACAATAGTCGGGAATGCCAAAAGTCCTAGACATCCAAAAACCTGACCCTAGGAGATGAAGTGCCAAAAGTCATGTGGGCCCCGTTTGGGTAAGTGAGTACATCAACTTCCCGGGGTCGTAACTTTTGCATACGATCTCCGTTTTAGGCGTGTGATAGCTCGTTGGAAAGGTATTGTCGAGGAGATTCATTTTGGGGGCTCAATCATGCCTTTGGATATCATTGAGAACCTCTATCTAGAAAAACCTTCATTTGGACCCTCAAAATGGCCTCGGAAGTTAAAACCTGCTAAAAATAGTAAATTGCCAAAATGGCCAGAAAACTGTTTTGAGCCATTTGGAAAAGGTGGGTGGCCACCGATATCCACCTGGATCATCCTGCCCCATAACTAGCCTACAAGAAACTCAAATTTCCGCACTGTATTGGTTCTCTGACCTGCGACGATCAGGGATAAACGCACTGTGTTATTCTACGGATTGCGACGATTGTGAAAAATTTGATTTTTGATGGTTTTTCCTTACCCGTATCTTTCATTTGGTTTTGGGGTGAATTGTTGGGTTTGATTATGATATGTTTACACTCTGCTTGACAACTTTTAATGTGCTTTTAGCCATCTTTGCTTTGTCTTTTTTTTGTTTTCTTTTGAAAGATTTGGTCTCTTTCTTTGAGTGTCTTTCAGTTACAAAGCATTGTTTTTCTTTAGAATTTTGTAGTGAAATAACACTTCTTTTTCCTGAATAGTTTGTGTTAAAAAAAAAAATGTTTGGGTTGTTTTGTTTTATAGATATTTTCTATTGCTTTTAGCTATCTTTAAAATGAAAATTTTTATTTTCTTTCTTTGCATTAGATTGGGGGCATCCTTGCATTTGAAGTAGCAAAATTGCATGATTTTTGGCATTTTTGGACTTGAATTCTAAAAAAACATCCCCCCTCATGGCCAGGGGGGGGCAAGAATCATGTATTGGTGTACAGTCTCTTTTGCTAAGTTCTTGAGGATCTTGATATTTATGAGTTTAATAACATTTTGGGACATTGTGCATATGGGAATGATAAACGTTTTCTCCTTCTCGTGATATAGCTTTCATCGAAGTGAAATATTTGCATTATCATTTCTTTGCATTGTTTAGAGTCAGTCAAAACATCATTTAGTCCACGCAATTTTTCCTCTTGAGTAATAACAACCTTAAAATAAAGCGCTTATAAAAATTGATTAGACATTTTTTATATTTTCTGGTAGCAAACCTACATTAGATTAGTTGTAGGGCTTTGGAATAGGTGTGAAAGATAACTTTCCAAAGCTGCAAACAAACATAGAATCTTGCGTTAGGGAGTGACGAAATCCACTTGCTACATTTTTTCCTAGGAAGCCCTTCTCACAGAAGGGTGAAACCTGAGGTCGCATTGTGACTAACAGAGTTACTCACCCTGCTTTGTTGGTCATGGTGTAGAGATTGCGCGTATTATGCGGGTCGCTTGAAGGTATACCCACAATTATGTGTGGGAGCCTCTCGAGTTGATTTTGGTCTTAGATACCCTGCCTTTGCACGTGGATTGGACTGCCGACTATTTCCTCAGGCATCATTGTAGTAATTGGTAACCTTAGTGGCCTATCTCTTTAGGGTCTTTACACGAGGTGACTTTGGAGGGGCAAGTCTCCACGGTACCTGGAATCGATGTTGGCCAAACTCACTCGGGCTCCTTGGAGGGTATACCCACGATTATGTGTGGGATATTGCACCAGGGTGTAAGTCCGTTAAGCATGTCGCCAACGTAACTTTTCCACCCGCTCTATCTTAGCCCCTTCTTACATTGTTCCCATGACATTGGATTTCATCACCAACTAGTGTGTTCATTGTGAGAAGGTTTTGTTTTCTTGTTTTCTTACTAGATTTTTAGTGTGCGTTGTTTGTTTTCCCTAGTAGAGTCTAGGTTGGATATTTATTTAATGGCATCAGTTCCCGGAACGACCAATGAAGAAACCCCTTTACCAGGGGAACCTTTTGTGTTTACTTCTTACAGAAATATTGGTCCTCCTCACATCACTACTTTGAGCCTTCCAAGTCTCACAATTGGATTACCAGTATAGTTGTTTTCCACTAAGGTAATCCCGAATGCAGTTAGTGCTTCAGTTGTAAGCACTTCCCCCCAATAACATTAACCTCATGTTGATCCTTCTCCTTCTTCACCAGTAAGATATTCTTCACCTTTTTCACTTGCAAGGTCTTCTTCCATTTCATCTTCTTCATCGAGTGAAAACTCTAAAGCTAGTAACTTGGTGGATAAGAAGAAGAAGAAAAGGAAGAATACGAAGAAGAAAAATAAGCAAGGGTCCAAAATTCCAACCAATGTCAGACATGTTGGAAAACAACCGGTTACTGATAATCATGATGGGAGTGTTGATGATACCAACATCACTCAAACAACCCGTAAGCCCAAGTACCCTTGAAGGATTTGTAAGGGTAGCCATCTTCTTAAGCATTACCCCGGTCTATCCAAGGTTATAGAAGCATGGTCTACATACCCTCGCCAACCCATGTCGTCAACCTCTAAACAACATGTTGATGACCTCCCATCAACTAATCAAGATATCGTTGGGAAGAAGAAAAGTAGAGTCAAGGTCCCATGTATGTTATGTGGGGGGAGTCATCAAGATCACCTTTGCCCTCGTATGAATGAAGCCTAGAAATTACTGGAAGACATGACTGTTTCCCAGACTCAACTTCCAGCTGCTTATCGCAAGCTTACTCTCAACCCACCTATAGTTGATGGAATGATCAATTTGGTCCCTTCATCGGTCAGTCTGGTTGATCATGTAGTCAGTCTGGTCTTAGTTGAACTAGTTGACAAAGTGGTCAATCTGATCTAATCTTTGGTTGATTCCACTCTCCCATTAGAGAGTGCAACCCAAGTGGTTGATCCGTTTCCACTCTTCGACCCCATTCTCCCCTTGGAGAATGAAACCCAAGTGGTCGATTTGATGTCATTATCAGTCGATCCTACTCTCCCGCTAGAGAGTAAACCTAATGCTGCCCACATTTTTCTCGTTGATTCAGAATCTACCATGCTAGGGGGATTTCCTCCTTCTCCCATAGAACCCCCTCCAAGTAATGAGACCATCCTTTTTAATTGGGGTGTGCTAACTGGACCTCGTCTTCCCTCTCACATTCCTTTCAAGATTACAGTACAAGTTTATGGTCGGGACGTTCCTCAGACGCTGATAGATGAAGGTTCACCCGTTAGTATTTTGTCCTCTATTGCTTTCCAAGCTTTGGGTTGTCCTCAACTTGCCCCGATTACACATAATCTATTATCTTTTAACAGAAGAACCCGTCAACCTTTAGGGACCCTTCCTTAGTTTCCTATAACTTTGGGCGGGAAAAATGTCTTTATTGACGTTATGGTAGTCCAAGACCCCTTGGATTTTGCTTTACTCCTTGGGTGACATTATTTCTGTGCCATGAAAGCTATTGTGTCCACTCTTTTTCGTGTGATATATTTCCCTGACGATGGAAGAATTGTGACTATTGATCAAATTTCATTCATCGGTCTTGATTGGATGACCTCCCTAAATGGTTCTTATATGCAGACGATATCGCTCCCACCACAAGTTAATTATGTGGTGTTGTCTCCCATGCCTTCAACTATTGATGAAGATGAGTCTCTCACCATAATCTCAGTCTCATATGACTTAGATCTGGTAGTTGACATGGTGATCTCTTCGATAGGGTTTTTAGAGCTTGATCTCTTTACCCCTGTCGCGACCCTTGACATGGTGTCCTTCTAGAGTGTGTCTCTTCCATCCAGTGAAGATCTCTTATAATCCATGACCGAGTTTTGTCCCTTGACCTGGTGTCCTCCCGGAGTGTTGTCCTCTTGGAAGCCATGATCAAGAAGAGTAGCTTTGAGCATGGTTTTATGATTTCAAGCTCATTAAAAAATGAAACCAACCTTGAGCATAGTTTTCTGATTTCAATCTCATTTAAAAATGAAACTAGTTGTGAGGATAATTTTCTTCTCTGTAGCAACCTTGTTAAAAAATGAAATAGAGTTTACGAGCATAGTTCTTGTTTCTGTATCAAGCTCGTTAAAAAATGAAACAGAGGTCTAGGGATTGAATCTAGATTCTCGAGCATAGGTCTTATTCCTATGTCAAGCTCGTTAGAAAATGAAATAGATTTTTCCCCTCTCCAATTGAGTCAAGTACTTCATTATGTATAGTATTTGAAACTTATTTTCATCCTCCTATGTCATTGGACGAATCGAAGCTTGGGGGTAAATGCTTACAACCTCTGGACTTCATGCTAAAGTTGAGCCGCTAGTGTCTTAAGGTGGGGCTAAGTACCAACCATCCATGTCTTATGCGTTGGGAAGTCCAAGAATAGTTTTCTATGGTTCAAGCTTGTTTAAAAATGAAACCACCTACCTCAATCATAGTTTCCTCTAGTACAAGCTTGTGTAAAAATGAAAACCAGGTTCAAGCATAGTTTTGGCTAGTTTTAAGCTTGTGTAAAAATAAAATCTATCCCAAGCATAGTTTTGTTTTGTTTTAATCTTGTGTAAAAATGAAAACAATCCCGATCTTAGTCTCTATTCTTTCTCATGCTCGTAAATACAAGAGAATGTAGCCGAGTAAAATTTTATAACTTTTTCAGACTCGTAAATGTTATACAAAAAAGGAACCCTCTAGAGTTCCCTTTAATCTCTTTTTAGACTCTCTAAATATGAAATATTGCCGAGCGATCTTGTTCTTTTCACGCTTGTTAAAGTATTAGAAAGCGTGTTTGTTGAGCGATAGTTTATCTATTCTTCGGTCTCATCGGACTACTTTACGAAAAAGGACATTTTGGAGTTTTCTTTAAGTGTTTTTCAGACTCTCTAAACATGAAAAACCCTTGAGTTTTATTTCCTTGGACTCGTAAAACAAACATTGAAAGGCCTATATGGGACCGAACCACTCCTTCCTAGGTTTGTTAAACATACTCCGAGGGACTCATCCAAAGGATGAGTTTACATTACAAGCATATGTTATCCTCCTCAAGATTGTGTAAACATAAAGACTTACTCGCCATAAATGGTGGGGGAAAATTTGGGAAGAAATGTGTCTAAAATTGTATTTCATGGAAGAGTCACCTTTGAACATGACACCCTTTCACGCACTTTGTGTTTAGGTTGGAAAATCCTCTCATCTCTTGGTCATACTCCTTTATAAAATTACAAATTGGTTTGTGATCCCTATTGTTGAGTCAGTGTTTGCAAGACAATTGTCGTGCCAACAATATGTTCAAAGAGAAGCTCAACCCAAAAAACCTTCTATTGCGTCGGCCATTTCTACAGTCTTTAAGCCTTCTATTGCATCAACCATCCATGAGTTAGTCCTGAATCATTTGTTACTCTGATCTACCTCAAATATTTTTACACGTTTTATGTCATTGATGTGGGATACATTAAGGCCCTCCTGTGACGAGTCTTTTCCTGTTGACTTCAACTCATTATCCAGGAATTAGACTTAGAAACTGATTAGTACCTTGGAACTTGCATGCCTCAATGACAAGTTTCTTCGCTTTCGATAGTGGGTTTTCATCATTGACCCCTAATCAGGATATTCCATCGAGTGTTCGACTTCAACTCATTAATTCACATTCATTGGATTGTACTAGAGTACCTTGGGAGTCATTGACATTAATGGTGATTCCCCTCGCACTTGTTAACGATATTCATTAATGAATGGCAATCAAGTGGTTTCTACCATGTTCGAATTCAGTACATGTAGTCACATGGTTAGATTCATACTATAGAGTGGTAGAGATGAAGACCCTTGATCTTTTCTGATAGATTCAGGTTGTGTTGCAGTATATTCAGTTTGTATTGTTGCATAGATCCACATTGTATGTCTCGTGGCTATGTTCAAATTTAAGTCTTTAACACATAGATCCACAGTGTATTTTTGGTGGCTATGTTCAGATTTGAGTCATATTGGCATGGATCCACAGTGTATGTTTGGTGGCCATGACCTCTCTTACTTGACATGGATCTTTGCATGTCGACATTTATTCTTTGATCCATTTGTATTATGAGTGTGGGAATGCCTACCTCCGTGATGATGTATTATTGTACTGTATTTCCTTGTTTGTTGGCAGGTTTCCGACCGATTGTTCCTTGTTCCCTACACACACTCGATAAAGTATTTCAGCTATCACTCTGTTCTAATTTCATACTTTGGGGGGATCTCTGTTACACATTATTTTCTTCATCCCTGTGACCGTTAATGATGTAAACCTATCTTTTTCCTTTAGAGGGGTCAGTGGCCTGAATTCCTGAAGAAAGAAGGGAGAAGAACTTTTATTGAGAGAAGAAGTTGTATTTTCCTTTGTAAAAATCCTATTAAGAAAGATTTCCGCAGGTTGCACTATACACAAGGTGCAAAAATGCTTGATTTCCGCACCTTGCTCTATAGCTAGGTTGTGGATTTTTCGGAGGTTTTTCTATAGATAGGGTGTGGAAATTCCTGTGCGTGAGAAAAACGAGAATCTTCTCGATGCTTCTAGAAGAAGAAGCTTCTATGGTGAGGTGGCCTCTGAATGGTTTGGATCTTACTCGCTTTCATGATTTAGTGGGATCATCCTAACCTCTTCACCTTATCCTCTTCAGCTTATAAAAGAAGAGGAGCTCTCATGGAGAAAGTTAGCTTGGCTTGGGATTAAACTTAGATGGGAAATTTGGCTTGAAATTGTTAGCTTGGTTAGAGTGGCTTTGAGCTTTTCTTTGTTAAGATAGATTGTGAGTAGTTATTAGATATATGATCTCAGAATCCATGGAGTAGAAGTGTGTGGAAAGCAAGGAGTTGTTGGAAGGAACCTGACAACATCAAGGCATATGGTTGTATCTTTCTTCCATATTCTTTAATAGAAATATACTTTTCTTTCCTATATGAATGTTATTTGTTCATATTGTATGATTCCTTGATCATGTACATAGTTTCATATCAAATAGACTCTGTTGTTCTTGTCTTCATTGGCTTGTGTTCCTTTGCAGATATTTCTCCATAAGCCTTGTGACGAAGCTTGGATTGTATTGGCGAAGTCAGATCTTCAATATTTAAAAGGTATGTTCTAGATCCATTTCTCATTTGATAATTGAAATCTAAGGAAAGATTAGTGTACTGTCTTGTTTTGTTCTAGTTTCATAGTGAAGATAGGGGGATTTATTTGTGTCTGCACTTAACAATTAGCCTGATAACAACATCGTGATTGTCTGAATACTTTGGATGATGCCCTCTGTAGCTACTATCGCCTTCTATTCTCACTGCACTTTGACTTCTGGGAGAGTAGTGGGTGTGACACGCTCCTTCAGCTCTTAGGTTTTCTCCTTGTACTCTTGGATGGTCTGCTCTATCCTGTGCAACTTCTCTACTGATGACCCTGCCTCGTCACTTGTGCTTTCGAGAATTGTTTGAAACAACATGTGCATTTGCTGCTCCATCTCCTCCACTTTATACTTCTCTTTCTCTTACTGTTGTGCCTCAAGGTTGAGGGCTTCCTTCAGCGAGATGGTCTCTTTCTGGGCTATCTGTAATTTTGTGGCATCCACTCTTGCTCTGGAATGAATCTCCTACACGACGCTCACCTAAAGTTTGTACAATGCTTATGATGGAATCTTGGCCAATGCCACATCCAATGTATCGATCTCTTTAAGAGGTTTTTGCATTGTTTCTTCGTCAATGAACATCATTTCTGGCATGATGATGAAATTAGTGTTGGTTTGTGCTACAAATTATACTGTCTCAGGAATTGGAACTCCTTCCTTAGATTGTGTCGGTGTTTCTTTTGGTGCTTGTGTTGCCCCGATCCTTAATTGCTCCAGTGCAATTTTTACCTCTTGCACTTGATCGACGATTGAAGCTCTATGCTTCTCTGCATTCTCCCACACTTCGGCTAGTATCTCCTCGACTATTGTCGCCACTAAATCCACATCGACTGAGGTTAGTGAGATATGGATATGGGGCTTGTGGGCCTTTATCTTCTTTTGGCAACCATTGGTGTGTTCCTCTGGCCGCTTCTCCTGGGCAGCTGATGGGTTAGGACTAGGGCGTCTCTGGGTATCCCCTGCAGTGGTTATCCTTGTTTCTCCAGCCTTAGGAATCTCTTGGGTTCATGTCCCTTTCTCTTCCTCCTTATGGATTCCGTGTGTCCCTGTGCCTATTTCTTCCACCTTAGGGATTTCCTAGGTCCCTGCGTCTATCTCGTCCTCTCGCGCTTCTCCCGTTAAGTGTATGGGTGGTTTTTCTATCCACGGTGGAGCCTATGTAGGCCCCCTTAGTGTTCTATTACGTGTGCATGGTTTTTTCTTGGCTAGGGTGCTTCCCCACTCTTGGACTTGGGCATTTCTCTTATTGGTTCATGCCCTGTTGGTGGTTGTTTGGTGCGTTGGGGCTGGTCTGTCCTTATTATGAGGTCGTGTACTTTGTACTGTGGTTGGAATCTAGGGTACCTTCCATTATGCAGGCCACTCCTAGACCTCTCTTTGGATTTCTTGTAGTTAAGTTGTAGCCATTCCTTGGCTTTGTCGCACTTGACTTGCATCCATAGACTATGGCACGTTGCCCTGAAGTTGGAAACCTGTCCAAACTCCTGGATAGTCTATGGTGTAATGCGCCATGTATTTGCAATAAGTTCTTGCATCTCTGCGAAATACCTCGCAAACGTGTCCATATTTGTCTTGTTTCTCTTCGGTTCTGTTCTGATGCGTAATGATGTGTAGCACATTGCACCATACTTTCCTCGTCTCTCCCGATACGTACTGTAGACCGGTTCTTTCCAACGAATGAGGCCAATGAGGATAGTAACCATGAGTAGTGGAACTCAAAGCCCCAGTCCTTTGTGTCTTTGCAATCCTCTAAGAATCAATTGAGGAGGTATGGGTCCCAGCTCATCAAGCTCCCCTTTGCACACTACACGGTGGCAACGACCACACCAACCGATACTTCCTCTTTTCAAGACTTTCACATTAGTTTGCACCTGAGGAGATTGGTAGCAAACCTTGTCACAAGATCATTAATGTCATTGATCTTGATTCCCATGTTGACTCGTTCTGCGCCATACTTAGCCTTGATCTCATCTAAGATGGACTTGGCTCGTGTTTTTCCCTCTAAGTACTTATCTAGATTTTCTCCATCTATGGGTAACCCTGTGATTCTTGTGATAAGGTCTACAGTGATAGGCACTAACCTATCCATCCATAAAATTCCTCCATGGACGCGTGTAGGAAATTGCTTGACGCAGGCATTAATAGGATTTCCCCTCCCAAAGTGTGGGGAATCCAACAAATTCATGATGCTAGTAGTATACAACACCAGGATCCACTGCGCCAACTCTATCAATGGCATGCCTAATGATCATGCTCCCTTGCTTTCTAGGTAGACCTGTGATGCCAAGTCGGGGAACTTAGTGACATCGGTCCCATCATGGTCAGAGTATTTGATGATAGTGACTCCACTGACCATGTCATCATCAAATCACACTCCACTCAAAAGTTTAGGCAAAATCAGGGTCCCTTCTTCCTGTGGCTGTGACCCTCTGTGCACGTTGCTCTCAGCTTGGCCATTTTTTTTGGCTTGTGGGGATGAGGCCCCCACCTGTGGTACACCCTTGTGTATTGTGGCTTGTTCTACCTCTATTTTGTGGCTCTGAGCCTGTGGCCTGCTCATTCTGTCGTTGCCCTTCCCCCCTCAAATTGTCAGACTCAATTCTTTTGGGGTCCTCCTCCATCGGTTCAGCCTCCTATGATAGGTTTTTCTCCTCTTCTATCGTCACCGGGTTTGTTTCATACTCCGACGTGTGGAGTTCATCCACATCCACCACTACAGGTGTCTCTTTCTCCCTTGCATTTGTTGTGCGACAAGTACTACGTGTGTTCCTGTCAGCCCTGCCCAGCTCTCCAACTCGTGGCGGTGACATTTCGACAGGGTCTAGGCTCAAAATCTATGAACTCAACAATTGCTCGGTCGAATTCCTGTTCTATCTCTTTTTCACTCGGCTCTGCGTTCTCTCCTTATCAATTGACACAATGACTGGATTTTCCCCCCTTTTCTCGAATTTATAATGGGACGGCGAGTGACAACTGTTTCGCACTGACAGTTGTCCATTTTTCACTTTTGGTGGCATGTCCTGCACGTGTTAATTGTTGTTCTTTGCATCTTTTCTTTGAAATTGTGCCCTTTTTGTTGTGCTACAGTATTTACTTCTGTTTATGGGTTATCACAATTCCAATCGTTGCTTCCAGTTGGCGCCTATTTTCCACAACCATCATTTTCTGAACTATTGCGTTGTCCGACCTTCGGTCCTTTTTCTAGCATGCTGGGATTTTCAACATGCAGAGTCCTTGGCTTCTATACCCTTTCCTTCTGGTGAAATATTCTTATTTTGTTGTGTTGACTCGATGACATGTGCGTGCTAACTCTTTTTTCTTTTCGTCGCACTGATTTTCTCTCCTACATGGATATATTTCCGCATGTTTTTTTTATTTTTATTTTTATTATTTTTTACTACGCAGTGACTGTCAAGTTGTTGGTGGTCAACTGTCCTTGAACAACTTCAGTTGAATCCCATTGACCAATCCTCTAAGTTTTGTTCCTCCTAAGTCCTTCAACTATACGACTCCTCCGTTTGTGACAGTCTTGACCTCGTATGGTCCCAACCGATGCATTTTAAACTTTCCTGGATGTTGAAAATACTTGTTGTCATACAGTAGGACTAGGTCTCCTTCCTTGAAACTTTTTATCTTGATATGTCGGTCATGCCAAGCTTTGTCCCTTGCTTTCTGAAATTCTTGGTGGAACCCTGCTAGAATCCTATTGTCTTCCATGTTCATCAGCTGACTTAGCCCTTCTTTTACTATGACTCATTCTGTCATGTTCGTAATCGTTGCTACGCGCAAACTGGGTGCCAAAAATTCTAGTGGCACCACTACTTCTTGTACTTATACCAATCCGAATGGTATTTGTCCTGTCAGCTTCTTACATGTGGTCCTATATGCCCATGATACTATTGGTGTCTTTGAATACTAGACATCCCTATTGACATTGCAGATATTGGTTAAGGCATTCTCTAGAATCTTGTTGAAGGCTTCCACCATTCCATTTACCTGAGGAGGGTATGGAATAATTTTCTGATGGTTGACCTCGAATTATTCAGTTAGAGCTATGATAGTGTTGTTGATAAATTGAGTGCCTTGGTCACTCATCAGAATCCTCGGGCATCCAAATATGGTGAGCACATGTTCAAACAGGAAGTGTTCTTCTGTCTCTGTGCTACAATATTTAACTGGTGCTGCCTCTGCCCATCTTGAGAGGTATTTTGTCATAGTGATAATGTATTGCATGCCTGATATTCTTGCGGGTGGGTGAATTGGCCCAAAAAAATCGATAACCCATTTGTCAAACACTTGTAGCGTCACTTGTGGATGTAAGGGAATCTCATCCCATCTGTTTGGTTTGCTGACCCTCTGACAAACATTGCATTGTTAACAATATTCCTTTACATCTCTATGAATAGTTGGCCACCATAATCTCATGCGCAATACCTTCTGTGTGGTAGCTTTTCTTGCATAGTGTCCTCCTGCTATTCCTTCATGGGCTTCTGCCAGTAACCTAGGCCTTTTGTGTTCTAGTGCGCATGTTTTCAATATGTGGTCTACCCCCATTTTATATAAGTACTCGGTGATCATCTGGTAGTTGACTACTCGAACAACTAGATTTTTCCTTTGTGTGGTGTTAAATTTCTGCGATGCAGTCCCTGTACTTAAATACTTGATAATGTTAGCAAAATAATCATCTGTGATCTGAACTGAAAATAATTGTGCTTCAAGGAAGGTATCCTCTAAGTTTGTAGCCTCATCTCCATTGGTGACCCTTGACAAATGATCAGGTCCTGCGTTCAACTTCCCTGGTTTAACTATGACTTCAAAGTCATATTATTGAAACAACAGTAACCATCGACAAATTCTACCCCCCAACACTAGCTTGTTGACTAGGTACTTAAGGGATGAATGATCTGTGAACATCTTAAATTTTTTTCCAAGTAGGTAATTCCTGAACTTCTGAAGCGAGTAGACCATAGCTAAACCTTCTCTTTCTTTGGTATTGTAATTTTGCTCAGAGTCTGACAGATTCCTACTTGCAAATGCTATGGGATGGTCCAAATCCATTGCTTCTGGTTGTGCCAGAATAGCTCCTAGGGATATGGTTGATGCATCTATGTGTACATGGAATGTCTTCTCCCAATATGGAAAGACTAAACTGGGTGTTGTGACCATCTTCTCCTTCATGGTGTCCAATACGTGCTGACATTCCTCATTCCACTGATATTTAGTATCCTTCTTGAGCAATTTCTCCATCGGCGCAGTGATCTGCGCATACCCCTTTATAATTTTTCAGAATATCATGTATGTCCCAATGTGGCCCTCAACTAGCACACTAATTTTGGTGGTGGTAAGTTCACAATGACTGCAATCTTTGCAGGATCCACGATCAAACCTTGTCTGCATACTATGTGACCTAATAGAATGCCTAAGGGTGTTTCAAATATACATTTCTTAATGTTTAGGGATATTTGGCATTGCCTGCATCTTTCTAACATTAGCTTCAACACCTCTATATTATCCTTCAATAGGCTGTAAACTATCCAATCATCCAAATATACCTCTAGAAACTGATGCATGAATTCCTTGAAGGCAACAATGACTACTCTGGAAAAAATTGTTGGTGCATTCTTCAATCCAAAAGGAATGACTGTGTATTGGTAGGATCCCCATTCTACTGCGAAGGTAGTCTTGTACCGATCTTTTGGTGCTATCTTTATATGTTGATAGACCAAGAATCCATCAGTGAATGAATATGCTTCCTGACCTCCCACATTTTCTAGGACTTCATCTGTAAAAGGTGTAGTGAAGGGATCATGTAGGCAAGCATAATTGAGCTTTCTTAGATCTACACAGATTCTTATGCCTCCTTGTTTCTTCTCCTAAACTAACATGGGGCTTATCCATTCTGATTCTTCTATAGGGTCTATGATTCCCACTTCCATCATTCTGTCGATTTATGCTCTAACTTTCTACTTGTATGTAATGTCCCCAAGGCCGAGCCCTGATGTAAAGCTTGCATTATGAATTGTAAGTATGTTTTATTAGGATGGTGAGCCAAGTTTATATAAGCTGGGGGCTTATGTGATTATTAGGCCAAAGAGAGAGCCTAAGGGTTGTAGGCCATGGACCTGATTTTGTACTTATATGTATGCAACACATTAATAAAATATAAACACCGCCGCGTGTAGGCCGACATAATGAATGAGTGATGGGGGACTAAGAATCCATAGAGAGGGCAAGAAATTAGAGGCTGGAAGGTGGGAAAAGGGGCTAATTGTTTAGCCTAGGGGGCTTAAGCCTGGGAATAATATTTTATTATTATTCCAAAGAACATGTCCCATTTATATTTTTATCCTAAGTTCCTGACCAAGGGAAGGTGATGCGTGCTGGTGGAACGCATGCAGTCTCCAGGGCGACAAGTGTCGACCCTGGTGCATGTGAATAAAATGACCAGGGTGGACCGTGAGGGGGCTCCTTCTCCCATTCAATCGGATTGCCTGAGCGTGTACGGGATCTGAGTAGTACGACTGACCTGAGTTCTGCAGAGAACCTTCGTGCATCCCTGTGATCTGAAAAGTCTGTGCCTGGCTCTAAGAAAACCCATGTATACCTTCGTACTGAACCAGAATCTTGTTATCGATTTTGAAAGAGCCGATTTCACCTCTAGTTGAACCGGAAAATCCTATGTTGTGTCTAGAGAATACGTGTGCATCCACTACCCAAGATCAAGCCTGTGCGTAAGATCTCTGTTCCGATGCCGTGACCGTGAGACCATCCCATGATTACTGAACCAGTTTGGGAAAGCCTGTGTTTATTTTCCCCGTGGGTTGTTGTGACCATGTAGTACTGGACTACGTGTGGCTTGTTGGCCTGTGAACGATTTTCTCTAGGTGAGAGAGTGCGCAGAGGAAGGAGAGGACTCCTAGAAGGAACCCTGTAGCTGCCACAGAGCCCGAAGACTTCTGGTCCGGTTTGTTCCTGTAACCCAAGGCAAAGGAGGTTAGCAGCCGACGAACTGTCCATGTGACAGAGAAGGTGTATACTTTTGGGGTGGAACATGCATGTGGGGAATGAGGGTCTATGGGTAGTGAGCATGAGAGGTTCCTGGGAGAGAATCCCATCCTTGTGGTTGTGTGTTGTTTTTCCCTGTAACCTCAGCCTAGCCTAGGATTCCTTGCCTTGGGGTGGAGCTTAGTCCCATCTCGGGGGTAACCGACTGCTGAGCTGATGAGTAGTGCGGTCTAAGGCTGGGAGGTTCGTGGAAGGCCTACACTTGGTTGGTGGAACTGCCACTGTTTCAAAGATAAGTACCTGATTATGCTTTAATCATGTTTTGCATGACTATGCTACTTACGTTATCATGAATTCCGCTGTGAATATGAATTAATATTAAATAGTACTGATTGTTGATTATGGCAGTAATTTGTATGAATACTCTGTGTTGAATGTGTTTAACTTTTTTTAAATGCATGTGGATTATATACTACCTGTATGAGTTATGTACAAAGTGGTGTTATAGATTTCTTTTAAGAGCGTTTAATCCTTGGTAGCCAGAAAAAGGTGCGCTACAGTTTGGTATCAAAGCCAAGGTTTCGACACTGAGCCTAGATGGGCCAGTTGAGTGGTCTTTGGACCGAGAGTGTGAGGATAAATTGTGTCTAGAGGACCAATTTCGGACCCTAGATTGCTCTGGAGTGTCAAGGAGTTACTTGACCATGCTTACGAGCTCAGGAGGTATAGCGGTGTTGTGAAACCGCAACGGGTGTGGTATATGGCCACAAGGAGAGAGGACTCCACACCAATAGTGTTGGAGCCTTGGGATCTGTTCGAGAGGGAAGTAGCAAACCCTCATGACCGTCGGATCAGGAAAACGTGCGCAGGGTTTAAAAAAAAAAAACCCTTTGGAGTTGCACAGGAGCGTGGGAATTGCGATACGTGAACTCCCAAAAACCTAAAAAACTGAGAAGATCTATGCTGTAGATCTTGGAGGAAGGCTCGACCGTTAGATATGGTGGAGTTGTGCTCGAGTTAGTCACGAAAACCTTTCGAATTTCGCAAATTCGAGAGATGGGAAGTGAGGAAGGTGAACACCTATGAAACCCAAAAACCCGAAATCCCGAAACGATCTACACCGTAGATCGTAGGAAGGGAGTTGACCGTTCGATTCAGCGGAGGAGTAAACCATAATTTCGGGATTTCGGCAAATGGAAGTTCGATATGTGTGGATGCATGAAATTTCGATGCTCGAAACCCCGAAACACCGAGAGGATCTGCACCGTAGATCTGAGAAAGATCTGGCCGTTAGATTTTGCTTGGAATGGACGTGGGTGCATGGATGTGTACCACGTGACAGAGAGTTTAGAATACATGCGAGAGTGGTGGGACCTGATGATGTCATTGAGGGTGACGTGGACCCTCCTGAATGTGCCACGTGCCACTGTGGTGAAAGGCGACAACTGTGTTGTGGGCCAAAGAATAAAGTAATTCACAAATTTGGAATTCACAAAGGAGGAGCACGAAGGCTCAACACTCCAACTCATGAAGTCAGGAGTTGGCGAAGAAGTGCTAGCACTTAGCCCTAGCCTACGGTCATGTGTAGTAGGTGCTATCGAGGAGGGAGCCATACCCGTATCGCATCTCGGGTATCGACGTTTGGAGGAAATGAGTCGAGAGTCTTCGACTCATGAACTCGCGAGATCGAACGTTGCAAAAGGTGACTTTGCTTACAAGGGTTTAACTATTGGATCTTCTTGGACCAATATTATGAAGTCCTGAAGTCTCGAAAAGTATAGAGCCGAGCAAAGATCGGAAAAGTCATGAAATTGAAACATTTTCTTAACATTGATTGTTATGAAAGATGAGGAATTTTCAATAAACGAAGGCCTGACATCTTCTAATCGTCTGTGCATTTGTATTGCAGAAGGTTGACAAGTGCCAGAACTGATTTGAATTGCCACAAAGTGCAAAGAAATGGAAGAGACACATAATTCTTCCATTTCAGAAAATGAAGCTCAGAAGAGATAGTGTGGAACTTTTGAAATGAAGAGTGCACATATCCAACGCAAGGAGTGCTTATAGAGGGAACTTGTTTTAAATTCGAAAGACTCCAGGAGACGAGCGTAGAGGGTGCCAGGAGGACACTAGAAAGTATTTTGGAAAACACTGAAGGGTCGAGTCCCTTTGAGACTGATTAAGTTAAAAGCTCAGGGGGAAACAATGCAAGTTCACACACAGAGCGCAAGTGTGCGGCAAGGTGAAGTTAAAATTTCACTAACCGAAGCTCGGAAGGGAAAACACCATCGAAGCCTTCGAATTATTCGAAATCCTTCAAGTTAGGGAGGAAGTCAATTCTAGAAGAATTGATGCCAAAATATTTGGAAATAAGTCATTGAGAATTTGAACGAACGATCAGAATTATCTGTAGAGAACTCGCAAAATCGTGAGGGCTATAAGATAGCCAGAAGTTGAAAGGTGGTTAGTGGATGGAGAAACTTGCCACCCTAGGATCCAGAATAAATGTGGGTCATTGATCGTGGTTGGTTTGAACCGTTGGATCATTTCGTGAATTTAGGGATCGTGAACTTGGAGCGCAGGCCAAATTCTTGGTCACTCCAAGTCTCGAATCGTGAAAAGAGATTAACAAGGATAGAATTGGACGGTGGAGTGCTTCCAAGAAGAAGTGTCGAAAACCCGTGAGCCATCGAATCCAGCCAAATGCGAGGAAGATAACACTAAGAGTCATTCAGTACTTGAAGTCTCATGGGAGGTATTGAACCATCGATCCCAGGGAAGATTTAACCGTTGATTCCTTTCATCGAGAATTCAGAGAATTGAAAGTTGGGAGAACAAAGGAAGTTGTTCTCAAAAATCCTGAAATGCAAACTTACGATTCATGAGGAAAGATCTAGACCATTGAATTACGGTGAGTGTCAGCCGTTGATCTGACGCACTTGAATTTCATGAAGACAAAAGTTGAAAGAGGGAAGATAACTGCTTTCTAATTTATCAAATCGCGACGTCCTGATTCACGAGAAAAAGGATCCAGACCGTTGGATTATGAGGAGATTTGAGTCATTGGATCTGACTCACGTAGATTTCGGAAAACTAGAGACCGGAAGAAAAGAAGGGGAAACTGTTTTTCGAAACCCCGAAACGCAAATTGTCAATTCGCAAGGAATTGACTGGGACCGTCAAACTCGGAAAGTTGTGGACCTTTGATCTGAGGCAACAGGGGTTCGGGATTTCAGACCTCGGGAGAAAGGAGGAGAGCTAGTCCTCGAAGTTTGCAAAGGGTAAAGTTCCGTAGCGCTCGGAAGTTGGTGCCCCAGATCATAGCTAGAGGTCACACTGGTGGAAGTTAAAGGAAGAGCTAGCACACGCTAGACTGTTGTTTCGGATTTCAGGGATAGAGAGAGTCGAGGGTGACTCATATCGAAACACCTGATATGCGAAATCCTGAAATGCCTTTTGGATAGGCGCGTGTTTATAGCCAGTGGCCATGTAGGAGAAACTTGTTGGAATCCTGGAAGAATTGAATGCTTCTGGGATCTGCAAGAAAAAGGGTTATAGGGAGAAAGAAGTTGGTAGCCAGAAAAAGGTGCGCTACATTGTATATGGGGTTCAATTTGTAAGGCCTCTATCTGATAGGTCTTGCCTCCGGTTTGAGGGATCTTCATCTCTCCAAGTTCTTCTACAATACCCTTCATTTCTGTGAAGGTTGTTGGGAACAATTCATTGTACTTGCACAATAACTCCATTATCCTTTCCATTTTTTTCTCATACCAGTAGTCCCCAATGCTGGCCATTTTGGGATTCTCAACCGTCCCAATGTTGACTTTCTTCACCTTGATAGGTGCACAAATTACTTTTGATTCTAGGGGTGGACCTTCCACTTCTCTTTCTCCTTCAACTTCCTCGATCTGAATATCGTGCGGATCATCTTCATGTGTTCCTTCTTCCTGCATGTGGTATCATGACAACAATTATTTCACTATCTTTCTGTTTTGTTGTTGTTCTTATGTTATGAGTTCAACTTCTGGTTCCTTAATGAATATCACCCCTCTTATCTGCTTAAGTGTTGCATCTATGTTGGGGTTCTCGTGCTCGAATGAGAATGTGACTGTAAAGTTCTGCTGCAATATTGTCCAACTCATAGTTCCTCTACGTAGTTCTTGGTCCATGTATTAGTTTGTTGGGATACCCTCTAATGTGTGTACAAAATGATGAGTCCATTCCTCCGGGGGTGTCATTTTCCATGGTTCTCTGCACTTCTCCAAGTGTTCTGTTGGTGCCCCCTATCCCTTGTATTTCTGAGCTGCACTCCTCTTTTGTTCTGCGTCGAATCTGATGCGCAGTAGTCTTTTGCATTGGTACCAATCCTTGATTGTTTCTTTGTGTGCACCCCACCATCTTGCAGGTGTAGCCTTAAGTGTGATGTCAAGAGAAAACAATATTTCACTATCTAATACTTCATCTTCATATCTTGTTAGTAATTCTTCCAAGTCGTTGATTCCATGGAAACTTGGAGGTTCTCTAATTTCTGTCCCAACCCACCTTACTACGCGGTCTATTCATGCACATATTCTGGTTGAGATCTCATGTATGTGTTGTTGCCAATTATCCAGACCCATGTCTAAGTTACAAGCACATAATGTGATACTTCTCCAACTAAGTACACCATAGACAGTTGGATTGATGTAGTATTCGGTGCGCGTGGTGGTTCGGTATAGCTGGTTAATTTCTTCCAGGTCTAAATTGTTGGATCATGTTTTCATTGATGCCAATGGTTTGATTGATTGATGTCAAGTGATTGATTGATTCCAAAGGATTGATTGATTGATATTGATATCAAATTTAATATGTATTGTCCTTGATGAGATTAGATAGATTTCAAGTATATGATGCATATGATGTCATGCATAGATGAATATGGATCAATGAGTTGTCATTGATACATGATGCAAAGATGAAGATGGTTCAATGTAGTTTCTTTGATATATTATGCATAGTTATATTGTTCATTATAGTCTTATCATGGTTGATAAGGTGCACAAATGGATGAACTCCATAATGGTCCCCTTATGGTGAAAGCCCTCATGGGAAGACATTTTACGGTTGAGTTATCCTAGAAGAATGGTTGGAGGACCCATTGTTGAGTGTGGAATAATAAGATTAAGATCAATGAATTTGTTAGTAAAACTATCCTAGATGGATAGTGCTTGTCATACAATTTCTAGTGGTATGTGGAACGTCACATAACTCCTCACGGTTAGAGAGTTATGACCATGAGAAGTTGGAGAACCAAAGTTTGGTTAATGGAACCAAGTTTGTTTGATGGATAATGGTATGAGTTTTGATATATTTGTAGGTAAGACTATTCTATATGGATAGTACATGTCATGCCATTTCTGGTGGTATGTGGAACATCACATAACTCCTCACGGTTTGAGAGATATGGCCTTACGAAGTTGGAGGACCCTCATATGTTGGCTTGAATCCCCAAAAGGTCATAGAAGTCAAAGAGATTGCAAAGAAAAAATTATTATTGAAATGATAAATTAAAGTGACAAAGTCAAGAAGGATTATTTAAATAATAAAGTGAAGTGACAAAATCAAAGATGATTATTTAAATGATAAAGTGAGGTGACAAAGTCAAGGCGGAATATTTAAATGATAAAGTGATGGAGAACTTTCTAATTATGGAAAGTGGTTAGCCCTAAAAATGAGGAAAATAGGTTAAGTGACCTATAAATGGTTTAAGTGACCTATAAATAGGTTAAGTGACCTAGAAATGGGTTAAGTGACCTAGAAGATGGAGAGTATAAATAAGAGGCAAGGCTCTCTCATTTTAAATCACACTTGAGAATATTGAAGATCTATAGGTGACTAAGGTAACCAAAGGATATCTATGCTGAATTTCAGAGGGAAGGTGAATAAAATAGGGCCGGAATTCAAGGGAGGATAAATTCTTTTGATGATTCTTTCTAAGGTATGTTATTTACAAGTCATCTCACCATTTTCGCAATAATGTTTTTTTCTATAATGATTCAGATCGTGAGATTGATATGACATTGAGGAAATACATCCAAGTATCTGTGGTAAAACATTAAGATTTTGGTTCATTGTATTTTTGGAGTTACACTTCGTGGAAAATAGGGTTTGTGGCTAGTCCTGAAACTAGTCTAAAACAAGTGTTTCGGGTAAAAACATCATAACTTCTTCATAACATATCCAAATTCAATAAGACCAAATGTTTTGGTTATATTACACTCTTTAATATGATTTGTAATAGTTTCATATCTATTCAACAAATATTCCATGTGGGGCACACTCTACAAGGCCGCTCTCTAGAATAAGCCAGAATTAAGCAAGGTATGCTAGTTTTGCTATAACTTCTTTTCTGAGAGGTTCCAAGTAGTGACACCTCGAGGAATTGCATAAAACAAACTGAAGAACATTGTGTATCAGTTTCATATCTTTATTCATTACAGGTACATATTTATGATTATTTCAGGTTAGGGTTGTTGACTAATCCAAAACTAGTCATGGTTGAGACAATGAGTTGATGAGTTGGCACATACATGAGGTGTATAGTTGATGATGTTGGTACATATTGATGAGTCATTTTTGATGATTATTTGACACATGATTGGTATATACTTGGTACATGGTTGGATGCACTTGTTTATAGTACAAGTTGTTTGGTACAGGTTGGTGCATGGTTGATGCATTTGTTTATGGTATAGATTGATATCTGTTGAGGATTGTTGCCTCATCTCAGTTGGTGTTGAGGGTGTAATATGAGTCTTGAATTATAGAGATGGTGCTCTTGTAGAGGTGTACTATATTCAGTTGTTGCTGAAAAACCCCAAGGATTGTAGTCCGTAGTAAAAAGAAAATTGTACATACATCTTGTGTTCTTTGTGCTCCTTGTGGTGATGACTTGTTGATGATATATTGTTGATATGTGTTCACACATAATTGGTTATAAATGACATCAGTGAGTAATGAGTTAATGGTGATTGTTAACTAAGGATTTTTGTGCAAGAGGGAAGTTTTGGGAAAAAGAGCCGTACATTGTTCACCCCCCCTCTCAGTGTAGTTGGTGTGTCCAACATAAACATTTTGGTTCCACAAATATTTTGGCTTCTGATAGATCTAGAGGCGTGATAACCCTGTATTCGCGTGACTCAAATGTCATCTTCCTAGTCTTCAAGTTGATTATCGCCTGATTTTCAAACTCCAAATCCAATCCTAGTAATGTTGGGTATGGTGTTGTTCCATCCACAATTTCGATTACTTTGAATTATGCCTTAGTGCACACTTCGTCCAGATCTACTGTCACTCCTTTCAGCCTCCCTATTGGAAAAAATCTACGTTGGTTTGATAACTTCAATTGGACTAGTTATTAGCCTAAGGTAGGTTCTCCCATGCATTTCCATGTCTTTTTGGGTAATACATTCACTTCAGAACCCATATCTAATATCACACCACCCATGTTAAAATATCGGATGTTGGCATTCAATATAAACTCTCTATTGGTTCTCCTTGTGGCATGGAGGTGATTGACTGTACTCTGTTCTAACTTTCCCTTTGAGTTTGTAGTACATCTATATAAAAGATCTTGTAATACTATAATAGATGATGGGTCCTTAAATACTTGAATATGATATTGCAGGAAAGTTTTAATACAACTTACTTGGTTTCCCGGATGGACTTCACTAGTATGGTCCAATGCTGACGTCATTTCATACATTGGGACATATTTATTATGTTGTGTGGTATATGTAGATGGAATATTCTGCTTGAGATATTATTGTATGGCCTCCTTAAAGGTCTCCTTGTCCTCTCCTACATCAAATCACTTGGGTGGCTCAATATTCTTCTTAATCCACTGGTGTTTTACTGGTTCCTGTTTGGTTGCATCATCTCCTATTTTATCACCTCCGTGTGTCAGTATGTTGAGTTTTCTTCCTTCATCCCTTGCTTCTGCTGAAATCCACTGAAAATTCTGATTGTTCTGATCCCTCTTTTCCTGGATATTTCATAGTAATGTAGGACATTCTTTCGTGTCATGATTCGATGCACGAAAATACATATAGGTCACTTGTGGGAGTGGACATTCTCTTGCATAGTTTCCTAGTTGTTGGAATTTATGGCACACTATTGGGCCTCTTCTACGTCCAAAGCCTCCTCTACGTCTTCCTCCTCCTCTGTACCCAGTGCGATCTCCGCACGATGTATTGTATTGAGGTACCTGATTATACTGCGCAGGGTTATACTGCGGTTGCACAGTGTTATACTGTTGCGGTTGCACGTTGTTATATTTCCGCGGCGCAGTATTATACTACAATGGTGCCTGATTAAATTGTGGTGCAACTTGCCCTGTCATCATTTTGGATTGCACCCTATATGTGTCCGAGGTCCGTTCCCTCATCAGATCCATTGTTCTGCAGTCTTTGTCATCATTCCCTACTAACTTGCAAAAAGTGCAGTATACATTATTTGATATTGTCTAGTATTTCTGCATCATAGGGAAATGATATGGATCATGCCCATGTGTCTTGCAAATTTCACACCAGGGTCCTCCTATTTGAAATGGGTTTGGCATCCCTCTTACCATATATTGCGTGAATGTTGGAAATTCATTCTTATGGTGCCCTTTTGTTCTACATGTGGTATGCCAAACAACTTATCGCTTGTCCTTACCATTATTCTGATTGAGCTGAAAGGTAAGATTCTTTAGATCCTCCTTCAAATCCTCTATAGCTGGATCTGTCTTGTGGTATTGATTCTCCTCCATTTGCTAGGTTTCTTATAGAGCCTCTTATTGAGATTGAAATTTATGTTGTCTGAGTGGGTATTTTAGGTGTGGTAACAAAGAATTCACAAACAGATGCCTATGTTTCATGTCAGTCATGGCATACCTCAATTTTCCTTTTAGTCATTTAAATCGTTGGTCAATTTCCCAAACAGATTCTCCTGGTTTCTGTCGGATTTCTATCATCTCATTCATGTATTGATCCTCTGAGCTCATCTTCTGGAACTCGTTAATCATTAACTTCTTAATATCAGTTAGTGTCCTTGTCGTCCTAGGTGCACTATTTATTTCGAGACTCATGTACCAGTCTAGTGTGCGGTTTCTTAGCATAATGGTTAACTGTGCAAGTTTAGTATCTTCATCAGTGATCTATTTTTCTTCCCAGATCTTTGCACAAATGAACAAGTGTTTCTCAGGGTCTTCTATTGCCTCTCCTCGAAATTCTAGTAACCGAAAAATGGGATCGTGTCCTGCCATTGCAAACTGTGTCAGACTACTACCTCTACGCGGTGTAGATACTTGACTAGTGCCTCCTGAACTGGCTCCTCCAGTTGTTTTTCCCTGTGTATATGTACTTCCTATTGTCTTTATTCTCCTGAAATTCGGTTGTCTAAATGGTGTTGTTCTCTTTTGTGTATTAGTCACACATGGGTTTATGGGTTCCACACTGACATTAATATGGATAGGATTGTTTCCTTCTATTTCCACTCTTGGACCTCTCGTCTTCCTCTCATATGTTGCACACAAGATTTCCTCAGTCTTCTCCACATCCCGAAGATTCTCTACCTGTTATTCATCACTTTCCAAGCCTTCCATTGCAACTACGGATCTCTTCTTGGTGTTCACCTTGTATTGGTATGGTACTCCACTGTGTTTCTTTCCAGTTGTCGCCATGATTCGCTGGATTTGGTTGTCATCCATCATGATTGGGTCCTTCCTCCTTCTTTACTTTATCCACTTCTCCTTCCATTTCTCCTTTTTCTGTCAGTGCTTCCCCCCTTCCCCTATGCACGTAGGGAAGTTTAGTTGTCTGATTCCATTGTTATTACACCTTTGTTATATAGAAGTATCTTAATAGAAGTATACAACGATCTAATATACCTTCCTCGAGGCCCGCGTAGAAAATGTTTCTCTGTTGTGCTATACAACTTCATAGTATCTACTGCAAATTCTGTTATAAAGCCTTCTACAATACTGTCGAGCCAAAAATCTATTGTGCGAGTGAATTTGTTATTCACCTGTTGTAATTGTGCGATCTAAACCGGGGTCCACTCTAACTATCGAATATGGTTTTTTGCATGATTATCCTTCAGTCTTAATATCCACTACTGCAATAAGTGTGGAAAATCACAGAAGAAGACTTCATGCATATCATTAAACACATACTTCTCCATGTATTTTTGCGGTGTTACTCTAGAGTTTGTATTATTTTTCTGCACAAACTCTCGCTCCTTTGTCTTTAGTCATCTTTCAATATCTTGTTTGTGGGATTCCATGGTCTCAACATCCCCTTCTAGTGGCGCATTCTTATCACCTTATCATCATCTGATTCAATATTATGTTGACCCGCCTTCCGCAGATCTTACAGTCTTTTAACAGATCTTCAACAGATCCCATCTACTCAATCCTATGTTGTTCCAACCGACAATGAAACCATTTTTGGTTGCTTATCTGAGCTTATACCTTTACCATGATTGACCCAGGTTCAGGTCTACTAGGGTCCCAACAAAGCTTCTAAAACTATCGTCCCTCCTGGGTAACTAGAAGGCAAAGCAGTACATAGAGTGCACTGCGCAGTCTCATACGAGATAGTCTTAATGGGTGACTACAATACTGAAGTGCTTGCAGTCTAGGATTGAATGGGGATCTATGATGGCACGCTGTAAATTCTATTTAGTTTATTAAGTAGTATTATTTCATTCACAGATCTTAGTTACCCTTCTCCTCCTTATGCATGCATGTAAATCAAGAGATCTAACTACTTCATTAAAGGATTTGTATAATATCTAACCATTAACAAAAAATATATAACCAATAATCATCCCACAAAACACATGAATTACCGTGGTTCACCCCCTCCTGGGCTACGTCCACAAAGATTTGGCTCAAAGGATCTTTTATTATAGATCTGTCATGCATGGCACCATGCACATTATGACTCATTTCATAGATTCATCAACCCGACTCCATGACCCTTATGAGGCAGACTATATCACACCAAGATCCTCAGCTTGTGATCTAACCCTCAAGGTCTAGTAACTTTCCCCACCCATAACTCAACAACTTACAAAAAGGTATAAAATCATATTTGTGTCACAGACCTATTACTCTATATCACGTGAGTAACTCATGACAATCATAATAGACACCGAACCCCCCCTATACCTCCTAGGTGTCCATTTATATCTATTCTTGACTCATCGATCGTTACATTCTCTTACCAAAACCCTAACCTAATTAGGTCTTCTTGCATGATGGCCTTGCGTGCTTTTCTCCTATGCATGTGTGCTTTCTTTCGCATCTTTTCTGCCAGTTTTCTTTATTTCCCTTCTTCTTGCATGCGTGCTTTGCATGCTTTTTTTTCTAACTGTCTTGCCTCCACATCATGCCTTTTCCCAAAAATGGGCCTGTGCCCAACATGTATATATATATATGTGTGTGTGTGTGTGTATGTGTATGGGCCTAATGGTTAAGAACATGTGTTTCCTCTTAAGAGGTCACAGGTTCAAATCCAGAGGGGGGTAGGGTATGTATACCTTCGTATACTTTACCAATCAAATCGCTAGGTGGAGGGGGGTCCCTTGTCCCACAAACAAGGGGGTCTCATACACCAATTTGGTGTGCTATCTTGGTCGTGACCTTAAAAATAGATTATTATTATGTATGTATGTATGTATGTATGTATGTATGTATGTATATGTATGAGAGAGAATGCATATTCCATAGGATTACAATGATACACACAGTGTGTAGGGATGCCTCTCCCCTCAGGTTAGTACAAAACCGTTGAATTATACACAAGGATAACAACCATAAATATTTGTATCCTTTCTTATATACCAGGCACATATCTTTATTCACATGCATACATTCATAAATAATTCTCATGAGACATGAAGTATTGACAAGAAAGCATGTAAATCTCCTCACAAAATTAAGCATTATGCACAATTTTGGGTGTCTCCAGAATTCATAATTTGATTTGCAGACCAAATGGTTACATATAAATATTATACTGTTCATTTAACCATACACATAACCATGTCAAATACACAGAGGTGGACGAGACACTTATCTACATAAAATTGAGATACACTGAGTATTGTTGTAGAAAGAACTGCTTTCCACCCAACCATAGGAAAGGTTGTGTTAAACTTCACTACAACCAGCCACCCCCGAGCTAGGATACAATGTTACTAGAGAAGTTCAACAAGATCTTCTTCCGTGACCCCTTCTGCCTTGCCCTCCCCTTTTATTCTTGTCTTCCTCCTTAGAGACTTCGTGGATCATGACAGAAACTTCCTGAAGGTACTTTCCCATATGTCCTTAACTCCTTCAAGGACTATTCCAACTACTATCTTGGTTGATATCCAGTTTCCAGGGTTCAGGACAGTTCAAATCCATATCATTTTAATTAGGCAGGGTACTTCCTAGAAGATTTATTCAAAACAATGATGACCCTCTCTCCCACTCCTCTCCTGACATCGTAACCTATGAAGGTTGTCCATTGAACAGTAACTGAACATTCCATTATTTTATTAAAAACCAAACATATATATATATATATATATATATATATATATATATATATATTGTGTATCCTTGATCACCCACAGTTCGGCTTATTGTTTTTCCATAATAACACTTATAATTACATACTGGGGGAAACCTGGGTGTTACACATTTGGAACATTATTTCTCCTTGCATGGAATTACTGATGAGTTGACCAAACTTCTTTAGGGTGTCCTCTATCTGGATCTTGAACGCTGGAAATGGTGGAAATGGAATAGAAAGACATGCTAAGGTATGTTGTTTGGGCACATTTTGTTGTAGATATTTATGAACACTTTGACACTGACACCCACTATCTAGGTTGTTTGACCAAGTTGAAACAATCTGGCACAGTGGAAGACTTTATATTTTCCTTTGAACACTTGGATTTCTGAATGGATGGCATGTCACATGCCCTCTTCAGGGAATGCTTTATTAGTAGCCTCAAGGATGAAATCCGCACCCAGGTCCTAATGGATCACCCTCAAACTTGGTTAAAAACTACTCAACGAGCCAAGGAATACCAACATATTGTATCCGCCTAGACCCAAATCGACCCACCAGTCCTACCCCTCCTTCCACTCCTCTTAAGATCCATAAATTAACTCAGGCATAAGTGGCTAAATGCCAACTCAAGGGTCTTTTCTATAATTGTGATGAAAAATATTTTCTAGGGAACAAGTGTAAGGAACATAAAGATTTTATGGCCATTTCTGAGGATGTTGCTAACAAGGAGTCTGAAGTTTCCCCAGTGGAATACCTACCCCCAATTGATGCTCCTATTCCACCCTCTGATCCACCAATAATCGAACCATTGATTCTGTTGCATGCCCTTACGGGCTTCTCTTCTCCCCAAACCCTCAAGCTCATTGTCTACATTAAGCATAGGAAGGTCATCATCTCCATTGACAGTGGAAACACCCATAATTTTATTCATCATTGCATTGCACAAGAAATCTATTGCTATATCTGTGTTTTCAATCATTTTCAAATGATGATTGCCAATGGTGGATCCATGAAATGTGGTGGGAATTGTGAAAATGCACACTTACAAATTGGTCAGTACCACCTGAAATACCATATGTTTTCTATCGACATTAGTGGTTGTGACATTGTTCTTAGTGTTGAATGGTTACACACTCTGGTACACATCCTCATTGATTTTAAGAAATTAACCATGCAATTACAATGGGAGGGACAATAGTATAAGTTCCAAGGAATCACAACAAACTCCCTTGAGATCATCAGTTCCCATTGAATGGAAAAGATCCTAAAAAAAGGTCATTTAGGAATTATTTCCCAACTCCATTCCATTCAAGCAGTCGAGACATCCTCTATGCATCCTGACCTCCAATCTATACTCTCCAAACACCAAGCCATTTTTTCCACTCCCCATGGAATTCCCCCTTCCCATGGTGTTCATGATCATTCCACTGCTCTAGTACGGGTAGCCTCCCTCCCAATGTTCTCCTTTATCATCATCCCTTTGCCCAAAAGAATGAAATTGAGAAAAAATTTCAATAATTTCTCAAAGCATGTATTATATGTCTTAGTATTATCCCCTATTCCTCTCTTGTGGTCATGGTACTCAAGAAAGAAGGAACTAAGTGCATGCACCCTAAATTTCACGCCCTCAACACACTCACCACCAAAGACAAATTTCTCATTCCTGTCATTGATGACCTATTGGATGAGTTGAGCGGTGCTCAATACTTTACTAAACTTGATCTTTTTTCTGGCTACCACCAGATACATATGAAAGAGGAATACATTTGCAAGACTTCCTTTAGAACTCATGAGGGTCACTATGAGTTCTTGGTCATGCCCTTTAGCTGTTGTAATTCTCCCTCCAGTTTCCAAAGTCTCATGAATCATTTCTTCCATCCATTTCTTCGTCGTTTTGTCTTACTTTTATTTGATGATATTCTTATCTATAGTAAAACTTAGGAATCCCATTTCGCCCATGTGGATCTAGTTCTCCATCTACTCTCCCAACACAAACTTTTCCTCAAATAGTCTAAATGTGCATTTGGAGCCTCTGAAGTGGAGTGCCTAGATCATATTGTGAGCAAGGATGGCGTACTGGTGAATCTTAAGAAAATTGAAGCTATGAAGGATTGACCTCGCCCTAAAAATTTTAATATCTTGCATGGTTTTCTGGGTTTAATAGGTTATTATCGCAAGTTTGTTCAAAATTATGGAAAAATTACTGCACCTCTCACTACTCTCCTTAAAAATAGTGATTTCACTTGGACTCCAGTCATTGATCAATCTTGACACACCTTGAAACAAGATATGTGCACGACTCACATCCTGGCATTTCCCAACTTCACAGAGACTTTTGTCCTGGAAAGTGATGCTTCAGGGTAAGGAATTGGGGTAGTCCTTATGCAAGATGGCAAGCCTTTGTCTTTCACTAGAAAACAAATTTCATAGAGACATTTGGGCCAATCAATATATAAAAAGGAAATGTTGGCCATTCTGCATTTTGTGGATCTTTGGAATCCTTATCTCTCGTGGAAATGCTTCCAAATTAAAACTGATCATCAAAGCCTCAAGTACTTTCTAGAACACCAAATTTCATCCTCAGAGCAACAAAAATGGGTGACCAAGATATTTGGATATGATTATGAGATCATTTACAAGAAGGGAAAAGGAAAATGTGGTGGTTGATGCTCTTTCTAGGAAGTATGAAAAATAAGGGTTCCTCTTTTCCCTCTCCTTTATTGTACTAGATTGGCTCCAAGTTGTTCACTAGAAATGGTTGTAAGACCCCAAAATTTCTCACCTGATCCAACAATTGTAACACCATTCTCCAACTTCTCCAGGGTAGTGTTGGCACAATGAATATCTTTGATACAAAGGTCATATGTATTTAAGAAAACAATCACAAATTAAATCCACATTACTTTCCGAGCTTCATGCTTCACAGACAACTGGAATTTAGGGTTTACCAAAATCTATGAAAGGGTCCAACGTTCTTTTTTATAGGATGGTATGAAACATTATGTCTACACATTTGTGGCTGAATGTGATGTTTGTCAATGCAACAAGGGAGAAATAGTCAAATCCCCAGGCACACTCCAACTGCTTCTGATCCCCCATACTATTTGGAGGGATATTTCTATGGATTTCATTGTTGGCTTACCTAAATCGGGAAATAAGTCAACCATCATGGTGGTAGTCGATCACCTTTCCAAATATGTTCATTTATGTTCTCTTCAAAACCCATTCACTGCATCCACTATGACTCAAATTTTCATGGATAATATCTTCAAACTTCATGGCATGCCTCATTTTATTGTCTCTGATAGAGCTCCAACTTTCAACAGTAATTTTTGGCAAGAATTGTTCAGGCTCTAATGAACCTAATTGCATCTCAAAACCACCTATCATCTATAGACTGATGGACAAAATGAAGTTGTCAAGAAGTGTTTGGAAACATATTTTCAATGTTTTGCATCCGACAAACAAAATTGGTGGGATCAGTGGTTACCCCTAGTTGAAAGGTGGTACAACACCTCTTACCATACCGCTACTCGCATGACTCCTTTTGAAGTAGTCTATGGAAAAAATCCATCGTCGGTTCTCTCATACATGCTAAGTGTCTCAAAGTTTTAGAAGGTTGAAAAAATATTATAGTCTGAGAGGCCATTCTCCGTACCATCAAAGAAAATTTGGTCAGGGCTCAAAATCACATGAAGCAATAAGTAGATCAAGGTCGTTCCGAGCACCAATTTTCTAAAGGGGACCAAGTATTTCTTTTTCTGCAAACTTATAAGAATACTTCTCTCACAGTTGAACATTGTCAGAAAATTACTCCCAAATTTTATGGTCCTTATACCATTATCAAGTGAGAGAGGCCCGTGGCCTATCGATTATCTATGCCCATTCATTCTAAGATCCATCTTGTTTTTCATGTCTCATGCTTAAAGCAAGTGATTGGAACTAAGTGCCAAATTCAAACCAATCTTCCTGAGTTGAATGAAGAAGGTTTCATTTGGTTGTAGCCACAAGAAATCTTAGACCAGCGAGAGCATCACCTCTGTCAGTGCACCATCAAGGAAGTGTTATTTCAGTGGAAAGATACAACTCCAGAAGATACGACCTGGGAGTTGACCACCATTCTGCAACAATTTCCTCATCTCAAGTCTTGAGGACAAGGATGTTCTTCGAGGGGGAGGGCATGTGAGGGACCTAAGCTCCCTAACCCCTCACATAGGTAGAATAATATATTTTCCATGTAATAAAGGCCGACATTAGTTAAGAAGGCCTATTTAATTAATGTGAACAAGTCAATGTTAGAAGAACTAATAGAAGCTTTCTCTTATAGAAAGAACTTCCTCTAGAATGTTCTTTAGAAGATATAATTAATATAAGTAAGAGTTGGGGTCATGTGAAATGTTTGTCTTGAAAATTATTGTAATAGAGAATTTCTTTTCTAGATGTTTCCCCCTTGAAGAGGAAAGTGAACATTTCTTCCTATCAATAAAGGTATTATTTTTTGTTGTGGTTCTATACATTTTATTGTTCCGCTAGTATTTTTCTGCAGTATTTCCATTTTCTATTTGATATAATAGATCTGGTACCTAACACCGGGTCTCCCAAACAACACCTTCATTTATGAGAACCCCTTTCATATCAACCTCTCTATAATTCCTTGTACTCATTCGTTCCATCATAGAACCACAATGTGTACCAGTCTCCAACTCAAAACAATAACGCCTAATACGACTCCACTCCTCTTTCAAACGATTACACATGTTTGGGCATGAATGTTTTGTACCACCTCCTATCCCTGACCTTCATCGCTCACATGATTTCATCATACCACACATTTTACTTCCTCCTATGTGCCTAATCTCTTTTGTTTGAACTTGACGTCGAGGTACTTGCTATCTGAAACACACTTGACCCCCCTAACCTCTCTTAGGCTGGTAGGATGTGCAATTTTTTTCTTTTCCTTTCTCAAAACCACCTTTCTCAATACCCTCTAAGTCCAATTCTGACCCTGTAATCTAGTTCTACTCACTGAGATATTTCCAACGACTGTAACCATGCTCAAAACTAGGCTCGAGATGAATTGTTATGGCCTTTTAAAGTTTTCAGGACTTCTTCCATCTACCTCCACGTTCCACCCATGTAACACCCACGTCAATTGTACCCTCCCACGTGACATGTCTCGAGCCATTAGTTCACGGGTAAGCCTTAAACTTCATAAGGAGAAAATCCCTCACGGAAGCATGCCTCACTAGGCACCGAGGTTCGATGGATCCCCCAATGTTTAACATAGATAACAATTTCTGGTTATCGATTAGCTAGTTATCATATTTTATGGTCCCCAGGACCATACCCCAACTAGGAATTCACCCCACTAAGCACCTTACCCCACCGAACATAGGGCGCTAAACCCACAGGGCATATTACCCCCCTAGGTAATATAAACCTCCATTTGAGTGCACCCGATCCGGTGCTCTAGCTGGAACCTAAGACATGTGGACCTGACGTGGCATGCCACCTCACAATTTGACCGATCACCATGCTGGTGTGGCCCCAATAATGTGGAACGACACATGGCTGCCAATTCCATCACATCCTTCGACCCCTACATAACTCTGCACTGGAGCCCGATTATCCTTAACACGTGGCACCTTGCCTTCATGACACATGGACCAACCACAACACAATGCATGGACTAATGTGGCACCACACGTCATCATAGGGCATGGGAGTCCTATCCTCTCAGGTGTTGACACCTGTCCAATCTTCAATGGCTCAACTACATTATCGTAATATCATTTTGACATCATTGGCATGTGATCCAACTTCCTCCCATTCATACCCTCACAAAACGAAGGGTTCATAACCCTTCCTAGAACCATGCCCAACTGGGCACTAGGGGACCAAGGAAGAAACATGAAGAAACATGGCTTGGAAACTATGGTGTTCTGGTTAGACCGAGGTGAAAACAACCCTCCCAAGCTTATCTAAGAAAAGGAAAATCAATAGAAAATATCTCTTAGCCTTTGTATCCAACGACCACGATTTATGAATGCCAATTCAAAGGGGTTTACGCTCGATTGGGACCACACTTGATGTGCCCACAAATCATATGTTGACAAGTATCATCCTCCATGGAACTCTATCTTCCATGTTGAATCGACATGTCACCCTCTCTCTCTCTCTCTCTCTCTCTCTCTCTCTCCTACCTATTTATAAGGGTAACAAGGGGTGGAACATTACGTTGGAACCCCACCCCACCAACATCGGGATAAACATGACTTTAGTAACTAGAGGGTCTGGGCCTCCAATCCTCCAGTGACTTGGTAACTAGGGCTCTACCCTCGGTGCCTAATCTTCAGTGGCGATCGGATGACAAAGGTTTATCCTCCCCTTTGATCTAACTACTATCATTTTCTCCAAGTTTCAACAAGGATTTCAATGGGTAAAAGATAGGAGTAGACTGTAGAACCCCGACGATGGAACTATGTCTAATCAGGATCCAATGGCTTCTTTGAGGGTTGGTCATATCACTTAGCCATAAATTCTCGGTCCTTTAGAAGACACTCGAGATCAAGCCTCTGCACCGGATCAACGATTGTTGTTCCTCACTAGATTAAACATAAATTTCAACGACAGAAGGCTATCCCTAGACTTATTAGTCCTACAGTCTTTCACTGTGTTTTCATGTGGAGTTTTCAGCTTTACTCCCACGTATTTTAACTTCTTTCCTTAGGCAATATGACACTCTTCCAAGGAATCCAAACGAAGGTTTTATATCCTATAACCCTCCCATGAAAAATCGTTTAGATGAGAATATGAGAGAAATAAAACATGAAGCCAAGGGAAATTACAATGTAACTCCATGAAGGAAAAAATTCATGGAGTAAATGAAGGAAAATGAAAATCTAGCTGCCATAAATTTGATGTCCTTGGACAAAGGAATGAATTACATGAGAACCATCTCTTGGAAAAAACTTAAAATAAAACAATTTATGAGGATCCCTTACACCTTAGACTTAAGTTTGGAATATGTGTTGACCATATGTCGAACAAATGTAATTGTGGGGATGCCCATCCCATATTCGCCTTTATTGTTGTTGTTAAAGGCTTCATTAGCACCATCCCCATTAATACCTCCCTCCATCACTACTCTTCCATTACAATCAAAATGTTGTGAATAGGGAGATGAGAAGTGGGAAATGAAGGTTAGTAGGGAACTTTTTTTTTAATTCTTCACTCTAGAAATATACATCTTAGATTATCAAAGACTTCATTAAACAATCCAACTCGAACCATTGGTTGGATTTCTGTATGCATTTTTAACACTTGTGTATGGAAGAAACCCTTTGTTATTAATGATTCTTTAGGATTCAGACTTTGTATTTCAAGCATTAGGTGGTTTATGCATGCAGGTTTCATGGTAGTTGAAGAGGTATATAGGTAACTATGTGTATATTGGGTGGTTCTTTGAGAACAATAGAAATAGTGTGAGCCAAAATTTCCAAAATTTTTCTTCATTCCATTTTGAAGATAGTGAACTCCATCCTTACCATGGTTGGGTTAGCAATGGTGTTGTATTCATTGTGTATTCCATATTACTTTCTCTTCTCTTATACGTTCAACAATGGAGACTTTCCTAGGTTTACATACATGAAATCCCATAGGTTTCTCCATAAATAATCTTTTGCATTGGCTCAACAATGGAAAATACAAGTTGAATGAGAAAAAAAATCACCCTCGATAAAAGGAAATGGAGGACAACTTATTTTAATGGAATTGAACCCTTCATGAACATGTGCACTTCTTCTTTTTATCTCCTCTTCTTAATTTTCATACTAGTGGTGGGAAATGAATTAGATTACGCATATGCTTATGCATTGTTGATTATTAATGTACATGGTTGATTATATTTCCCTAAAACATGTCCCATAAAGCTTAATATTTGAACTACAATACCCAAAAATTAGAAAATGGGCTTAAGGATTCTGAAACATATGAATGGAGGTGTATGATAAAAATACCTATAACAAACATTTTTCTTATGCCCTTGGAAGATACACATGACTCTCCTCTCCTGATATGTAAACTTCTGTGGATATTCCATTGGATAGTTCATCACAACAGATCTAACAAAACACTGAAATATTTAGGGTGAATGTTAATTTCCTTTAGATCTCAGATTCTTTAATTATTGGTTTTCTACTTAAATATCTATGAAACAATTGAAATGCATAAAATAGAGAACAAACATAAAATACTCACACACCATTGAAAAATAAACACAAGATATATCTTGGGAAACCCAATACGGGGGAAAAACTAGCTAGAACGTGAGGTTGCTCTATTTTTTTTTCTTCAAATGAAAGTACAAAGAAAGAGGCACTCTCTGTGGAGTTGCCTTTGACATTGTGGCCTGTATGGGCACTATACAATCTCTTCTCCTCTGTTATTCTCTCAAAATACCACTCCTAGATGCGCTGCTCAACTAAGGAACAAATACAATGCTAAAGAATGGAATCCCTTCTCCTCCTAGCAACCTGGTATTTAACATAGCCCAATAGCCATCTAAGGGTAGGGTTTTGACTTCCTCAACCCTAAATTAGTGATAAGGTTAGGACCTTCTAGAATATTCTCTAAAGTACACAGGTGGCTAGCCCCATATGTTTGAGTAAGGGGGGGATGGCATGGAATCCACTTGTACTATGGTGATCAACAAGGTAGGTCAACTTGCAGGAGGCATAAATTTCGCATATGATCTATAATTGAGGCATGGTTTGCACAATTGGAAAGGTATCAGAGTGTAGAATGTTGTCAATGTTGTGGGTACAAGTTTCAGAAACTGAAACCCCCAAAATGTTGTTTCGTTCCTCAAAATGGATCCATAAATTTGTAGACCCCAATTTTCCAAACTAGGACATGACACTGAAATAGTCCTACAAGATAATTCCTCCAATTTGTTTCCACTCTGAAAGCATCGAGATAGATGACAAATAATATAATGATCCAATCTGTATCATTTCCACATATACATGCTAGACGTAGAAGAATACATGGATAAAATCTTATTCACGATATAACCTTGAAAGATATTGATAGGAAATAACATACATTAAGGAAGAAGAAGCAACATATAATTAGTCTAAATGGGATGGTGGCACCCTTTGATACACTCTTTACAATGCAATGGTGCACATAATTAAAGTAATAAAATAATGGAATTACATTGTTGACATGCACTAATGTGTGTATGAGAAGAATCAAGATGCATCTTAAGTGTTTCCCTTATGCTTGATAGTATAGACTGAGAGACCTAGCTATGGACATTAAGAAGACACCATCAAATATGAAGTACCATACAATCACACAACATGGTAATTGGCCTAGGTAACCTAAGAAAGTAAAGAAGACACTAGCTATTAACAAAATACATGGGGAAAATTTAATTGATCGATTTGAGGGAATAGTGGTACAATTCCTTGACAATACACATCAAATGAAGTCAAAACTAGAGGCAATGTGTATATACCTAAAAGATAGTGTGTAATTACACTTGGAAGGATAGTTGAGATATTATTAGAGTGAGAATATGGAAATACGAGTATAGAGAGAAGGATTTTAGAAAGGAAGGAAGGTTTCTAAGTATTGATATGTAACGTTAGAGGTTTATATTTGACTTATTAAGCATTCCATGAAGTTGCCTTATGGAGTAAGGGAAAATGGTGAACTTGCAAGTTTTCTAATGATGATAACTTATTGTACTCCTTACAACCATAACCAACTTGGAAGGATGAGATAAATATAAAAACAGTAAAAGTGATATTCTTCACAAAAGATGATGGATTGTAAATTAAGAAGGGGAGTTGAGTTGGAAGTTCCAAAAATGAATGATGAGAATGTAGTTTTTAATAAAAGTAGTATAAAGACTCAACAAGGAGTAGTATCTTATCATGGAACATGATGTAATGTTTTGGAATGATTATGAGGGAATAATCATGATGAAGTAGAAAGGATAACTTATCACTCTTGAGGCATCCCTTGAACAAGTGAGCTTTTGGAAAATTGTTGTTGAATAAAAAAAATTCCCAGATAGGAAACATGATAAAAATCAATATAAGGTCTAAATAAGGATAGTGCTTATCGAGAATGAAATGTTGTCGATTAACAAGTTTGAGTTAAACAATTTTGATGAGGATCTATATCATTATAAGTAATTTTATAATGTATCTTGACATTAGATTAAAGAGTTATAAAACCATGAGAGTTTGTAGGATGGTAATGAACAAGACAAGTCAGAAATTGTGAAAATTTGCAAATGGAAAGGGGGATTTTGAAATTGTAATAAATCCCAGGATAAACTTATGTAACAATAATGAAGGAGTGTCTCTCTCAAGTGGTAATATATCTTAATTATATTGATGAGTGGATTGAGAAACATGGATAATGATTAAGGGTCATGACTCATATAAGTTTAAGGTGTCAAGATAGGAAATCATGAATTAGAGAACTTGTAATTGGTGGGTAATGACAAGTCATATATGGGGGAAGAGGTATAAAGGTGCAAATATTTAAATATAAAATCCATATACTTATCAATTTATAAACCTTCAATGGTAATGGAAATAGACTATGTGATAGGTTGAGTCTTAGAGATTGATGATAAACCACCTAGCATGATGAGTAAGAAGCTTGTATTCCAATAATTGGTGTGTTTGGATTAGATGAACTAATCCTTTTGAGGGTGAATAATGATAATTACATGTGAGGGATAAATTGCTATGGCTTAACCAGGTGGATTAATCATGAAAAAGAACTTAAATAATGATAATGTAGTCTTTAGATGCAATTGGGTATAGAGATCCTTGGAATGAGTAAGTCAAACATGAAAAGTGACATTAGAACCTTGGGTAATGATCAAAGGATATAAAAGACAGGGAAAATAGATCATTAATTAATGGTAGATGCACTTATAAATTCATGATAGACAAGGAAAATTATTATTGATGATTTAAGTTATACTAGTATGGCTAATGATAGTTTATTACTAAATTTAACCAAATTTAAATATGAGGAAAACAATACATTCCTAGAGATTGTTGGTCTAGATGATGGGGGATTACTTGAAATTTTAATAGTGTACTTGGATGAGGAAATATAGGTGGAAATATATCATCTAAATGATGTGTCGACTATACCTACTCCTATAAATTATCAATCTTCATATTGCTAGATGAGAAATGATAGTCAAAATATGTCAACATCTTGATGATATCACTTCTTGCATAGTACAACATGAAGGTATTTCATGATAACCTTTTGTAAGAACATCCTAGACTAATAAAATATAGGTACTGTATTGATATTTTAATGGCCTTCCTTGCATTATATGCTATATCTAGTAATTATTGTCTATATATTCATGCATACTAGTGACTTGGATTTTGTTGATGAATCATTATAACAATGTTCATGATGTCTTATTGTTTTTCATATGCTATGTTTTAAGATTATTATCGTATTCATTATGTTGTGTTGTCTTAGGAATATCAATGGTATTTAACATGTGGTTCCATTATGTTTATGTTTATGTAATGCTTTTGATGGCATGCCACTATGGCATTATTGTATCTTTAATGAAGATATGATAAGGTGATGATATAATAAGGTATGACATCCCCATTTTTAATCCATGATTTAGCTATTTATAAAGTAAATACAATGTATGGCCACAAACTGAGCGATGTAACATGTAAACATTGTATATCAAAAAATAATAAAATAAAATGTATCACATGCTATAGACAGGAACAAACAGAATCACGGGGGTTAATTTTCCACAAGAGAAGGGTGTCAAGGGGGGATTATACATGTTTATTAATCCCAAGGCTCCTTTCTAAAATAATTTTGTATGAACCTTCTATTTCCCTTTTGAGTGTTCCAAACCCCCAATCATTGAATACATCTAAGATGGTTGGTAGGAAAAGTCACCTCACATAGTTATTAAGTGCATGAGGCTAAGTACAATCAAAATTTGTGAATGTGAGATTAAACATGCATGGGTTAAAGGAAATTTGAATGGTTATTGTAGGAATTTTTTAGAGATGATGCAGGAGAATCACCAACAAAGCACAAGTGGAGGACAGTTAGGCGCACTAGCGTACATTTTGAAGAAATTTAAATTTTGAAGGGAGCGTATCACACAAATATTTTGAAAAGAATTGTAATTAAAGAACATCTTAAATGTTGTAGAGATGGATAATATCATGAGGACATTGGAGAGTGTATTTTATTTTAATGTAGCTGAGTATAGTACAGATTTGATGTGTTCGATTTTATCTGTCTATCACAAATATTTATTGTAATAAATGTTAGTAGTTGATATCTTTTAATTAAATAGGATAGCTTTAGAGTAGTTGGAGGGAAGAGCTCGAAGAGCCCTCTTGTATAAATCTTTGTATTATTTCCCAGAGAAGGCTGTTGAATCTATTGTAGAGGTTGTTGGCTCTCTAGTTGTTGAAAGATTGTTGAAGCCAAGAGCTACCAAGAAGCAGTATATGAACATATGTATATTTCAATTGAATGAATATAACAAAGGAGTATTGTCCCAAATCTATGGTGTTGTTGTGTCTATCTTAATGAATGAATGGTAGACTTTCTATTTATTTGGAATCCTCTATTATTTCTTGTTCTTGTGTTTATGAATGCATTTATATGGTTAAATGTATGAATATGAGAAGTTTTAAATGAGTTTCAATTGTTTCTCTTCTACGAGCAAGTGCAAGTGTGCGTAGTGTCTGGAAGGAGTGTGTTGAAAGAGTCTATTTCGACTCATAATATCAGAAGACATAACCTGAACCTCATGCGTGAAAGGAGTGCATAGCGTCCACAAGGTGTGCATGACAGAGTCCATTTTGACTTAGAAAGTTCTGGAGAGATAGCTTGAAGGAAGTTGTCCGCAAGGATTTGTTGACCGATTCTTCTGACTCAAAGGCACAAGAAGAATAGCGAGCATTGTCCACAGAGTGGCTAGATTTTAGAGGAGAACCCATTGCAAGGTGTGCACAGGCTGAAATTCATCTAAGCATTGAAAGGAATATTCTAAGGAGACAAAAGTTCGAGGAAGAACAAGATCGGGAGAAAGAGTGGCGAGAAGTCTTCGAAAGGAAGATTCCTTTGAGATCTCCTAGAATTAGCCAAGCAAGATTCATCTAGGAGGGATTAGAGTCGTTCCAGACCATCAGATATGGGAGGAGTTGCATGAAGGTTAGTCGTGAGGTATTTCAGAGGTCGGAGTTTGGGACACTTCAAGGTATTGAAAACTGGGATCGTCGAAGTCACGAACTCAAGAGGGGAATATTAACTATTGGTTGCGAAGAGACACGTAGCAACAGATCAAGAGAATCCAAGAGTTAGAGATCCAGAGGAAGTAAGTGTTGAGTGAGTGAAGTTTTGTGAAGTCACGAAACCTAAAAATAGTTGGACTGTTAGATCCAGGAAGACACGTGGCAGAGACCAGTGAATTAAGAGGAAGTGTTTCAGGAGAAAACAAGAGAGGAGGTTGAAATATCGTTGGAGCCCGAAATAGCGAAGGGTTGGCCCGAGGTTATATCCCACGGTCACAGAGGAGAAAGAGGCTAGTGTGAGACTAGTACTCAATAATCGGTGTCACCAAGCATCGGGGAGCGGAGTTGCAAGTAGTCTGAATTTTCACACGACATCAAGGGGACCTGTGAGTGTATAAACTTCTCAGGATTTGTTGAAGGCTCGAAGAACCAATTGGGTTCGGAGAGTTTGAAGATCCAAGACCGGGAGGTCGCGGAATCCCCAGGAGAGAAGGGGGGAGTGGTCATCATCAAGTGGTATCAAATCTTAATAGAATTGACTTTTGTAGGTAAAGGAGACAAAGAAGTAGGTTGATATCAACAAGTGGTATCAGATACATTAGCACAATGTTTCCTAAGAGACGTGCAGAGCCACTTGTAGAAAATAGAGATATGGAAAAGGAGATGAGAGAACTCAGAGAAAGGCTGGATGCCATGGAAACAACACAAAGGAGAGCACCTGATGTTGGAGACTTCAGTGATGCGGAGAATGAATAAGTGGAAGTTGAAGAAGCTGTAGCGGAGGATGCTATGGAAGAGTGCTTGCTGAAATCGGTTGTTAAGTTGGGAGCTAGAGCCAAGATAGACATCCCAATGTATGAGGGTAATTTGGATGTCGAATAATTTCTCGATTGGATACGAGAAATGGACAAGTATTTCGACTATAAAGATGTCGATGAAGAGAAAAAGTTAAAGCATGTTGTCACCAGGTTGAAAGGACACACAATACTGTGGTGGGGTGAACTGCAGGCTAACAGGAGGAGCAAAGGAAAAAAAAATATTAAGATTTGGGATCAAATGGTAGACAAGGTAAAGGAAAAATGCATACCCAAGGACTACTAGATAAATTTATTGAGGAGATTGCAGAACCTGAGAGAGAAAGGAATGACTCTGAAGGAGTACACAGAGCAGTTCTACAGAATAAACATCGGGGTTGGACAAAATGATAAAGACGAGGACAAATTTTCCAGGTACATCAACGACGTGAGATATGAAATCCAGGATGAGATCAACATGATGATAGTAAGGACAATAGAGGATGCGTATTAGATTGCATTGAAAGATGAGGAGAAGTTGGCCAGAAATCAAATTCAACAAAATAAAGGTAGAATCTTGAACAGAGGCAAAGGAATTTCCCATGACAATACACAGAAGCCCAAAGGTGAGATGGAGAAACCACATAGTCACTCTGAGAGAGGAGGAATTTCCCGAGGAAGGTAGAGTGGTGGTAGAAAATATTTTCCTAGAGGAAGAGGAAGAGGTAGAGGAGCAGAGATAAAGTGTTATGCCTGTGGAAAGGATGGACACATGTCTTGGGAATGTCCCGAGAGAAAGAAAGAAGGAGGGGAAGCTCACATTTCAGAAGAACATAAGTGATATGTAGAGACAGGAGGTGCAAAAGATGGGATATCGTTGATGATGAAGAAAGTTCTCTTAAAACTAGAGCCATAGGTTGAAAATCCAATGCAAAGGAACAATTTGTTTACGACATCTTGCAAGACTAAAGATAGAGTTTGCAAGGTGATAATTGATAGTGGGAACATTGATAACTTAGTATCCACAGAGATGGTGGAGAAATTGGAGCTAGAGACGACTACACATCCGACGATTTATAAAGTCTCATGGCTGCAGAAAGGTCATCAGGTAACAGTCACTAAACAATGCCTAGTTGAATTTAAAATAGGAGGATATAGAGATGAGATTCTGTGTGATGTGATTCCCATGGATGTATGTCATGTTTTCTTGGGAAGACCATGACAGTGTGACAGGAATGTCATTCATGATGGGAGAAAAAATAATTATACCTTAGAGAAGAATGGTAGGACACATATGTTGCTTCCAATTGAAGAGAAGAAAGTAAAGGAAGAAGTCATCACGAGTATATTTGTCATGAGTGGGAAGGAACTCCTAAGTGAAGTTAAGAAAGAACAGGAGATGCAGTTTTTTGTAGTGAGGAAGCCCAAAGTTATCCTTACAAGTACATCTATGGAGGATTTGCCTAGGGAAATTCAGGAGTTGTTAGATAATTTTGTTGACATAGTCCTGGATGAGTTTCCAAGATCATTGCCACCTATCAGAAGTATTAGCTATCACATTGAATTGATACCAGGAGCAAGCCTGCCAAACAAAGAAGCATACAGATTGACACCTCAAGATAATGAGGAGATGAAAAGACAGGTTCAAGATTTGTTAGACAAAGGTTTGGTTAGGGAAATATTGAGTCCATGCACAGTACCAACTGTGTTGAAGCTGAAGAAGGATGGAGGATGGAGAATGTGTACAGACTCAAGAGCCATAAATAAGATTACCATTAGATACAGATTTCCATTGCCGAGGATGGATAACTTAATGGATTGTTTAAGTGGAGCGAACTATTTTTCAAAGATATATTTGAAAAGTGGATATCACCAGATAAGGATGAGATAAGGTGATGAGTGGAAAAAAACCTTTAATACAAATGAGGGATTGTATGAATCACTTGTTATGTCATTTGGCTTAACAAATGCCCTGAGTAATTTTATGAGGTTGATGAGTGAAGTGTTGAAATATTTTATTGGGAATTTTGTGATCGTATATCTGGATGATATACTAGTCTTCAATAAAACTGAGAAAGAGCATCTGGGGCACTTAACATTAGTAATGAAGAGGTTACAACGGGAGAAGATGGTGATCAATTTAAAGAAATCCTCTTTCATGAAGACATAACTCATTTATTTGGGTTTTGTGATCTCTTCGAATGAATTGAAGATGGATCCCGAAAAGGTGAAAGAAATCAGAGAATGGTCATCACCAAGGAGTATATTTGAGGTAAGAAGCTTCCATGGATTAGCAAGTTTTTACCAAAAGTTCATTAGAAATTTTAGTGAGATTGGTGCAAAGATGATGAATACGGTGAATAAAAGACATAAGTCTTTCAAATGGATAGAAGAGGATGAGAAGAGCTTCAACATATTGAAGGAGAAGATAACAGAACAATCGATTCTGGTACTAATTTTCGAGAAGAAATTTCAGGTGAGATGTGATGCGAGTGGAGTTGCAATTGGAGCAGTCTTAAGCCAAGATAATAGACCTATTGCATATTTCAGTGAGAAGCTAAATGATGCTAAAAGTAAATACTCCACATATGATAAAGAGTTCTATGCCATAATTCAAGCCTTGAAGAAATGGAGGCACTATCTCGTTCCAATGGAGTTTGTTTTGTATAGTGATAATCAGGCTTTACAATTCATAACCAAACAAGAGAAGTTACACCAGAAACATGCCAAGTGGATAGAGTTTATGCAAAATTTCACTTTTGTTATTAAACATATTTCTGTTAATGCTAACACGGTTGTTGATGCATTGAGTAGGAGATGTCTAATTCTACGGGAATTTCAAGTGAAGACCTTGGGGTTTGAACACCTTAAGGAAATGTATCATGATGATCGAGAATTCAAGGAAGCATATGAAGCATGTGCGAATCCTGTGCTCAGAGACAGAAGCTAGTGGGATGAATATCTGATTCAAGATGGGTTGCTTTTCAAAGGATGTCAGTTTTTCATACCAAAGTGTTCGATGAGGGAGAATTTGTTGAAGGAAAAACATAGTGGAGGTCTAGCCGAACATTTTGGCCGTGAAAAAACATTTTCATAGTTGAACGGTTCATATTATTGGCCAAGTATGAGAGAAGACATGAAAAGTTTTGTGAACAAATGTAATATTTGCCAGTATGCAAAGGGGAAAAGATATAATATTGGGTTCTATCAACCATTGCCTATTCCAGAGAGGCCTTGGGATGCAATAAGCATGGATTTTTTGTTGGGATTGCCAAGGACACAAAGAGGAAGTGATTCCATATTTTTGGTAGTGGAAATATTTTCAAATATGGCACACTTTATCCCATGCCAGAAAACCAGTGATGTAATGCACGTTGCTAACTTGTTTTTCAAATAAGTTGTAAGACTCCATGGATTTCCCAGGAGTATTGTTTCAGATAGCGACACCAAATTTGTTGGTCATTTCTGGAGAACATTGTGGAAAAAGATGGGAACAAAACTGTCCTTTAGTTCTTCATATCACCCTCAAACATATGGATAGACTAAGGTGGTGAATCAAAGTTTAGGAGATTTGTTGAGGAGTTTGGTCATTGAACATCATAGTAAGTGGGACTAGATTTTAGCACAAGCGGAGTTTTCATATAATGACTCGGTGAACAGAAGTACTAGAAAAATTCCATTTCAAATAGTGTATGGAATGAATCCAAGGGGAGTGTGTTATCCTCATTTTTGGTTATCAAGATGATGACATGATAATGACATGGTGATAGAAGATCTAGCTCTTCTTTAAGATCATTTTCATGAAGAAAG
>ML785378.1:785112-823403 GCA_009831015.1 Picea engelmannii
AGTACATCATCCTTCTTCTCTTGTCCATTCAATACTTTAGAACTAGGGAAAGAGTAGTATTCTGTCACTGTTTGTTCCAGATCCAGGTGGATCTGGGGAGATCGGTTCGTGTCCGCACTTACGGATTTATCCTAAAACAGAGTGTCAAATTTAAGAGATCTGGAGCAAAGAAAATTTAGGAGCGTTGGAGCCGAAGACTTCACTGCAGAAATGCAGGAACTTCATAATCAGATCAAAGAGCAATTGAAAATGAGCAGCAATGAGTATAAACGCAGAGCTGATCATACAAGAGGAAACTTGAGTTTGAATTTGGAGATCAAGTTCTAGCACATCTTAGGAAGGAGAGGTTCCCGAGAGGAACATATAATAAGCTAAAGCTGAAGAAGATAAGAGTCTTCAAAATCCTAAGAAAATTTGGTGAGAATGCTTATGAGATAGAGCTGCCAGAAGATGTGGGTATATCACCCATATTCAACATTGCAAACCGGTATCCTTAGAGGGAATATGTAGCCGAAGAACACGAATATCAGAAGGAGATCTAGTGGAAAAAGAAGATGCATGTAGCATAAAAGATGCAGATGGAGCAGATCATATATCATCGAATTGGTAAGAAGACTAAAAGGAAAGCATATTTTGAGTATTTGGTAAAGTGGAAAGAACGACCAATAGAAGATGTCAGTTGGGTAAGCGAAGTGGATATCCAGAAGTATGGAAGGTCAGTGTAGGAGCTCATGAATAGGAGTCCATGAATTTTTCAGCCAGAGGAGTATGATGCAGGAGCATCGCCAACAACGCACAAGCGGAGGAAAGCTAGGTGCACTAACACACATTTTGAAGAAATTTAAATTTTGAAGGGTGCGCATCATGCAAATATTTTGAAAAGAATTGTAATTAAAGAAAATATTAAATGATATAGAGCTAGATAATCTCGTGAGGACATCAGAGAATGTATTTTATTTTAATGTAGTTAAGTGCAGTACAAATTCGATGTGTTTGATATTATATGTTTGTCACAAATATTTATTGTAATAAATGTTAGTAGTTGATATATTTTAATTCGATAGGACAAATTTAGAGTAGTTGGAGGGAAGAGCTCGAAGAGCCCTCTTGTATAAAGATTTGTATTATTGCCCAGAAAAGGTTGATGAATCTATTGTAGAGGTTGTTGGCTCTCTAGTTGTTGATAGATTGTTGAATCCAAGAGATACAAAGAAGTAGTATATGAACATATGTATATCTCAGTTGAATGAATATAACAGAGGAGTATTGTCCCAAATGTATGGTGTTGTTGCATCTACATTAATGAATGAATGGTAGACTTTATGTTTATTTGGAATCCTCTCTTATTTCTTGTTCTTGTGTTTATGAATGCATTTATATAGTTAAATGTATGAATCTGTGAAGTTTTAAATGAGTTTCAATTGTTTCTCTTCTACGAGCAAGTGAAAGTGTGCATAGTGTCCGCAAGGAGTGCATTGAAAGAGTCTATTTCGACTCATAAGCTTAGAAGAGATAGCATGAACTTCATGCATGCAAGGAGTGCATAGCGTCTGCAAGGTGTGCGTGACAGAGTCCATTTTGAATCAGAAAGTTCTTCAGAGATAGCTTGAAGGAATTTTTCCACAAGGAGTATGTGACCGAGTCTTCTAACTTAGAGGCTCAGGAAGAATAGCGAGAACTGTCCATAGAGTGGCTAGATTTTAGAGGAGAACCTGTTGCAAGGCATGCATAGGCTGAAATTCGACTAAGTGTCGAAATGAATTTTCTAAGGAGACAAGAGTTCGAGGGAGAACAAGCTTAGGAGGAAGAGTGGTGAGAAGTCTTCGAAAGGAAGAGTCCTTTAATATTTCTCAGAATTAGCCAAGCGAGATCCATCCAGGAGGCATTAGAGTTATTCCATACCATCAGATATGAGAGGAGTTGCACGAAGGTTAGTCATGAGGTATTTCGGAGGTCGTAGTTCAGGACACTTCAAGGTATTGAAAGGTGGGATTTTCTAAGTCGTGAACTTGCGAGGTGAATCTTAATCGTTGGCTGTGAAGAGACACGTAGCAGCAAATCAAGAGAATCCGGGAGTTAGAGATCTAGAGGAAGTAAGTGTGGATTGAGTGAAGTTTCGCAAAGTCGTGAAACCCAAACACAACTGGACTGTTAGATCTAGCGAGACATGTGGTAGAGACTCATGAATTCATTAGAAGTATTTTAGGAGAAAACATGAGAGGAAGTAGCAATATCATTGGAGCCCAAAGTAGTGAAGGGTTGGAGTGAGTTTATATCTCGTGGTAACATAGGAGAAAGAGTATAGCGTGAGACTAGTACTCACTAATCAGTGTTGCCAAGCGTCGGGGAGTGGAGTTGCAAGTAGTCTAAAATTGAACGCAACATCAAGGGGACATGTGAGTGTATAAATTGATAAGGGTTTGTTGAAGTTTCGAAGAACGAATTCAGGTCGGAGAGTTTGAAGATCCAAGGTCGAGAGGTCATGGAATCCCCAAGAGAGAAGGGGGGGTTTCTGTCATCAGGGGACACCAAGAGTGTGATGATTTCTAGAACTTGAAGGAAGCTATAGTGAGATTGTAATATAGCTTGTTGGAGTTGTAAATTGCATGAAGAAGGAGACTGTTAGGCCTGTAAAGTGATATTTTTGTGGAGGAAATTACCCATAGAAAGTGATTTTGTTGCAAGAATTCATGTTGCAACTGTGAATTCTCGGAGTCCCCAATAGAGATATTTCTTGTCCAACCTATGTTAGAGACTTGGAGGAAAGTGGGATAGCCATAGGGAATGCATGGAAAATAATGGGATCCCATTCCTTGGGTTGTGTAGGTTGAGGGGAAAGAGAGTTGGTGGATTGGATTGGATATAGGAATTATCTTGTTGTCAGTGGGAAGTAGACACCTTTAGGATACATCCTCTTTTATGGATTCTTATCCCAACTCAAGGGTGAATTGTTATGAAGAATTAGAGAAACAAGTCTATGGTTGGGTGGAGCATCCATCCTCTATAGTTGGTTACACATTGGCCTATAAAGTTAAGTTTCTTATATTTTTTCGCTATTTTTATTTATGGGTTTTAATTGTTGTGCATAAACTCAATGCTTTGAGTGTTTTTTTGTTGATGTGCATGTTAATTGGTTGAATTCACGTTTTTAATTTATTTTTATAATGCATGCGAAATTTTATCATGTTGCATGCATTTAATTTAATGGGTATCAGTCAATATTTATGGGGTTAGTAGCAAGTGTGCTACAAAGTGGTATCAGAGATGCAGGCTCCAACACTGGGCTTGCATGGGTTAGCTTTAGAGATGATTTTTCATTGTGATAAGTTGGCAAATCCCACCCCCACCCAATTGTGATTTTGCGTCAGAGTTATCTAGTGTGGGGGTCGATTTGGCATATAAGAGGTTGAATTTGGCTCAGAGGGTCGAGTCAAGTGTTTTTGAGATAGTCACGACAATTGCGAGTTTGAAATTAAAAAAAATAGGCTAAGTGTCAAAAAGATAAAAATATTTAGTGATATAGTGTATATCTCCAAAGAATAATATTTTGTGTAGCCAATACAGGGAGTATCAGTGAAGAAAAATATTGTTTGCTAGCAATATATTGACAAAGAAATATATTTTTCATCAACAATACAGTGAATACCACCAAGAAAACATGTTTTTCAACAGTGATATAATGAATGTTTTTTGAATATTCACCAATACTGAGAGGGGGGGGGTGAATCAATATTGAGCACTTTTTACCATTTTTAACCTTAAGCACATAATGTAAACATTAACCATTAACAATGTCATTCATCATCACAAAAAAGCCATACACAGAACACAATGATTTTTACGTGAAAACACAAACAAGAGAAAACCACATAATGATTTTCTTATATCATGTTAATATTACATTCATAAGAAGCACCAAATTCCAATATTCTCTAGCACCAACTGAAAGGAGGCACCAACCCCCTGATTTACAAACACCAACCTAAAGGAAGATCCAACTTGCTGATTTACAAGAACCGACTGGAAGGAGGCACCGACCTCCTGGATTTGGAAGGAATAATCCACTCCCTAAAGAACATGAACCAACCTGCTAAAATGAAGTCACCAATATTCTCAATTGAGGACCAACTCAATACGATATCACCAATCCAAGGTATTCATACAAAAAGTACTTATGACTTCTCCTGCATGCTTCATTCCATAGAAAATTCTTGAAACCCTAGCAAGCTTCATAGCATCATTCCCAAAATGTAATCACTAACAACAAAATCCACCAATGGTAACATCCATTCATGGAAATATCCACTAACAACAACATCCACCCACAGGAACATCACAACTTCATAGCAGAGCATATGGCAGCATCACAACCTCACAACAACATAAAAACTTCATAGCAGAGCATACGAAAACATCACAACCTCACAACAACATCACAATTTCATAGAAGAGCATACAACAACATCACAACCTCATAGCAGTGCATACGACAACCTCACAATGTTACAACAACATCACAACCTTATAACATGCCTTGAATATGAAAGACCTTAAGAGAACCCCTTATAATTCTCTTTCACATGAGAGAGACACCCCAACACCTTGAGTGCACCTCATACTTGATCTCTTCGTTCATTACACTAAAAATGAAAAATTCTATCTTGTATTTATAGTAATTTTGTCCCCAAAAATTAGTTGATCCGACCTCAATTTTCTGGGTGGGTTGTTGGATGGAAAAACTCATATCTCCTCATTCCTAGGGAATTAGAGGTACTTGCATATACCGTTGGAAAGGTATCAAAATAAAATTTCCAACCATGTCATTTTTTCTTCCATTTGAGTTAGTTATGTAGGGTAAAAATTCCATCAAATATAGGGTATCCCAATTGACCACAAATAATACTTTCAACAATCTCCATCTTGCAATATTTATCTTGGACATTTGTAGGCTTCTTCACTTGAATTTAGGGGCTTCTTCACTTGGTTTTAGGGATTCTTCAAGGATCCTTTAAGGCTCAAGTTGTGTACAAATCAAAGTGGATATGTGGAAACAACCACATGTTATCTCATCCCGTGAGGGCCATGCTTAAAATCTACACCATAAGGGGACCACTTTGGATCTATATACACTTATGCAAAGGCGCTTCAAGGATTATTCAAGTGGACACATCATTATTGCTTCAGGGTCTTCTTCAATTTGCTTTGACATTGACTTGTCCTCATAGATTGACTACTACATGTTGGATTATCAAGGCTTCATCAACATGTCTAAAAGGCTTCTTATCTTAGCTTCATGGCTTCAAGGATTCTTGACTTAGCTTCATGGTTTCATGGCTTCGAGGATTCTTTACCTGGATTCATTGCTTCAAGGCTTCTTTACTTGGATTCATGGCTTCAATACTCAAACAATCTCCTTTTTTCACTGCCACATCATCATCATCATTGTTACATCCTTATAATTACCGCCACATCATCATCATCACTACCAATTTGACATCAATGACAACATTTTATCAACAATATCCCCCTTTTTCATTGATGGCAACACCTTTTTCCTTTCGCAGTGATGCGTGGTCACTCTATCCATCACTTCATTTCTCTCCCCCTTTTACATCAATGGAAAAGGGATAATTTTTTCTAATCATGTGAATCCCCCCTTTCACCAACAATTTGTTTCTCTCCCCTTTGACATCTCGGATAAAGAGTTTCTCCCCCTCTGGAATTTCATAATTCTCTTTCTTTTTATGTTTCTCCTCATGTCTTCATGATTTCATCCACTATCATTTAACTCATTTGTTTCTCCCTCTATCATCAATGGTTCCTTATTTTGACTGTAATGCTATCGTTATGAGCATATTTCCTTTTCGACAATACTCCCCCTTTCACTATGTTAAATCTCCCTTAGACTAGACCATTTCTTGAAGCTTTCTGAAGTAGCTCCCCCTATGCTCCTGTATGATTTACCAATTCACTATATTCTTCTATGTACAATCCTTTGCTATCGTTTCTTTGGTCTTCCTTACCTGCTACTTAGACTCCCCCTCAACATTATCCATGATACATGGAGTCTCTATGCCAAATTGTTTAGAATAATGTATAATATTTCTCTATTGTAGGATCATCATTTTTAATCCTAACATCTTTCTCTTTACTTGTAAATTTATCATTGTTACTCATCTCTGCAACCCCTTCGAGTATGTCCTCTAAGAATTCTCCATTGACCTGTTCTTGTTGTTTTTGTTTTCTTCTCTAAAACTTTTTATATTTGATATGAGCATTTTATTTCATGGAATACTCCATCTTGCTTCTACAGTCCCAAGCTATGTGTCCATAGTTGTGGAATTTGTAACTTTCAAAACTATTGTAGATACCTCTATTCCTTACTTGAGTATTTCTTGCATAATCTCTACAATCTATAGCCTTATGTCCAAAATTGTTGCAAGAAAAACAATAACCAGGAAATAAACTTTGATACTTGGGAGCAAAGGGTCTTCTTTGAAATGGAGGTCTTTGAGATGCTTGTTTTTCATGTATTGATTGATCATGGTATTTTAATTTTCTATTGGAATCCTTTGAACCATTTGTATGATTTTTATCTCTTTCTTTAGTCTTTCTTGGTAGTTTGAAACTCTTTTCTTCTTCAATGTGTTTCTACTTGTGGTCTTACCCAATACTTGTCTTGTCATTGGGAGATATTTTCTGATTGAGGATTTCTTCTAAGGCTGATGAACTCTTCTCAAACTTCAATTTTTTGGAAGTTCTCCTTTTCACTTCTTCTCTTAGAGAAATAATTTCAAGTTATTTTGCTTGAAATATTTCTTCCTTCTCTTTTAGTTGACTATTTAGGACTTCTTCAATTTTCTTGTCCTCTTCTATTTGAATCATAACATTCTATAGGTTTTTTCTTATTTGGGTATATTTATCTTCTATTTGATTCTTCAATGTTTCTTCGGTCTTCTTAGCCACTCCTACTTGTGCCTTTAAAATAATGATAGTCTTTTCAGTCTCACTTAGCTTCTCTTCTAGAAATGTATTATTTTCTTGATACCTTTGAAGTTAATCCATTAGTATTTTGTTCTTCTCCCTTGCATTCCTCAAAAAATCTAGATCACTAATCAATTCCCCTTCAAGGTCTATTTCTTCTTCTACTTCATCATTCTCTTGTTCTTCCGAGGCATGGATTTTGTTTTCAACTTTATCTTTGTCAAAACTACTTTTATTTGCATAGGTACATATAATGTCACAAGATTTAATTTATCACCACAAGAATACTTAATTGATTTGACTTCCTTCACCTTTTCTTCATTTGATTCATTATTTGCATGTTTATTTGGGTTTTCATCCATTTTATTTGATGTTGCTTCTTTCTTCGGTGCATCTTCCTTTTGATCTTCTACACATTCCTACATTTCTTCCTTTGATTAGTTTTCTCATAGTTTGTCCCAAAGCTCTTTAGATGATGAATTATTTCCAACTTCATTTCTTTTCTTTTCAAACTCTAATAATCCCCTTAGAATTATGTTCAATGTCATTGCATTGTATTTTTGTAGCTTCTTTGTTGTTGCAACCTTTGGTCTGATTTGGAGTGGTGTAACCATCTAATACTAATTGCCAAATGTCAAACTCTTGTTCATGTAAAAATGCTCTCATCGTTATGCTCCAATGAGAAAAAATTTATCCATTGAAAAACAGAACTCCATCTATAGAGTAAACTTCCTGAATATCCATGATCTCCCTTCTAGTGGTTAGATTGTTCCTGAAGGAACCCGCTTTGATACCAATTGTTGGAATATTCACCAATACTAAGAGTGGGGGTTGAATCAATATTGAACACTTTTTACCATTTTTAAACTTAAGCACATCATGTAAACATTAACCATTAACAACACCATTCATCATCACAAAAAAACCATACACAAAAGACAATGATTTTTACGTGGAAACCCAAATAGGATAAATCCACATAACTCTTTTCTTGTATCATTTTAATATTACATTCATGGGAGGCACCAACTTCCAAGATTCTCCAACACTAACTAGAAGGAGACACCAACCTGAAGGAAGCTCTGACCCCCTGATTTAACAACACCGATTGGAAGGAGACAACAACCCCTTAGATTTACCAACTCTAACTAGAAGGAAGCACCCACTCCCTAAAGCACAAGAAAAAACATGTTGAATGAAGACACCAATATTCTCAACTGAGCACCAACTCAATAAGATATCACCAATCCGAGATCTTCATACAATGAGTACTTTTGACTTCACATGCATGCTTCATTCCGTAGACAATCCTTAAAACCATATAAAGCCTCATAACATCATTTTGATAATGCAATCACTAATGAAAACATCCAATGATGGTAGCATCCATTCACAACAACATCACGAAAACATCACAACTTCATAGTAGAGCATGTGGCATCATCACAACCTCACGACAACATCACAACTTCATAGTAGAGAATATGATAGAATCAAAACCTCATGATAACATCATGACAACATCACAACTTCATAGCAGATCATATGGCAGCATCACAACCTCACAACAGTGCATACCGCAAACTCACAACCTTACGCAAAATCACAACCTTATAACATACCTTAAGAATAAGAAAAATCTTAAGAGAATCCCTTAGGATTCTCTTTCACACTAGAAAGAAACCCGAACACCTTGAGAACACCTTAGACTTGATCTCTTCATTGGTTACACGAAAAATGTGAAATTCTATCCAGTATTTATAGTAATTATGTCCCAACAATTAGCTGAGTCGACCTCAATTTTTAGGCTGGGTTGTAGGATGGAAAAACTCATATCACCTCATTCCTAGGTATTAAGAAGGACTTACATACACCATTGGAAAGGTATCAAAATAATATTTGAACCCAAGTAACTTGTTCTTCCATTTGAGCTAGTTATGTAGGGTAAAAATGTCGTCAAAAATAAGGTATCCCAATTGACCACAAATAATACTTTCAACAATCTCCATTTTGCAATATTTATCTTGGACATCTGTAGGCTTATTTAATTGACTTTAATGGATTCTTCACTTGGTTTTAGTGCTTCTTCAAGGCTCCTTCAAGGATCCATTTGTGTACCAATCAAAGTGAGCATATGGAAACAACCACATGTTATCTCATCCCATGAGGGCCATGCTTAAAAGCTACGCCATAAGGGGAACACTTTGGAGTGATATACACTTATTTCAAGGCTCCTTCAAGGAACTTCAAGGATTCTTCAAGTGGACACATCATTATTGCTTCAGGGGATTCTTCAATTTTCTTTGACATTGACTTGTCCTCATGGCTTGACTACTGCATGTTGGCTTCTCAAGGCTTCATCAACATGTCTTCAAGGCTTTTTCTCTTGGCTTCATGGCTTCAATGCTTATTTACTTGGATTCAAGGCTTCTTTACTTGGCTTCATGGCTTCAAGGATTCTTCACTTGGCTTCATGACTTCAATACTCAAACAATATCAAGGCTTCTTTACTTGGGTTCATGGCTTCAAAAATTATTTACTTGGCTTCATGGATTCAATACTCAAACAATCTCCCTTTTTCACTGCAACATCATCATCATCACTATTACATCCTTATCATTTTTGCCACATAATCATCATCACTTCCACTTTGACATCAATGAAAACATTTTATCAACAAATGTCATTAGAGGAAATGATTTTTAAGGGTGATTTATCATGGGGAAAATAAATTCTCGGTGCGATATATCGCCGAGAAAATGAATTTTTGGAGTGACAAAGGAAGAAGAAAGAAAGACTTGGAATTTTTTTGAGGAATAAAGAAGAGAAAAAAGATTATTTTTATGGGTGAAGTGTTGGTGAATAAAATAAAAATTTTGACTGATAAAATCATTTTCTTACTTGATACGTCGGTGAGAAAATGATCCAGATGGATCTTAGTGGCCATCCACCTCTTCGACTGAATCACCATTTTGAGCCTATGGTTTTGATAAACCATGATATTCACCCTTTTGATGGTGAATGGAATGTAATGTCATCTTCATTTGTTAATTATAGACATCATTTAATGATTTCCTAGTGGTCTTATGTACATGCCTACAACATAGCGTTAATGCACCTTATCCCATTAGAACTCTGCAGTTAAGCGTGCTTAGGCTAGAGTAGTACTGGGATGGGTGACCACCTAGGAAGTCCTAGTGTTTTACATGCCTATTGAATTTTATAAACTTAGTCCAATTTATCCCACATGCATCATGGGAATTGTTCTCCTCTCACTCTCTCATATATAATTGAGGTGAAGGAGGCCCTTTAAGTAGGCAATGGACTGTGATGTAAATATTTTCATAGCATCAAGCAAGAGGAGAAAATAGAGGACATGGGAGAAAACATGCCAAGGATATATGCACATTTGGACAATAGATGATGCAAGAGAATCTTCCACAACAATTTATTTTTTGACCTATAAGGTCTTAGGAACTTTATGAGAGGAAGTTGGTTTCCTCATTGTAATTGTTTTTAATTATTTGTAATAATCTAGGGTGTTCAAGAAGATGGAAATTTTTCCATGAATGTAATAGAAGGTGGAAGAGTTAGATAAATTAGGAATATTTTTGGATCAAATCTTATCTTTTAGGATCTGAATTAGGTTGTTGTAAGCTAATTAGAGTCTTTGTGTAATTTTAGTCAGATTCATTCCTATATTTATGGATTGGATTGATCTATTCCCTATTGTATTAAAAGGGTTGATAGGAGAAAACACAATATAAATATGAGTGGTGTGAGTGTGTGAAATTGTGCAGAGATCGAATAGATCAAGAAGGAATTATTCCTTCCCGTTGTATTCTTATTCCTTCAATCATTTGAATAAAAGACAGATGTGAAAATTTTGTTCATGTATATATCTTAGATTGAGTTCATACATGTTAAAGAAGAAATGACGAATTTATTCGTGATTGCATGAGAAAGGATTGTGTGCAGAGGGGGTTCCGAATATGAACCTAAACCTTGTTAAATTCATGTGTATATTTGTTTTGAGGAATGGACGGTCATGATCAAATTGGGAGAGTTTGATCGAAGGATCATAGGATTTCAGCCATCACGCATCGGTTTTTCTTGTTGTTTGGATTTTGAATAGGCCCAAAATTTTGAAGTCCCGAAGTCCAACACACGTGCGTAAAGAGAATGGAGAGGAGAGGTGTTATACAAAGGATCACAATCCACCATCGATCACGATAGGATCGGTGGTGATCTTGTTTTAATCGATATCGTTGAAGTATAAATGGGACCTACAAGCATTAGATCTGATCATTGATTGGGAGTGTAGATCGACAACATGGAGTGAGCACGTACCAGCAAAGTACGAGGGATTTAACACTAGTAAGTTTGATACCCCAAGGTCTGGGAGCCCGAAAGACATGGCATCCCTTTACTCATCCACGTGATCCCACATGATTTTTTAGCGTGGCCCACACAATAACCTCCTTTATAAGAATTGGACGGTTGAGATTAAACTTTGGCATTCAAAGATCGACAACCCTCATCATAGCAGACTGCGACCATCAAATATTTGAGGTGTTGGAGGTTTAAAAAAGTTTGATGTCTCGACGTTGATATACGTTAGGAAGACATAAGGTTTAGGGTTTACCAACGATTTTTATTAAGGTTTGATCAACAATCCATAAAAATCCCATATCCAAATCAACAACCAAGATTGATCACGCACATTCATGCATAAGCCTATGGTTCTTAGCATATGGTAATTGTTGGGTATGTGTTATATTCTTTACACGAGTAGTAGTGTCTGATCGTATGCACCGGGAGAATAAGGGGGTGCAAGGGGGTGGATCCCCTAGCGCGGGCGTCCGTGAGCAGCACCCCTAGAAAAAAAAATTCTGCCTTGGGAAACATGACACCTGCCTCGGGAAATGTGTCATGTATTTAGGTGGTTTTTTCGGCACATGGTTTTTGTCGATGGTTTTATATTTTTGGTTAAGGAATTAGGGTTTTGGACTAATCTAGGTCATTGGGTTAGGGTTTTGGATGCCACTGGCTCCTATATGTATATTGTATTGTAAACAATGTAACACAATGAATGAATATAATATATGTTGGTTTTCCCGGTTTGGGTTTCCAGGGGAAAAATATCTGTGTAATGTTTGTATTTTCCATTGTATCTTTTCTGAATATCTCTTTACAGTAAACATTGTACAAGGTTAGAATTTACAGTAACGTGAGAAAGAATTTCAGTGTTTGAATTTAAACCTTTGGTTCCATCATATGGTCGCATGATAAAGGAAAGAGTATTAGCGCCTAGATAAGGTAATTTAAATTTTTTCTGTTCATTCAATTTTTTGTTCAATTAACAACCTATGTAGAACTATTGGATTACAATGAGAAAGAGAGAACCAATTCATGGATTGATCGTCAGTTTGGTATCAGAGCACACAAAATCCAAGAGAGGATAATTGAATATGGATTTAAGAATATGAGGAGGAAGAGGCCGAGGTCGAGGAAGAATTGTTGCAAATGCTAAAGTCATTGAAGAAATGGGGAATCTTCAGGAACGATTGGAGGCAATGGAAGATTCTCAACGAAGAGGTGCTGACTTGGGAGATGTCAGTGAAGAAAAAGAAGAATTTGCAGAAGCCAAAGAGGGAGCAGATCCTAAAGAATAAGGTGTGAACAAAAATTAATTAGAGCCATCATGAGAGTTAGCTCTAGACCAAGAATGGAGGTGCCATTTTATGAAGGCAGCTTGAATGTAGATGAATTGATGGACTGGATCAGTACTTTGGACAAGTACTTTGAATATGAAAATGTGTCTAATGAGAAAAAGGTTAGATTTGTTGTGACAAGGATGAAAGAAAATGCATTACTCTGGTGATATGGAGTACAAGCTGAGAAGTAGAGCAAAGGAAAGAAAAGAATCAAGAGCTGGGACAGAATGGTAGAAAAATTGAAAGGTAAATTTATGCCCTGAGACTATCAATTTAATATTTTTAGACAAATGAAAAATTTACCGCAAAGTGGTATGTCAATTAAAGAATACACTGAAGAGTTTTATAAATTGAAGATAAGTGTTGGTCATATAGAAGAGAATCCTGAGAAAGTTTCTAGATATCATAATGGATTAAGATATGAGATCCAAGATGAAATTGACATTTTATCTCCTAACACTATTGAAGAAGCATATCAGTTTTCTCTTAAGGAAGAAGAAAAACTATCAAGAAAGAAGAATCAGAGAAGCAGAGTTCACAGTTTAGAAAGAGGAAGAGGACAACAAGGTGGCAGCAGAAGATCTTCATCTCCAAATGTAGAAGCCAACAACTCACATCAACAAGAAAAATCACCAAGAGGTGTTGATTTCAGAGGGAGAAGACCTTATAAAAGAGGCAATGGATCTTCTATCAGATGTTTTAGATGTAATAAGTTTGGTCATAGATCATATAAATGTCTAGAAAATGCTTCCACTAGTATAGGAAGTGCAAATGTTGTTCAGGAAGAAGAAGAAAGTTTGGAGTTATATATACATGAGAATGTAACATAAGTTGGAGAGTCTTTGATGATGAAGAGAATACTGTTGAAACCACATAAAGATGTTAAGGAAACTACACAATTGAAGACACACTTCAGAATTGTCTGCAAAAGCAAAGGTAAATGTTGTAAAGTCATTATTGATAGTGGAAGTATTGATAATTTTGTGTCTACTAAGATGGTTTAAAAGTTGGCTTTGAAAAAGACAACACACTTTGTTCCATAAAAGGTGCCATGTCTCCAAAAGGAACATCAATTGATAATGAATGAGAAATGTGAAGTGGCGTTTTAGATTAGAAGCTATAAGGACAATGTACTTTATGATGTTATGTCTATGGATGTGTGTCATATTTTTTTAGGTATACCTTGGCAATATGACAAAAAGGCAATACATGATGGAAGGAACAACACATACAGTTTTGAGAAAGATGGAGAAAAATGCACTCTTACCATTGAAGGATGAAGGAGCAACTAAAGAAAAAAAACAAAGGTCTTGTTACTCAGTGGAGAAGAATTTATGTAAGGTAATAAAAAGGAAGAGGTACATTTTTCCCTGATTGGTAAACCAAATGTAATTCTCAGTAGCACAAATTTAAATGATCTACCTGAAGAATTTAAAGATTTGTTGGATCAATTTTCTGATATTGTGGTTGATGATTTACCAAATGAATTGCCTCCATTAAGAATTATCAGTCATCATATAGATTTAATTCCATGGGATAACATTCCAAATAAAGCAACATATCGAATGACCCCATAGGAGAATGAGGAGATAAGAAAGCAGGTCCAGGAGTTGTTAGATAAAGGTCTGGTCAGAGAAAGTTTGAGCCCATGTGTGGTTCCAACAGTGTTAATCCGAAAGAAAGATGGGAGGTGGAGAATGTGCACAGATTCCATAACTAAAAAAAAAATCACAATCAGGTATAGATTTCCATTACCCCGAATTGATGATTTTATGGATTGCTTAAGTGGTGCTAAATATTATTCAAAGTTGGATTTGAAAAGTGGGTATCATTAAATCAGGATTAGAGAAGGAGATGAATGGAAAACAACATTTAAAACAAATGAAGGATCATATGAATGGTTGGAAATTCCCTTTGGACTCACAAATTCCCCGAACAATTTTACGAGATTGATGAATGAAGTACTTAAAGAATTCATTGGTAAGTTTGTTATAGTTTATTTGGATGATATTTTGATCTATAGTTAGTCTAGAGAAGAACATTTGAAACACCTCGGGTTGGTTTTAGATAAACTACAACAAGAGAAACTATTGATCAATTTGAAATAGTGTAGTTTTGTGAAGATAGAATTGGTTTATTCGGGTTTTGTGATATTTGGAGAAGGCTTAAAGATGGACCAAGAAAAGGTAAAGGCTATAATAAATTGGCCCACTCCAAAGAATGTTTTTGAGGTAATAATTTTTCATGTCTAGAAAGCTTTTATAAAAAGATTCATCAGGAATTTTAGTGGGATATGTGCTCCAATTATAGAAACCATTAAAGGAACCAAACAACCATTTAAACAGAAAAAAACAATTGATAACAATTTTAAATTATTAAATAAGAAGATAACAAAACAACCAATTTTAGCACTACCATGTTTTAATAAACTCTTTCAAGTTGAATGTGATGCAAGTGAGACTGCAATAGGAGTTTTTCTAAGTCAAGAAAAGAAATCAATTTCTTATTTTAGTGATAAATTAAATGAAGCAAAGAAAATATATTCTTCATATGACAAGGATTTTTATGCAATTATTCAAGCGCTAAAGAAACATAGACATTACCTCATGCCAAAGGAATCTATTCTTTACACTAATAATGATGCCTTGCAGTATATTAGCAGCGAAACAAAATTAAATCAGAGACATGTCAAATGGATTGAGTTTTTGAAAAAAAACATTTTTGTTATTAATCACATAAGTGGGCAATCAAATAAGGTAGCAGATGCGTTGAGCAAAGTCAGTTTAATTTTACAAGAGTTTCAAGTAAATGTTGTAGGATTTGACGAGTTGAAAGAGATGTATAAGGATGATGTAGATTTTAAAGATGCTTATGCGGTCTGTGAAAATTTAGTAAACAAAGATAGAACTCCATGGTTGTATTACATGATTCAAGAAGGATTATTGTTTAAAGGCAATAAATTATGTATTCCAAGATGTTCAATGAGGTAAAATCTATTGAAGGAAAAACACAATGGTGGATTAGTAGGAAATTTTGGATAGGACAAGACATTTTCTCAACTAAGTACATTTTATTCCTGGCCTGACACATAGACTGATGTCAAGAAATTTGTTGAAAGATGTAGGGTTTGTCAATATGCAAAAGGAAGGGGAAAAAATATTGGATTGTATCATCCATTTCCAATTCCAGATTGACCATGGGACTTTGTAAATATGGACTTTGTGTTAGGATTACCAAGAACTCATCAAGTTAATGATCCAATTTATGTGGTTGTTGATAGACTATAAAAAATGGAACACATTATAGCTTGCAAGAAGACCAATGATGCAACTCACATTGCAGATTTGTTCTTTAAAGAAGTTGTAAGGTTGCATGAATTCTCAAAAAATATTTTTCTGACAGAGACAAAAATTGTGGGTCATTTTAGGAGAATTTTATGGAAAATGTTAGGGACCAATCTCAAATTTAGTTTAGTATACCACCCACAAACTGATGGGAAAACAAAGGTGGTAAATAGAAGCTTGGGAAATATTTTGAGATGTATGGTAAGTGAGCATCCCAAACAGTGGGATCAAGTACTTGCACAAGCAAAGTTTGCATATAATGATTCACCTAATAGAAGCATAAGATTAAGTTCATTTCATATTTTGTATGGAATGCATCCTAGAGGAATTTATGAGTTAACGAATCTAGTAAAACAAGAAATTAGAAGTGATGATGGTGAAGATTTTGCAGTAAGAATGTAGGAATTGCAATAAAAGGTCAAAAAACAGCTACAAGACAACAACAATAAGTACAAACATAAGGAAAATTTGAAGAGAAGACAACTGGATTTTGAAGTTGGAGACTTGTTCATGGAACACCTCAGAAAAGAAAGGTTTTCTAGGGGGTAATATAACAAATTAAAACTTAAAACTTAAAACTTTCCTCAAGTGCTTATGAAATAGAACTTACAAGTAACCTTGGAATTTCTCCATTTTTAATGTATTAGATTTATACCCTTTCAAGGAACCAACAAACAATTTCATACATGCACCTGACAGTGCAAGATTCATACCATTGACTAGGAGAAACAACTACCTATAGCACAACAGAAGTAGATTGAGTCTATTTTGAACCAAAATGTAGTAAAAAGGAAAATGGGTAAAGAATACTTTCAATATTTATTTAAGTGGAAAGGAAAACCACTTGAAGATGCCATGTGGATGAAAACATCAGAAATATCTAAGTATGGTACAAGTATTGAAGAACTATCAAAACAAGACCAAGAACAAGTCTTTTCTTCCCTGAGAGTCTGATGTAGGAGAATCTTCTAAAACAATTTAGTATTTTCCCTATAAGGTCTTAAGAACTTTATGAGAGGAAGTTGGTTTCCTCATTGTAATTGTTTTTAATTATTTGTAATAATCTAGGGTGTTCGAGAAGAAGATGGTTTTTCCACAAATGTAATAGGAGGTGGAAGAGTTAGATAAATTAGGAAATTTTTTGGATCAAAACCTATCTTTCAGGATCTGAATCAGGTTGTTGTAAGCTAATTAGAGTCTTTGTGTAATTTTAGTCAGATTTGATCCTATCTCTGCGAATTGGATTCATCTGGTCCCTATTGTATTAAAAGGGTTGATAACAAAAACAAAATATACGTATGAGTGGTGTGAGTGTGTGAAAGTGCGCAAAGATCGAATAGATCAAGAAGGAATTGGGCCTTCCCGTTGTATTCTTATTCCTTCAATCATTTGAATAAAAGAAAATTGTGAAAATTGTGTTCATGTGTATATCTTGGATTGAGTTCATACATGTTAAAGAAGAAACATTGAATTGCTTCATGATTGTAGGTGAAAGGATTACGTGAAAAGGGGGATCAGATATGAACCTAAACCCTGTTAAATTCCTGTGTATTTATGTTTTGAGGAATGGACAGCCAGGATCAAATCAAGAGAATTTGATCGATGACTCATAACATTTCAACCATTGCACATCGATGTTTCTTGTTGTTTGGCTTTTGAACAAGCCCAAAATTCTAAATTCACGAAGTTCAACACATGTGGCATAAAGAGATTGGTGAGGAGAGGTCCTATACGGAGGATCATGATCCACCATCGATCGCAATAGGATTGACAATGATCCTATTTTAATTGATATCACTGAAGTATAAAGGGGACCCACAAGTGTTATATTTGATCATTGATCAGGAGTGTATATCATTGACATGGAGTGAGCATGTACCAACAAAGTACGAGGGATTTAACAACGGTAAGTCTGAGACCCCCAAGGTCGAGATCCCGAAAGATGTGGCATCCCTTTACTTGACCACATGGTACCACACGAGGTTCTGATGTGGACCACATAATAAACCCCTTTATAAGAATTGGATGATTGATATTAAACTGTCACATCTGAAGAATGACGACCCTTATCTCAATGAACCATAGCCATCATAGATTTAAGGTGTTGGAGGTTTAAAACAATCTGACATCTTGATATCGAGATACGTTAGGGTGATATCAAGTTTGGGGTTGACAAAAAATTTGCATTAAGGTTTGATCAACAGTCTAGAAAAGTATCACGATCCAGATAAATGACCCTGATTGATCGTGCACGTCCATGCATAAGCCTGTGGTTCTTAGCATATGGTCACATGGGAAAGAAGTTTAGTTTTTGAATTTAAGCCTTCGGTTCCAGCGTATGGTCACATGATAAAGGGAAGAGCATTATCTATTGGCTAAGGTAATTTCAATTTTTTCTATTAATTTGAATTTATGTTCAATTAACAACCTCTACATAACTATTGGAGTACAAAGAAAGAGAACTAATTCGTGGATTGGTCGTCAATAGACAAGAAAAATATCAATCCCACATGATTGAAGTGGAAGTTAAGATTGATAATCAACCCATAGCTATTTTAATTTGATTTTTGAGCTAACCATATCTATATGGATCCAAATCTAGCTGAGAGATTTAAATTGAAGAAATGTAAGCATGAAAAGTCTTGGTTAGTTCAACTAGCTACTAGAACTAAGAGAAGGATTAATGAGCTTTTAAAGAATTCCCTATAAACATGAATGGAAATAACACTAGGGAAGATTTGAACATCATACCACTTGGGTCTTATGATTGCTTGATTGGTATGGATTGGAGAGAAAATCATCATGTTGTTTTAGATTGTTATAATAAGGTTCTCACATGTCTTGATGAGGAAGGGAATTCAAGGAAAATTCAAGGTATTCCAAGGACTATATATTTTCGAGAGATTTCAGCATTGCAGATGAAAACAAGTTTTAGAGAAGGGTGTTATGCATATGCATCCCATATGGAAGAGCCAATGAAGGATAAGGAGATAAGTTTCGAAGATTGTCCAGTCTTGAAAGAGTATGAAGATGTGTTTGAGGAGTTACCAGGATTACCGACAAAGAGAAATATAGATTTCTCAATTGACTTAATTCTTGGAGCTTCCCCAATATCTAAGACTCCCTACAGAATGAGCACACTAGAGATAAAATTGTTGCAAATGCAACTAGAAGAGTTGTTAAAGAAATTGTACATACACCCAAGTGTTTCTCCTTAGGGTGCCTCGGTTCTTTTTGTCAAGAATAAAGATGGATTGTTGAGGTTATGTATTAACTTCAGGGAACTGAACAAGGTTACAGTCAAGAATAAATATCCTTTTCCAAGGATTGATGATCTTTTCAATAAGTTGAAAGGAGCAAAGTTATTCTCCAAGATTAACTTGAGGCCAGACTATCATCAAGTGAGAATCAAAGAAGAGGATACTAGAAAAACAACCTTTAGGACAAGGTATGGACATTCTAAGTTTGTAGTGGTGTCGTTTGGATTGAAAAAATCACCAACTACCTTTATGTGTCTAATGAATGAGGTGTTCATAGATTTCTTGGACAAGTTTTTCATTGTATTCTTGGATGACATTCTTATCTATTCCAAGACAGAAGAAGAGCATGAGCGACATTTGAGGACAATGACATACATGTTAAGAGAGCACCAATTATATATTCCAAATTGAGTAAATGTACTTTCTATAAAACATCGATCCATTATTTGGGTCACATTGTTTCAGAAGATGCATAGAAGTGGATTCGAAAAAGATTGAATAAATTAAGATCTAGCTAGTGCCAAAAAACATTTCAGAGGTTATATCATTTATGGGTCTAGCTAGTTATTACAGGAGATTCATTGCAGTATTCTCCAAGATTGCACACCCAATAATATCCTTGCAGAAGAAAGGAGTAAATTCTGAGTGGAGTGCCAAGTGTGAAGAAAATTTTCAGTTCTTAAAGAATTTGCTAACAGGTGCACCTATTTTAAAAGTTGCAGATCCATATGAGTACTTGTTTTGTGCACATACGCATGCAAGGAAGGGCTCAATGGAGTCCTTACGCAAAATGGACATGTAATTTGTTATGAGTCCTCTTTTTCTGGAACAGAGTTTATGTTCCTAATTCTTGGGAATTGAGGAATTTAGTTTTAAATGAAATGCATAATGTGTCATACGCTGGACATCCAAGATATTAGAAAACTATTACAGTTGTCAGAGGCCAATATTTTTGGCCTGGTATGAAGAAATACATCACTGATTATTTTCCAGATGCATGGAATCTCATAAGGTAAAAGATGAGCATAGACATCCAACGAGATTGTTGCAGCCATTGTTACTATAGATTTTATTACAAAATTTCCTAGGACAGCAAGGCAACATGATTCCTTCATGGTAGTGGTGGAGAAACTCACAAAGGCTACCCATTATATTATTGTAAAAGTAACTCATAAGGAAACCAATATTGCAGAAATTTATATGAGAGAAATTGCTAGGCTGCATGGTGTGCCCAAGACAATAGTGTCATATCGAGATACCAAGTTCACTTGCAATTTTTGGAAAGGGTTGTTTAAGGGATTTGGGACAAATTTGAATTTCATTACATCAAATTTGAATTTCAATAGAGAAACAATTAAGAGATTTCATATTCAACCAATGTATGGATCGAGCGGAAATGGGGATTGTTGGTTGGAATTGCTACATAAGTCATTACGTTGCATAATTATCAAGTATTTTGATGTAATGTTTATATGTGTGTGTGTGTGTGTGTGTCAACGTGTAAATTGTATGGTTAAATGTCAACTGAAGACAGTTTAGTTTGTATGGTGGGGGGATGTCACATACCCATTTTCAAACCCCAAAGTAGCGATATATATTGTAAATGTAGTATGTGGTCGAGAGACAAAACAATGCAATATGAAAATGACATAGATTGAATATAATGGATAAAATATATTGTTAGTCATTAGGGTCCTAACCCGCACATAGGTAGAGCAATATATTCGGATGTAATAAAGGTCAATATTAATAAGGCCTTTCAATAAAATAGAATAAGGCGGATGTAAGAAGACCTAATAGAAGCTTCCGCTTCTAGAAGGATATTCCTCTAGATGCTTCTCTTGATAGACATATTTAGTATAAATAAGGGTCGAGGGTATGAAAACCTTATCTTGGATATTATTGTAATAGAGCGTTGCTCGACTGGAAGTTGCCCCCTCGAAGAGGCCCGTGAACATTGCTTTCTAAATCAAAGTGTTATTTATGTTGTTGTTCTTATATCATTTATTTGTTATTGTGGAGATTATGTTGGTTATATTACTGTTATTCTTCCATTTCTAGCATTTTATTTCTGTTCTGCATACTTTTTATATATGGTATATTACAAGTGGTATCAGAGCACTTTCCTTGGCAGAAATTGTGGGAAATTTGTTTTCAGGGTAGAGACGTATTCCGGCATCTTTAAGTCACAGATATCTGTTGTTACGCGCATAAACCCACGGTTGAGGGATTCATACACGCAGGAAATACAAGTGGTTCTTAAGCGCACATCTATTGGCCACCCTTGTAACCCCTGTTGGTACCCCTTCGAGTGGTAGCACATCAGACAACACCTATGTATGGATCGGCCTAGATTTCTTGAAGCCCTCTTTAGATAAACCGATCAGCCACCTGACTGTTATAGTTCCACCGAGAATAACACTCTGGAAGATACTCTCTAGTACCTGGGTATTCGGGTAGTACGGCTAAGGGTACGGTCTATCCTCCTTAGTTAGTGACCTGAGATATTGGGCCGAGCACTATTGTTGGACCCTGCATGTATATCAGAGAGATATAGAATAGGGAAAACCCTTGTCTGTAGAACCCTTGAATACCTAACCCTTGGGGGACAGAAACATAAACAAATTAAAACAGACAAGATCTGTTGTCGCGCAACTGTGTTCGGGTTGCCAAATCACTACACTTTTCTTACTAGTTAAGGATTTAGGGATTTCATCGCTGCAGTATTCTTTAGACCGGAGTATAACTCCACAGGTGTAAGAAAAAACAAAGTCTGGAAATTTTTTCACCATTATTTGAGACCTATTCCATTAGATTCATCTCTTCGCCCTTATCACATTCATCCATATCATTTTTCGGTAAAAATTTTACCCCGTCCGCCCCTTTTCAGTTCACCCATCCTCATGGCCCATGCCTGTAGCCAAAACCTGGAAGCTCACTTCAACACCTTGCAATCTGGTCTCCTCGAGACCCAAAAGAAGTGAAACAACCCAGTGTCAATGTTGCCTCCATCGATACAACCATCAATACAACCATGCAGTCTTCAATGGAGGAAGTCAAACAATAACTCACCACCCAGCTTGAATCTGTCTTTGCATCACTCTGCACCAAACTGAAGATCCCTACAGGTGACCCTTTCTCTGACGCACCTCCAAAGATTGAAGGTGAACATTCCTCCCATTCCCATACCTTTAAGCACCATCACTTTCAACATGACCTACATCTTCCGCGGGTGGATGTGACCAAATTTGATGGCTTGGACCCCACTGGTTGGGTAACCTAAATGGAACATTAATTCTCTTTATACGACATTACATATGACTTGGCCAAACTCCGGTATGGTGTTCTCCATCCAGATCAAGAACATTGGCAATGGTGGCAATGGATAAAAACTTCTCGTCAAGGGTATATTGCTTGGACCCAATTTGTGACTGAGATTTATGAACGCTTTGACACTGACACCAACCATTTGGGCCGTTTGAAAAAGTTGAAACAATCAGGAAAAATAAAAGACTTCATAGCTGCCTTTGAGCGCCCGGTTTTTCGAACAGAGGGCATGATGGATGCTTTCTTTCGAGAGTGTTTTATCAGTGGCCTCAAGGATGAGATTCGGGCCCATGTCCTCATGAACTGACCTTCGAGTTGGGTGGAGGATACTAAAAGAGCTAAAGAAGCACAACAGGTTGTATCCTCTCAAAACTGAAAACCCTCCTTTATCCCTCATCCTAAACCCTTAAATCCCACTACTCCGTCCGCCCCATTAAAGATCCAAAAATTGACCAGGGCTGAAATGGCTGAACGCCAACTCAAAGGCCTTTGTTATAATTGTGATGACAAATATTTCCTGGGCCACAAGTGTAAGGAATACAAGATTTTTATGGCCATCTTTGAGGATATTTCAGAAGAGGATGTTGAAACTCCCCTTGTATCTAAGTCACCTGAAATCACTGACATAACCCCTCCCTCAGACCCTCCCGAAGTGGAACCGATCATTTCCCTCAATGCTCTCACTGGCTTCTCCGCTCCCCAAACCCTCAAGTTAATCGGTTACATCAAGCATCAAAAGGTCATCATTCTGGTTGATAATGGAAGCACCCATAATTTTATTCATCGCTGCATTGCCTAAGAAACTCATTGCTACATCTATGCCATCAACAATTTCCAAATCATGATTGCCAATGGTGGTTCCATGAAATGTGGAGGGCGCTGTGAAAATGTCTGTCTCCAAATCAGTGACTACCACCTAAAATCCTATATGTTTTCTATCGACATGGGCGGTTGTGACATTGTGTTGGGTGCAGATTGGCTAAGGACTTTGGGTACCATTCTCATGGATTTTAAGGAATTAACCATGCAATTCGACCAGGCAGACCACCAATATAAATTCCAAGGCATCATTATTGGTTCACCCGAGGTCATTAGTTCCCATCGCATGGAAAATCTGCTCAAAAAAGGTCATTCTGGTGTCATTGCCCAACTCCATGCCATACAAGCAACAAAGACACCCCCGGTACCGCAAGACCTCCAAGCCCTCCCTTCTAAACATCAAATGGTATTTTCCACTCCCCAAGGACTCCCTCCTTCCCGCGGTGTTCATGATCATTCCATTCCCCTTGTACCTGGAATCCTTCCTCCCAATATCTGTCCGTATCGCCACCCCTTTTCACAAAAAAATGAAATTGAGAAAATGGTCCAGGAACTCCTTAATGCAGGCATTATCCACCCTAGTACAAGCCCCTATTCTTCTCCTGTAGTCATGGTCCCGAAGAAAGAAGGTTCTTGGAGAATGTGTCCTGACTTTTGTGCCTTCAACAAACTGACCATTAAAGACAAATTTCCAATTCCTGTCATTGATGACCTCCTGGATGAATTGAGTGGCGCCCAATTCTTTACTAAACTTGATCTTAACTCGGGCTATCACGAGATACGTATGAAAGAGGCAAACATTCCCAATATGGCCTTTCAAACTCATGAGGGCCACTATGAGTTTTTGGTCATGCCCTTTGGCTTGTGTAATGCCCCCTCCACCTTCCAAAGCCTCATGAATCATGTCTTCCATCCCTTTCTTCGTCATTTGGTCTTAGTTTTCTTTGATGATATCCTCATCTATAGCAAAACTTGGACAGACCATCTTACTCATGTGGATCGAGTTCTCCATCTACTCTCTCAGCACCAACTTTTCCTAAAATAGTCTAAATGTGCTTTTGGTGCCTCAGAAATAGAATACTTGGGTCGTCTGGTTGGAAAGGATGGCATCAGGGTGGATCCAAAAAAGATTGAAGCTATGCAAGACTGGCCGCACCCAAAGACTCTTAAAAGCTTGCGTGGATTTCTGGGCTTAACAGGGTATTATTGCAAGTTTGTTAAGAATTATGGAAAGATTGCAGCACCTCTCATTGTTCTCCTCAAAAGGAACTCTTTCACTTGGACTGTAGCCGCTGCTCAATCTTTTCAAACCTTGAAGATGGCCATGTGCACCAATCCGGTTTTGGACCTTCTTGATTTCACAAAGACCTTTGTGTTGGAATGTGATGCCTCAAGGAAAGGAATCGGTGTTGTCCTTATGCAAGAGGGTTGACCTTTGGCCTTCACCAACAAGAAAATATCTGAAAGGAATCTGGGCAAACCCATCTATGAAAAGGAAATGTTGGCTATTCTGCATTCCATTGATCTGTGGTGCCCTTATCTCTTGGGGAAACGTTTCCAAATTAAGACAGACCATCAAAGCCTCAAGTACTTTCTAGAACAACGCATTTCCTCCCCGGAGCAACAAAAATGGGTGACTAAGCTCTTTGGATATGATTATGAAATCATTTACAAGAAAGGCAAAGACAATGTGGTGGCAGATGCACTGTCCTGAAAATATGAAAAAGAAGGATCCCTTTTTTCTCTTTCCTTCATTGTACCAGATTGGCTCCAAGCTGTTCGCCAGGAATGGCTACAAGATCCCAAAAAGTTTGCATCTAATCCAACAATTGCAGACCAATGCTCCCGCTCCCCCAGGGTACTCTTGGCTCCGGGATGATCTTTGATACAAATGTCATTTGTATTTAAGTAAACAATCAAAGCTTAAATCCATGGTACTTTCTGAGCTTCATGCTACACCCACAACGGGGCACTCCGGGTTCACCAAAACCTATGACAGGGTCAAACTTTCTTTTTTCTGGGATGGTATGAAACATGACATCCATAATTTTGTCAATGAATGTGATGTGTGTCAACACAACAAGGGATAAGCAATCAAATATCCGGGCACACTACAACTGCTTCCAATTCCACCTGTTATTTGGAAGGATATCTCTATGGACTTTATTACCGGCTTACCCAAATCGGGAAATAAATCAGTCATAATCGTGGTTGTGGATCGCCTTTCCAAGTATGCTCATTTTTGTGCTATTCAACACCCATTTACTGCATCCACGGTGGCTCAAATTTTCATGAACCAGGTCTTCAAGCTTCATGGCATATCACACTCTATTGTTTCTGATCGTGACCCAACTTTCACAAGCAATTTTTGGCAAGAACTGTTCAAGCTACAAGGCACCCAATTGCATCTCAGCATAGCTTATCATCCCCAGACTAATGGTCAAACGGAAGTTGTCAACAAGTGTTTGGAAACATATATGAGGTGTTTTGCCTCTAAAAAGAAAAATCAGTGGGCTAAATGGTTACCCCTAGCTGAATGGTGGTACAACACTTCCTACCATACAACTACATGCATGACTCCTTTTGAAGCGGTATATGGACAGAAGCCACCTTCATTTCTCTCATACTTACCAGGTACCTCGAAGGTCTAGGCGGTTGACCAAACACCTACAGTTAAAGAGGATATTCTCCGTACCCTCAAAGAGAACTAGGTCATGGCATAGAATTGCATGAAGCAACAAGTAGATCAAGGTCGCTCTGAACGTCAATTTGCAGAAGGGGATCAGGTGTTTCTGTGACTGCAACCACACAAGCAAACTTCCCTCAAGGCCGAGCATTGTCAGAAGCTAGTGCCCAAATTTTATGGTCCTTATATAGTTTTCAAGCATGTGGGACAAGTCGCCTATCAGTTAGCTCTGCCCAGTCATTCGAGGCTACATCTTGTTTTTCATGTTTCATGCTTAAAGAAGGTGATTGGAACTAGGTGCCAAATTCAAACCAACCTTCCCAGGTTAGTTGAAGAAGGATCCATTTGACTACAGCCAAAAGCATTTTTGGACCAGTGTGAGCATCACCTACGTCAGAGAACCATCAAGGAAGTGCTAGTCCAGTGGAAAGATACAACTCTAGCAAATGCCACTTAGGAACCAACTACCATTCTGCAGTAGTTTCCACATCTCAAGCCTTGAGGACAAGGTTGTTTTTAAGGGGGCGGACATGTTAGGGTCCTAACCTGCACATAGGTAGATCAATATATTCGGATGTAATAAAGGTCAATATTAATAAGGCCTTTCAATAAAATAGAATAAGGAAGATATAAGAAGACCTAATAGAAGCTTCCGCTTCTAGAAGGATCTTCCTCTAGATGCTTCTCTTGATAGAAATATTTAGTATAAATAAGGGTCGAGGGTATGAAAACCCTAGCTTGTAGATTATTGTAACAGAGCACTACTCGACTGGAGGTTTCCCCCTGGAAGAGGCCCATGAACATTTCTTTCTGAATCAAACTGTTATTTTTGTTGTTGTTCTTATATCATTTATGTGTTATTGTGGAGATTATGTTGGTTATATTATTGTTATTATGCCATTTTTGGCATTTTATTTATGTTTTTCATACTTTTTATATCTGGTATATTACATTAGTTGTATATGTACATGAATGGATATTTGGGGGTTAATTATCCACAAGAGAGGGAAGGGGGAAGGGGTTCAAGGGGGAGAGTTACCCATTTCTATTAAACCAAAACCCATTTCTTATTTCCTTCTAAATTATCCTCACAATGAACCTTCCATTAGTTGTTGAGTGTTCTAGAGCCCAATCATTGAATTCATTTAAGAGGGTGGGTGTGAGAGTCACATCCAATAATTATTGAGTGCATGGGGGCTAAGTACAATCAACTTGGGGAAGAGAACAAGTCACGCAAGCAAGAGGAAGAAGGGAAATTTGTATGGGTAGGAGACTAGAATTATGCATTCACATTTTTGCACAGTTTTTACATGGATTTTTCTGACCAGCAAAGTGTTGAAGCTTGAAGGTAGTTGTTATGGGCATGTTTGGCTACTGTTTGGAGTTGTAATCTCATAGAGAAAGAGGTTGTGTGTCTGGGAGTAGTGAGTTGTTAGAAATTAGTCAAGGAAGCATGTGTTTTGGTTGTTGGGAGAATTTTTGTTGCATCGATAGACTTCCTGAAGTCCCGGCAAGTAGAATTCATGTCCAACCTGTGTTCCAATCCTTGGAAGGAAGTGGGAAGGCCTGAGGGATTTGAGTAATGAAGGGGAATTCCATCTCTTGGGTTGTGCAGGTTGAGGGGAAGAAATTTGGTGGACTGGAATTAGTTGTGGGTTTTGAATGTGAGAGGGGGACATTAGCCAACCTTAGGGACCGTTGTTGTTGTGTCCCCAAGATCGAGCCCTTTGTAAGTATGATGTATGAAATGAATTTTAAATATGTGTTATAGGCTAGTGAGCCAAGTTTGTATAAGCCGATGGGCTTATGTGATTGTTAGGCCAGAGAGCCTAAGGGTTAGAGGCCAAGGGCCTGATTTTGTACATGTATGTATGCAGAACATTAATAAAATATAAACATCGTCACATGTAGACTGACCACAATGAATGAGTGATGGGGGACTAAGCTTCCACAGAGTGGGCAAGGAATTAGGGGGTGAAGGTGGGAATAGGGGCTAAGGCTAAGGGCTTAAGCCTTGGGAATAATATTTTTATATTATTCCAAAAAGGCATGTGATTATTATATTTTATCCTAAGTTCTTTTTGGAAAGACAAGCAACTTCCAAATGGAAGGAACGCATGCTGAAGGAATGCATGCAGTTGCATGGGTGAAAAGTGTCAACCCAGATGCATGCAAATAAAAGGGCTGAGATGAGACGTGTTAGGGGTTCAGCTTCCATTCCCATCGATGGATGCGAGGGTTCCTCCTGCATTCCACCTGGATGTCTAAGCGTGAACCAATCCGACCTCTGCATGAGACCTCGTACAATTCTGAAACCATGGGGGAAAAATCTGTGTTGATTTCGGGGATAGTCTGTGTTGATTTTGGAAGGCCGAGACACCCTATGTCTGAAGAGATCGATCCTATGTGTGGAATCTCTGTCCCCAAGCCATAACCGTGAGACCATCCTTTCATTGTTGAGCCTGTTGGAAATCCCGTATCTGCTTTCCCCATTGGTTGTTGTGGCCACACAGTGCTGGATTGTGTGTGGCTCATTAGCCAGTTTGTACAACACTCTCTCCACGTGAGAGAGGTGATTGAATTGGAAGAATAGGTTTCTTGGCCTGTGAGCGACTCTCTCCAGGTGATAGAATGTGCAGAGGAAGGAGAGAACTCCTGGAAGGAACCCTGTAGCTGCCACAGATCTCTGAGACTTCCAGTTCAACCTGTTGTTGAAACCCAAGGCAAGGGAGGTTAGCAACTGAAGGACTATCTAGGTGACAGAGAAGGTGTATACTTCTGGGCTGGAATAGGCATGTGGGGAAGGAGAGTTTGTGCGCAGTGAGCATGAGTGGTTGCTAGGAGAGAATTCCTTCCTTGTGACTATGTGTTTTCCTTGTAACCTCAGCCTAGTCTAGGATTCCCTACCTTGGGGGTGGAGCTTAGTCCCAGCTCGGGGGTGACCCACTACTGAGTTGACGAGCAGTGTGTTCTAAGGCTGGGAGGTTCGTGGAAGGCCTACACTTGGTTGGTGGAACTACCACTGTTTCAAAGATAAGTACTAGATGATGCTTTAATTATGTTTCTGTATCTCTGTGTATTATAGTTATCATGTATTCTGTTGTGCATTTGGATTAATGTTATTTCCATGGATTATTTATGTTAGTAATAATTCTTATGCTTACTCTGAGCTTAAATGTGTTTCTTTGATTAAATGCATGTTGTTTTTATAAGGCCTGTATGAGTTATTTTCCGCAAGGTAGCGCCTGCTTGGCCCTGGAAGGGTGGTGAAGAGTGCTTCAATTTGGTATCAGAGTGATTAAACCTTGGTAACAGAAAAAGTAGTGTTACAATTTGGTATCAAAGACAAGGCTTCGACACTGAGCCTAGATGGGTCAGTTGAGTGGTCTTTGGACCGAGGGTGTGAGGAGAAATTGTGTCTGGAGGACTGATTTTAGACCCTGGAATGCTCCAGATGTATCAAGGAGTTAATAGACATGCTTACAAGCTTAGGAGGTATAGTGGTGTTGTGAAACCACAATTGGTGTGGTATATGGCCACAGGGAGAGAGGACTCCACACCAGAAGTGTTGGAGCCTTAAGATCTGTTCGAAAGGGAAGGTGAACCCTTGTGACCGTCAGATCTGGGGAATGTGCACAGGGTTTGAAGACCCTTTTGAGTTGCACATGAACGTGGAAATTGTGATACGCGACATCCCGAAATTCGTCAGGACCATCCATCGGGGAAACCACGTGGCTGTCAGATGGCATTTCGGCACCTGAGAAAACAAAAAGGAAGACCCTTGTGTTCGCAAGTCGCGAGTTAGAGAAACACGGATTCCCGAAACGATATACATTGTAGATCGTAGGAAAGGAATTGACCATCGTATCAAGTGGAAGAGTAAATTGTAATTCAGGATTTCGGCAAACAGAAGTTCGAGATGTGGGATGCACAAACTCCCGATGCCCGAAACCCTGAAACACCGAAAATATTTTCACCATAGATCTGAGGAAGGAGTCTAACCATCGGATTTTTCTTGGAATGGATGTGGGCACATGAATGTGTACCATGTGCCAGTGAGTCGAGAAGACAGGCGAGAGTGGTGGGACCCGATGACATCACCGAAGGTGACGTGGACCCTCCTGAACGTACCACGCGCCACTGTGGTGAAGGGTGACAACTGTGCTGTGGGCCCAGAGAATAAAGTAAATCATAATTTTGGAAGTCAGGGGTTGGAAAGGAAAGCGAGTCTGGAAGTCTCAAGAACTGAAACCCCAAAACCCGAAGTCCCGAAGCCATCAGAGACTAAAGAACCGTAACAGGTTTTAAGGGCGATAGCTGTGCAGTGGGCCCAGAGAGCAAGGAAACCGAAATTTCATATTTTGAGGATTGTAGAGACAAGAAGTTAGGATTCACTGCATAGTGAACTCCCATGTACCGAAAACCCGAAGTCCCGAAAACTGTAGAGTCGATAGAGCTCAGAAAACCTTATGAAGTCAAAACGTTTTTCTTGTTCACGATTGGCTTATAAATGTTGTAAGTTTTTCTTGAAGGTTTAAGGGTCTGACAAACTTCGGATTGATTACAAATTGTGTGTGTAGAGTTCAACGAGTGTTAGGACAACCAAGAATATATGTCGAGTAAGGAAATGGAAGAGGTGCGGAGTGCCTCCATTTCAGAGGATGAAAGAGAAGGAAAGGATTTCAACCTGGGAGTCGAAGGAACAAACTCTAATGGGCACAGAAAAGAGATAGATAAAGAAGAACGTATGATGAAACTCATTGAAAAATTTCAAAAAGATGCCCAGACACGCTGAGCTGATAGCCGAAAGCTCATGAAAATCAGGGATCGACAGGGGGAATTCAACTTAAAAATGTTGAAGAGCCTGGAAAGAATAGAAAAGAAATTGGAGAAAGAGAGTGACACAAGCAGATCAAGAAGTGTCAGAACCCTTGAGAGGAGAAGAAGATAAAGGAGTGGTAGCAGAGATTACTATCTCTCCCCGAAGCATTCTGGCAGGGAAACACACAATAGTTCAAGCCCATCCCCTACTAGAAAACACCGAAAATCTGGAAAGGATGAATTGAAAGGGGAGATGAACAAGATCAAGCCTCCAACATTTGATGGAGAACATAAGAAGGAGGAAGATGCCGAGACATGGTTTCTTGGCATGAAGAAATATTTCCAACTACAGAACTACTTCGTTCATGTAGAAGGAAGAATTGCGATGTACCAGCTAAAAGGAAAAACATCCATGTGGTGGGATCAGTTTGGTCAAGTGCAACACATTAGAGAGGAAGATATCACTTGGAAGGAGTTTAAGAGGTATTTCGAGAAGAAGTACCTGACCAAAAGATATTATGACATAAAGATGAAGGATTTCTTCGAACTCAAGCTAAACATCATGACCATTGATGAGTACGAACGAAGTTTCTTGGAACTGTTGAAGTATGTTTCATTCATCAAAGATGAGACTGTCAAGATTTAGAGGTATCTGAGTGGACTGCCACCTTCCATTGGTGATAAGATTCAATATGATGATCCTAAGACTATGGAAAAAACAATAAGAAGGGCGAAATGCTTGTATGAACAACAAAGAGAAAAGCCTACCTTTCGAAAGGCTTGGGATGACCAGAAGAGGTTTAAGAAGGAATAGAGGTAGAAGGGAAACAAGCCTCCCTTTTTCAAAAACAGTCCTCAGGGACAGTCATCTTTTAGAGAGCCAAGGAAAGCTGAAGTGAGTGAGCAAATGCCTAGACCGTCACCTATGGAGTGTTGGGGCTGTAAAGGGAACCATAGGTATAGAGACTGGCCCCATAGAAAAGATAAAGCGAGAACTGTCCATACTGTTCAGCAAGCTGAAACAATGGAGGATATGGGCAGCAAAATGCCAAGTATCTATGCAGCGTTGGACAACAAGAAAGAAAAATTTCAATCGCGCATGATTGAAGTGGAAGGTATGATTAACAACCGACCACTCATTATTTTAATTGATTCAGGGGCTAGCCATAGTTATGTAGATCCTAGGGTGGTGGAAAGTTTGTGTTTAACAAGAAGAAAACATGAAAAGTCTTGGCTAGTGAAGTTAGCCACAGGAACCAAAATAAAGGTCACTGAATTGGTTAAGTCATGTTCAGTGGACATTAAAGGATTGAGCACTAAGGATAAATTGAATATTCTTCCTTTAGGCTCTTACGACTGCTTAATTGGGAAGGACTGGTTGGACCAGCACCATGCCTTTATAGACTACCGTAACAAGAGGTTTACATGCCTGGACGAAGAGGGAAATCAGGTAACAGTCCAAGGAATTCCTAGAGCCGTGGTTGTTAGAGAAATCTCAACCATGTAGCTGAAGAAGTGTTACAGGAAAGGCTGTTAATTATTTGCAGCCCATGTGGGAGAAGCATCCAGAGATGAAGTCTTGAAGCTGGAAGACCATGAGGTACTCAAAGAGTTCAAGGACATATTTTAGGAGGTACCTAGTCTACCTCCAAAGAGGGACATCGATTTTTCTATAAATTTGATACCAGGAGCAACTCTAGTTTTGAAGGCTCCTTATAGAATGAGTATGCCAGAGCTGAAAGAGTTGCAATTGCAGCTTGAAGAGATACTAAAGAAGGGGTACATTCAACCCAGCGTGTCACCTTGGGGTGCCCTAGTCCTATTCGTGAAGAAGAAATATGGGACATTGAGACTGTACATTGATTTCCGACAGTTGAATAAAGTAAATGGCAAGAACCAGTATCCTCTGCCAAGGATCGATGATCTTTTTGATCAGTTGAAGGACGCGAAAATATTTTCAAAAATAGATCTCAGATCTGGATATCACCAAGTGAGAATAAATGATGAGGACATCAAAAAGACTGCCTTTAGAACAAGGTATGGTCATTATGAGTTCACGGTGGTGCCGTTTGGATTGTCAAACGCACTTGTTGTTTTCATGTGCTTAATGAATGGTGTATTCATTGACTATTTAGACAAGTTTGTCATAGTCTTCATGGATGACATCTTGGTGTATTCCAAGTCAGAGAAAGAGCATGAGCAACACTTGAGAATAGTGTTGCAAGTGTTGAGAGAGCACCAGCTGTATGCCAAGCTGAGCAAATGCTCATTTTATCAAAGGCAGATCCATTACTTGGAAAATATTATTTCAGAAGAGGGGATCGTTGTGGATCATGAAAAGGTTGAGGCCATTCGAGAATGGTCAGTGCCAAGGAATATGGCAGAAGTTAGATCTTTTATGGGTCTGGCAGGCTACTACAGAAGGTTTATAGCCCGATTCTCAAAGATAGCTCACCCTATCACTTCCTTGCAAAGGAAGGAGAAGAAGTTTTAGTGGACTGAAGAGTGTGAGAGCAGTTTCCAACGATTCAAGCAACTATTAACCAACACTCCAATCCTGAAGATTGCAGATCCAAATATGGATTTCGTGGTGTGCATAGATGCGTGTAAGGAGGGACTAGGAGGAATTCTTAGCCAAGAGGGATTTGTAATCTGTTATGAGTCTCGAAAGATGAAAGAGCATGAAAGGAATTATGCCACTCACGATTTAGAGATGGCAACAATCATCCACACATCCAGGAAATGGAGACATTACCTCATGGGAAGGAGATTCGAATTGAGAACAGACCACAACAGTCTGAAGTATTTATTTGATCAGTTGACTTTAAATGCTAGGAAAACCAGATGGCTGGAGTTCATGTGTGAATATGACTTTGATATAAATCATATCAAAGGGAAAGAAAATAAGGTGGCTGATGCACTCAGCAAAAAAGTGCACGAATTACATGCTACAACCATGAGCATGTATAGGACTGAGATTAAGGACAGAATTTTGGAAGTTGCAAATGTTGATTTGCAGTACAGAGGTCTGGTAGCAAAGCTACAGCAGTGTGAGAGACCACAGACCCAGGGAAGTTACACCTTGGGAACTGATGGCTTACTTCTATATAAAAACAGAGTGTATGTACCCAATGTCCGAGAATTGAAGGTGGAAATTCTAAAAGAAATGCATAATGTGGCTTATGCTGGACATCCTGGATATCAGAAGATTGTGGCAGCAGTCAAAATCCATTACTTTTGGTCGGGTATAAAGAAAGAAATCACTGAATACATCACCAGATGTATGGAGTGCCAGAAAGTTAAGGCTGGGCATAGGCACCCAGCAGGGTTGTTGCAGGCTTTACCCATTCCTGAGTGGAAATGGGAAGTGGTGACAATGGATTTTATCACAGGATTGCCCAGAACAAGCAAGCAACATGATTCAATCATGGTGGTGGTGGACAAGCATACAAAAGTTGCCCATTTTATTCCACTAAAAACCACTCAGAAGGCAACAAATGTTGTTGATATCTTCTTAAAAGAAGTGGCACGCTTGCACGAAATTCCTAAGACAATTGTGTCTGATAGGGACCTGAAATTCACCTCGAATTTCTGGAAAGGATTGTTTAAGGGATTCAGAACGAATCTGAACTTTAGTACATCGTATCATCCTGAGTCTGATGGTCAGACAGAAAGGGTGAACAGATTAATAGAAGACATACTGAGAATGTATGTGATGGACAAACCATCAAGGTGGGAAGACTACCTGCATTTGGTAGAATTCGCCTACAATAATGGGTATCATACATCATTGAAGATGAGACCATTCGAAGCACTTTATGGAAGAAAGTGCAAAACTCCAGTGAGCTGGGATAATCCAGTTGATAGAGCAGTAGTTGGGCCTAAGCTACTCAAAGAGATGGAAGACCAAATGATAAGAATTAAACAAAATTTGAAAGCTGCCAAGGAAAAACAGAAGAGTTATGCTGATAAGAACAGAACCCACAGAGAATACAAAGTGGGTGACCACGTTTTCCTGAAAGTGAAAACTAACAGGAGTTCCTTGAAGTTGGGAAGTTGCGCCAAGTTGGCAGCAAGATTTTGTGGGCCGTTTGAAATCCTAGAAAGGATTGGGCCAGTTGCATACATGATTGCATTACCTGCATCTATGACTGTACATAATGTGTTTCATGTTTCACTGCTTAAGAAATATATACCTGATGCTAATCATGTTGTTGATTGGAATGTGATTTAGGTGGAACCAGAAGGTGTCCTGCAAGTGCATCCTGTGTGCATATTGGACAGGAAAAGCAAACAGCTCCAGAATCAAGCCATAGAGATTGTAAAGGTCCAATGGACCTGGTACGGTCCTGGGGACACGAAATGGGAGCATGCATATGCTATGAGGGTAGAGTACCCGCATCTTTTTGAAAATTTTGAAAAGCTTACAAAGACAGTGTAAGGTTTCACTGAGGACAGTGCAGAAATAAGGGGAGGGGGATTGTAGTGTCCCCAAGATCGAGCCCTTTGTAAGTCTGATGTATGAAATGAATTGTAAATATGTGTTATAGGCCGGTGAGCCAAGTTTGTATAAGTCGATGGGATTATATTATTGTTAGGACAGAGAGCCTAAGGGTTGGATGCCAAGGGCCTGATTTTGTACCTGTATGTATGCAGCACATTAATAAAATATAAACACCACTGCGTGCAGACCGACCACGATGAATGAGTGATTGGGGACTAAGCTTCCACAGAGTGGGAAAGGAATTAGGGTCTAGAAGGTGGGAATAGGGGCTAAGCCTAAGGGATTAAGCCTTGGGAATAATATTTTTATATTATTCCAAAAAGACATGTGATTATTATATTTTATCCTAAGTTCTTTTTGGAAGACAAGCAACTTCCAAATGGAAGGAACGTGTGCTGAAGGAATGCATGCAGTTGCATGGGTGACAAGTGTCAACCCAGGCGCATGCAAATAAAAGGGCTGAGATGAGTCGTGTTGGGGGTTCGGCTTCCATTCTCGTCGACAGCTGCACAGGTTCCTCCTGCATTCCACCTAACCATCTGAGCGTGAACCGATCCGACCTCTGCATGAGACCTCGTGCAATTCTGAAACCGTGGGGGAAAAATCTATGTTCATTTCAGGGATAGTCTGTGTTGATTCTAGAAGGCCGAGACACCCTCTGTTTGAAGAGATCGAGCCTATGTGTGGAATCTCTGTCCCCAAGCTATAACCGTGAGACCATCCTGTCATTGTTGAGCCTGTTGGAAAGCCCATGTCTATTTTCCCCGTTGGTTGTTGTGGCCACGCAGTGATAGACTGTGTGTGGCTCGTTGGCCAGTTTGTACAACACTCTCTCCATGTGAGAAAGGTGATTGAATTGGAAGAACAGGTTGCTTGGCCTGTGAGTGACTCTCTCCAAGTGAGAGAATGTGCAGAGGAAGGAGAGAACTCTTGGAAGGAACCCTGTAGTTGCCACAGAGCTTTGAGACTTTCAGTCTGGCCTGTTGCTAAAACCCAAGGCAAGGGAGGTTAGCAGTCGAAGGACTGTCTAGGTGACAGAGAAGGTGTATACTCCTGGGGTGGAACAGGCATGTTGGGAAGGAGATTTTGTGGGCAGTGAGCATGAGTGGTTCCTGGGAGAGAATTCCTTCCTTGTGACTGTGTGTTTTCCCTGTAATCTCAGCCTAGCCTAGGATTCCCTGCCTTGGGGGTGGAGCTTAGTCCCAACTCGGGGGTGACCCACTACTGAGCTGACGAGCAGTGTGGTCTAAGGCTGGGAGGTTCGTGGAAGGCCTGCACTTGGTTGGTGGAACTACCACTGTTTCAAAGATAAGTACCAGATGATGCTTTAATTATGTTTCTGTATCTCTGTGTATTATAATTATCATGTATTCTGCTGTGCATTTGGATTAATGTTATTGCCATGGATTATTTATGTTAGTAATAATTCTTATGCTTACTCTTAGCTTAAATGTGTTTCTTTGATTAAATGCATGTTGTTTTTATAAGGCATGTATGAGTTGTTTTCCGCAAGGTAGCGCCTGCCTGGCCCTAGAAGGGTGGTGAAGAGTGCTTCAATTCGGTATCAGAGCGATTAAACCTTGGTAACAGAAAAAGTAGCGTTACAGTTGTCTCATGTGGATTCATAGCCCGAGCTCTGGGGTGTCTTGTTGTTGAGAATTGGAACAAAAAGGCTATGGTTGGGAGGAACATATGTCCTTTGCAGTGGGTTGCACATTTGATAAGATAAGTGTTCTTATGTGTTGTGTTTATTCATGGGTAATTGTTGATATAATTGCTATGAAATTTACTGAGTTATCTTGGTTAAATGCTTCTTGTTGTGAGCAGAATGATACACTCAAATATTTATTCAGGTAGTTGAATATTATGGTATGTTGTTTAGTTGTTGATGTGCACAATTATAGTAGTTGAAATTACGTTTTTAAGTAGTATAGACAAGATCATGTGTTTGAATGTTATCTTGTGTGTTATTTCCGCATTTATATTTTGTATCATAATTTTTTATGGGGCCATTTTAGCAGTGACGTGACCAGTGGGGGGCCGGGTACACTACACAACGTCACATGCATTATCTTTGTAATGTGTTTTAAGAACCTAAAGAATTCGATTTCATTTTACATTGGAATATAAACCAACATAGATCTATCTTAACTTTGGATCTATCACAGGTCTAGAGGGATCAAACCACTCAAGCTGAAAATGTTTTTTAAATTGAAAAAACTTGAGGAAAGGTTTTCACCTCCAGGGATTTAACTCCTCTTGGCTCGTGATAGATCTAGAGTTAAGATGGTTCTATGTTGGTTCTTAACACACACACACACACACACACACACACACATGCATCACATGTCAACTTCATGTTAATCAATTCAAGAATTGCACATCTCCCTCATAAGATGTAGAAAACATCTCTTGCACAATAAGATTTTACTTGTGGTAGACATTGAAATATTTTTTTGTTATTAATATTTTTTTTAAATGTCACTTGTGAACTCCATGTTGAGCACCAAAGGAATTACACATCTCCATCATAAACATGTGTTTCCTCTTAAGAGGTCATAGGTTCAAATAAATTATTATTATTATTATTATAAATCTCATTACGATTTATTTCTTCACACACACTAAAATTAAATTTTTAAAATTTTGTATTTGGGAAATGATCTCATTATGATTTGTTTCTTCACACACAGTAAAATTAAATTTTTAAAAACACTAAAATTAAATTTTTATATTTGGAAAATGTTTAATAACCTTTATAATAAATAAATAAAAATAAAATAAATAAATAAATTAATACTAAATTATTTAAAAAATCATTTTTTTTTT
>ML785378.1:832749-880649 GCA_009831015.1 Picea engelmannii
TCAATTATTAAATAATGTCTTATACAAATCTAATTTCTTTGTTTTTTCAAAATCTTTAATTGGTTAATGCATCACCTTTAAGGCTTTGCTTTAATTTTCAAAATCATAAGTACAATTATGGGGGGAGCTTGACTTATTTGGACCCTAATATTATAAAACTAAGTAGACGCTTCACTTTTTAGAGTAAGATATTGACTTAGTTGGTTAGTGCACCACCTTCAAGACTTTGCTTTAACTTTCAAAATTACAATTTTTTTATTTTTTATTTTTTAAATATAAAATATTTAAAACTTATATTATTAATACAATTTAAAAGAGCAAATCCTTCTTATTGAATGAAACATAGATTTATATTGGAAATGTATTTGTAATTATTATCATATTTAAAAAAAAATTATACCATTTTCAAAATATTCTTATTATAATTATAATTATTATTTTTTAATTTACAATCATTTTTATACTATTTTTATTAAAAAATTGTTATTTTTCTCTTTTAATAATATTTATGTATTTTTTCAATTTTATAACTTATATTAATATTTACTTATTTTTTGTACTTCACATTCCACACCCGGATAAAGATTGCCGGTCTACTTAATTACGGTGTTTGATGAGGAGACTCTGGACTCTTATTATACCTGCTGATATGCAGGTTATATTGTAATGTTTTATGTGTCAAATAACACTTTGACTTTCTATTAATTGTTTTAAATTTTATTTTTTATAATGTTTAATATTAGAGATGAAAAAAAAAAATCTGAATTACTGTGTTTAATGAGGCGACTCTTCACTCTTATTATACCTGCGGATAGGCAGGTTATATTGTAATGGTTTATGAATAAAAGAACATTTAAAAAAAAATAAAAAAATTATAATGTATAATATTAAAAATAAAAAAATATATAAAAAAATATAAAATTAATTTATTATTTTTAATTTTTTTTTTTTTTTATAACGTTAATTTTAGAAATGAAAAAAATATAAAATTAATTTATTTTTTATTTAATTGGGCGAATGAACGTGTGGTATGATTCACGAGTGTGATTTTACAATTTTTCATTTTATTTGGGGCGGTGTTGTGTTAAGAACATGTGTTTCCTCTTAAGAGGTCATATGTTCAAATCCAAAGGGGATTAGGATATGTATATCTTTGTAGATTTTACCAGTCAAATTGCTGGACAAAAAAGGGTCCCTTGTCCCACAAACAAGGAAGTCTCATACACCGATTTAATGTGTTGGCTTAGCCGTTACCTTAAAAATAGATTATTATTATTATTATTATTATTATTATTATTATTATTATTATTATTATTATATATATTTTTAACTCCCCTCACACGCTTTTAATGCTCTGAATTGCTGTAATCGCGTCTCGTCCAGTGTTGAGATCAGTGGCTGTGTAATTCGATGTCACGCGTAGCTAGACAAGGTATCCTCTGCCAACTTGCGCCTTCGGGCAAAATTAAAGAGTGGTCAGCAATGAATTCTTGTGGGTGATATTGCCTCGAAGGTAAGTATTGCCATCCGTACTTCATTAAATATAATACAAACACACCATTTAATATATCTGTCCTTCATTAAACATAATAGGAATAATATGAATTTAACATTTAATAAGACTGTTCACATTAAACATAATAGGAAAAATAAGAATTTAACATTTTGGTTTTGCTATTGCCTAAGCATGTGCTAGGCACCTTATATATATATAGGCCTTGGCTAAACTTTTAATTTTTTGGGGGGTTTTTTGGATGGAATCCCGTGATGTAAATTTAGATAAAATGACCATTTTCTATTTCTTTTGTTTAAATTGTATTTTTGAATGTATAAATGGATTCAATTTGCTAAAAAACTCTGGGACACTTAGATTATACAAACTTAGCCACTCATTACCAGAAAAAAACCAAAAGTTATAACGTTTAGACTACTACTTAAATATCCGTCGTTCAGAATAGCATTGACAAGGAAAGCTCATAGGATAGTGATGATGAACCTAAAGATAAACGTCAAGGTGCTAAGTTAAAATTTCTTGTGACACTTAGAAATTGAGAGAGTAGGCATATTGCACACACACACACACACAATTCAATTCATGTTTCATAGACAAATGGAGGTTACATATATAACATCCAGATCACCAACTCCTAGCAATCTAGATCCTAAGAAAGTGGATCTGATTAGCTAAAAATAGTTAACCTAGAAACTCACAGTTACAACAGTTGTAAGCATTATCTCATAGTTGACCTAGAAACTCACAGTTACAACACCTGTAAGAATTATCTCTAACACCCTCCCTTAATGCTTACATTACAAATATTACAATCACAAATTACAAAACATAACAAAAGGTTAGAACACAAATTTTGTCATGTCTATCTCATTGGTCCTCATACGCAGTTACACCCATCTCCTAACTTCATAGACACGTTCTTTCTCTCCATCATCTTCGAGCTACCAATTCATCCAACACAAATACAACCACTTTCGACCATCTTTGAAGTATCTATAGGATCGACGATTCTGAACTACCCTAGAGAATAGTCTCGATACTAAAACATTCAGTAATCGATCTTACAAAATGACATTTTTTCACATACTCACCAACACAATGATAACCGATAAGTGTTGACTTTGAAGCACCGAAGTACAACAATAATCTCCAGCTTTGAACATAATTGTATACATACTCAAACTAGTGATGTGTCCTTATAGCTCCGAAGAACATCAAGAACTACAAGTATGAATTATGTCACTATGTTCTGAAGTTGGTTCTTCATCATTATGATTTTACAGAAAAAATAAATAAATTTCACACACCAACTTTCAACAGAAACAAGCACAATCTGAAAAACACTGAGGTGGAAGAACTCCATGTGCCAATTGGTTATTCGTCTGCCATTTTACCTTTAGTGATCTTGAGCTCACGAATCTGGAATTTTTATTTTTCATTTTTATTAAATCGATCACATTAGGTGTAGATGTAATGAGATTTGCATCGGGTACATTGAGTTAATAATTCACAAACATCGCAGAGTCCTCTCCTCCATGCGGTTACAACATATTTAATCTGGGCAACACGTATCAATGGCCCAGAGGACATCAACCAAATTCACACATTTTTCAAATAAATATTGTAGACCACTCCTTATGAATTTCCCATGATGTCTGATTTCACTTGGCTTCCAACGATGCTGCAGATCTCAATTTTGGAAGGCACGAAACTTTTAGTTAATGTGATCCCCTTCCCAATGGAGGATTTGTTTACATATCCTCGATTGTTCCTCCAGAACCGTGGAACAATTGTGTATGAAGGGAAATATGCAAAAAAGAGGAATATGGGCACATCGATTCAACAAATGTGTCCATGGACTCTTGTTCATGCAGGCGACAACTCTTTGAACCTCTTGAATGGCTCAATTTCTGAGGTGATGTCTTTGGCTTCATATCAAATGTTGCATATGGACTCAAGGCACAGATCAAATGCACAATCGGTGCAATAGAAATGCCTCTCACCTCATTGCTCTGTTATGCGTTACACATGGAAAAGAACAGTGGCAGTGATCCCTCATGGAAATGAACAAGGGCAACGATCCCTTAATTCCAATGATCTGGTAGTCAATATTGCAGTGACACTTATTGCATTTCCTCCTTTAATTCATGGATGCAGTAGCAAAGCAGTGGTTCCTTTTAGTCTGCCTCTTCTCCAACGTGATTTCCTCTTGTTATGATAGTGATACTCTTTTTCTTAACCAGTAAACCAATTCACACAGGCACACAAAACAACACTCACAACTAATCTACTCTCACACTGTTAATTTACTAACCTATTCCTACAGTAGATTGATCTCACATTTCTCTCATATTCCTGGGAACAGTATGAGGAGCTAAGCCGAGTCCTGCTCTGATACCAACTTAGAAATTGAGAGAGAAGACATATTGCACACACACAATTCAATTCATGTTTCATAGACAAATGAATGTTACATATATAGCATCTAGATCACCCACTCCTAGCAATCTAGATCCTAAGAAAGTGGATCTGATTAGCTAAAAATAGTTAACCTAGAAACTCACAGTTACAACAGCTGTAAGCATTATCTCATAGTTAACCTTGAAACTCACAGTTACAATCCCTGTAAGCATTATCTATAATAGTGATCGGTAAATAAAATTGAAATCATAGATTGTTTTGAATAGATGTCAACTTTTCTAACCTGACTTTACCATTGTCCAAAGGGTTCTAAACAAAAGGAAGGTCAAACTCCAGCTGCAAAGAAAAATTTGGCAACTCCAAATTATCAAAAGGATCAGGCATGTGATAGGTTTACTTTGTCACTTTATTGTGCTCATTTTGTGTATTACTCTGGTGATAACGTCATATTTTGTTCCTTTTATTAGGGCGTCCTGCCAAACTTGATCATGCTGTGGGCTGTGGCACTCCTGCATCGAAGCATAATTCGAGGTCCACTTTATTTAAGATTTTGATTGATTTATTATCTATATTTCTCGCTATGGATTTAAATAGTCTGATCACTAAATGATGGAATGCAGTGCAGTAATAACAGTAACCAACAAGGATAGAAATTTGGCTGTACTGCTTTTGTAAGGGAATTTGACAAATATCAAGAGGAGAATGATGTAAGCTTTGTATGGTCTTCATTTTTCATGTAAATGACTCTTCATACATCCCTATCCACCGACTGCATTATTAGTCTCTGCTGTAGGCATAGAGGGGCTATAGCGATCGATAATTCGTTGACTACATATTAGTTTCTCCTTTGACCCGAAATATTTGCACAATACCTATTGTTGGAGCTATGGAAATAAAAGCATATATTTTTATGTAATAAAAAGTACCATATATGTATAGATTTGATTAGATAAGAGATTGGATGATCCAGATTTATGTAGGAACACAATGAAATACAGAAATACACATAAACGCAGAGATGCAGCGGAAATAAGACTTCATTTCATTAATAAAAAATGATTGAAATATGCTTACAGACAGAATGGAAATAAATTAGCTAGGGCGCTGGTAGCTTATCTCTGAGAATAGATGTGGCTGCTACTCACATTCATGGGAAGATGATTACAATGAGGCTCTAGAGGCCTTTTTACAATAGACGAGAATGCCAAAAGTCATAGACATCCAAAAACCTAACCCTAGGAGATGAAACGCCAAAAGTCATGTGGGCTCCGTTTGGGTAAGTTAGTACATCAACTTCCCGGGGTCGTAACTTTTGCATACGATCTCCGTTTTAGGCGTGTGATAGCTCATTGGAAAGGTATCGTCGAGGAGATTCATTTTTGGGGCTCAATTATACCTTTAGCTATCATTTACAATCTCGATCTCAAAAAACCTTCATTTAGGCCCTTAAAATGGCCCCGGAAGTTAAAACCTGCTAAAAATAGTAAATTGCCAAAATTGCCAGAAAACTGTTTTGTGCCAGTTGGAAAAGGTGGGTGGCCACCGATATCCACCTGGATCATTGGAGGTATTATTTCCGGCTTCTCTATTCCCAATGTTTTATATGGCAACATATCCAAACTTTTTCTCGTATACAATGTTTTTTAATCATATATTTTTCCTCTATATTGCTTGAAGGTGGATTAATGCTGGCATTATTTGGAATGTTTTTATTAGCTTTTTATGCTAGCTGAATATATCTGTAAGTTTAGAAATGTACTAAGAATATTGAAATGTTTTGATATCCAAGCTTTATAGTGATTGAGAATTCCAAAGTTTATAGCGTCTTTGTTGGATGTATTTTTGTTGAAATGTATTGACACTTATTCCGAGAAGCCTCAATAGGCCTAACAACTTAAATGTTTACATGACGTGACGTCCTCCAACAGGCCTGATATCTTAAATGTTTGCATACCCCGAGGTCCTTAGACAACCTGACAACCTTAAATGTTTATGTAAATACGCTTCTCGGACTACATTTTTCCTCGAAATTTTCTATACAGTTACAGTGAATTTGCACAGTCTTCAATAGCCATTGTATGTTTCATCCTTGTTCTGCCTTTGCAATGCAATTTTGTAATCGTTGAAGCTACATACATTGTTTACTTGTTCAGTGAGTGCTTCTTCTTCTCTGGTTTTTCGGTTGCTGCTTGTTGTTGTTTTTCTCGCGATTTGACCTGCGTTTCCGCATTTCATCGTTTCAGAGTAAGTTTTGATGCCATAGTTTCATTTTGTATTCCTTGTTTGTTGTTCAGTGTTTGCAGTTTGCAAGTAAGAATTTTTTCTTATTTGTAGTCGCATGCTCCTCGTATGTTTTCATTTCCTTCTGTGCTTGGGGTGAAGTTTCGTAATCGTTGGAGATACATATATTGTTTGTTGGCTCGACGGTTCTTGCTGGTTCGTTGGTTCGTGGGTCGCAAGTTTTGCTTGTTTGGCTGGGGTTTGCACTTTGGGGCCCTGGGGGTGCAGTTCGACCTATTTGTGCTTTCTCGCTGGTTTGGTGCTTGTTGTTTTCTTTTGTTTGATTCGGCCTTTCAGAGTTGGGGTCCAACGACGGTGGTTGGAGTTTTTTTTTTTTTGGATTATTATTCTTTTTTGGAGCGCTTTATGGTGTTCAACCCCTGCACCCATGAGTCGACATGAAGTTGTGTTATTATCCCTGTCTGTTGAGGCCGATATCTTTTATTCTCTGAGATTTTGTTGGTGCTTCAGTGCTGGCATGAAAAAAAATATTTGCATGCAAAATTGTTTGAGGATTACATGTGAAATTGCAATATCCACTGTTTTTTTGTTGGAATAAAGCATATGTATGCAAGCTACATTTATAAACCATGTATGGTCAGATGTGTCGATATGACATTACATGTTATTTCTCCTCTACATAGATTGGTGTGCGCACGATACAATTTGTGTTGTGCTTGAGATATGATATGTGCAATAAAGATTCTGCAAGATTATATTTGGATGTCGGGAAGCATGTCTGGGTGGTTTGCCACGGAAAACTGAAAACTTGTATCATGGAAACAACAGTCTTTGTAGAGGATAAAGAACATGTATTTCCATTGGTGGAAGCATATCTGGATAAATTTCCATGGAAAACCAGAAATCGTTTAGCTACGACCATGCAATTGCGTGATATTTTGTGCCTTGTAATATATTTTGGGCAGGGAAAAAAAATTTACACGTTTGCAGCCATGGATAGAGAAGCGCAAAGGTTCATGTTTCTGCCTTTCTAGACTTTTTGTTGAGTCTGTTTTACTGTATGTACATATTGCTTGTTCTCCGATGAATACCAGCTTCCATTGATGTTCATTGTATTTTGTGTGTTCCCACATTCAAACAAATAGAATAGCTGGAGAAAATGAGGGACTCTTCACTGCATCAGTTGAAGAGGATATAGAAAGGTGCATGCTTGTACTCTTGTTTCATATTGCATTGTTTTCTATTTCATTTATGGTCTGTATATGTGTTCAATTAGTTTATTATATGCATGTGTTGCGTGCCTTCCTACATGGTAAGTTATCTTCGTTACATGCCTCCCTACATACTAACCTGCTTCACTCGTTGTGTTTTCGCTGCATTGGTACATTTAAACAAACAGAATACCTAGAGATGAAAATGGCCTCTTTCGCGGGTAAATAACCCTCTTTCTTTTTCTTTTACATGTTTGTCTTCATTATAAGTTATCTTCAATACATGCCTTCCTGCATACTAAGCTAGTTCATGTCCATTGTGTTTTCACTGTGTTGCTGCATTTAAGCAAACAAAATGGTTGGATAGGACGATGGACTCTTTGGCGGGTAAATAGACCTGTTTCTCTTTATTTTAGATGTTCGTCTTCATACTAACTTGCCTTCATGTCCATTGCACATTTGGCGTTTCTACCTTGGAAAAAAACAGGTTGCTTGGATAGGGAGATGAATTGGTCTGTGCAACAACAGAGGGTTCTGTGGTACAATATTCTAAAAGGTATACCAAGTGTGTTGGTAAATTAAATATACAAACTGGGTTGTGGCATATAATATTAGACTTGAAAATGATGGCTTGGTAGTAATGGGCCTTTCTGCCCTCCTTATTTCTACTTTTTCCATTTTCTATTATCCCTTTTGTTTTTTAATTCATCTTCTTAGTGTGCTTTCCGAAAATTCCTTTGTGCACCGGTTGGCGGACTAACGGATTCACATCTGTGGTCGTGCTTCTAACTTATTCCATAGTTACCCACTTTCTCTATTGCGGGTGCCGGGATGGTAGGTTGAAGATTTCTCCCATGGCTTCTGAGGGTCCGCGATATACAGATTGGCCATGGTGCCTCGTGCTCACACCCTGTTTGCTGTTAAACATTTCTCTAGTTAAAAAAATTAGATGCATACATTTTTACAGTTATTTAGTCCTTCTGATGGACAATATACAATGCATATTCTTGTTTAGTCCTGATGTTCATTTTCACATGCTCGCATCAGAAAAAGTTGGACTAGTGACATGGGGATGAGCAGTCAGTCATCCCAGACATCAACAGACTGACAAGGCCAAAGGTAATGATGCATATGCTCTGCTCTTACTATGTTTACTAAAAAAATATCCTGAGGTATATATTCATCTATGGCATGGAAGATATGCTGATGTCATTTGCAATACATGGTTTGCAGCTCACAAGAAGTATCAACAAGTACAAGTGAGACGTTGAACGTGCTGCATGTTCCGCAGACTAAGAGGTGTGGTTGCGAAACTCTGGCTCCATAGTTCATCAAATCTATGCGTGTACTTGTAGATTTATGCCAGTGAAAGAAAAATACACACATACAAAAAAAAATGCGCTACCATTCACTTTAGTATTCTTGTTCAAAAAAATGTCATTAGGTCTAAAGTTGTGACATCGAAAGTATTGTCAATAGAGGGCTTGAACAACCATCGAACTGGACAAGTGTTTGTTGGGGACATAATGGTTGTCTATAGCACCTACTTGGAAAAGGAAAACAAAAGTAGATCCATTATGCGTGCTAACATGACAGACAAGGAGGCCATGATGACAGTGACACTGACTGTTCCTCCACAACTTGTCCATAAACATGAATAAAAGATATTTCCACGTAATGGGATATCCATTACAAATTTTAATATATTGCCCAAAACAGTATATGACCGTGGTGATTGCGATCGAATTATTTCGCTGAACGAAACAAGCATTGTGGAAAAAAATCCCGTTGTTTGTTCAGAATATCGTTTCATCTCGGAATCAACTATTATCCAGCTTGCACAGAGCACTGATATTTACCCAATTGGAATGATTGGGGCAGTTATCACACTGGCGAGAAAATTTGGCTTGCAACACATTCTCCATATAAAGGATGGAGAGTTGGACAACAACGAGGCAATGGTACCGCTTTTCATATTCAGTTTTGTCCTTTAATTTCGCATGTGCATTTATCTCGGATAAATTACACAAATATTGCACTGTTCCATGTTGCAGCTACAATTGTTCGATACGTATTCAGATTTGTTTTCGTCAATGGAACAACAATTGCATAAAGGGAAGATTCCACTTATGTTGTTCAAAAATATAACAAAGAAGAGGGATGTTAGAGAAAGGATATTTCAGACAACCCAAGCAACGTTTGTAACAGAGTTGTGAGAAAATATAGTAGAGGATCTGAAGAAACTAGCTAGCTCTACAACTGTTGTGTGTATACATCCACAAAATCATCCTCACTTTGCTTATAGAAATAGCCTTCAAAAAAATTTTGCACCTGTGTACCTTTTTNGGGGGGGGGGGTGCAGCTGTGTATTATATTGTTCAATGTATTAATTCCTATGCTCACATTCCCAGGTTGAAGGTGTTTTAATTGCAACCAATGTGTACTCGACCCCCTTTGAACCTGTATGTGCAAAATGAAATCTGTTGCTTCTGCCTCCGCTTTGATAAGTGATGATACAATTGATTATCTGCGATGTGGTGAAAAATTTCCATATATATATGGACATTGCATCAATGTTGTTATTTGAACCATGGGCAACACAACCATGCATTGTGTGTTTAGGCAGCCTTTGTTGCAAAATGTGCTTTCTAAGTTGGCAGAGTTGTCATATGAAACATATCTACAGAAAAAGGAAAGCACAGTCTACATGTTGCGGGAGCTTCAGATACATAGTAAATTCACCTTAAATGAGGAAAATGCAATTTTTCATATCGGGTGAAGAAGGGGCAAAAATTATCTATATATATCAAACTTTGGTAGGAAACGAAAATACCTCATGTGTCTCTGTAATATTTTTTCAGGATCCAGAAGAATGTTCGCTGGACTTGGCTAGTTGGGATTGCACGAGCATAATATTATTATGGAAACAAACCCCATATATCCCATAGCCCCGGTTATTTTCTACTGGGAACATATACCAGATGCAAGAGAAAATGAATGCGACGAGGTCTTTTCTTTGTATATCAAATTGTTTTGTGCAAAGGTCGATGGGTTCTGCTCTATGGAACTTTCTGGGAACTTGCTTGCGACCTCTTTGAAGTTTTGTTGGTTCTTGGTTATGTGCTTTGTCTGTCAATTTGTATACCGCGGAACTCCAATTGTGATTTGGAGGACACAGAACAATATAACTGATTTTTTTAGTCAGCTGGCCCGCAGATCCGCCTGATAATTTCTATGGCACTGTGACGCAAATGTACTATGTGGCTTGTTTTAGCAGATTTCCTTGATTGATGAACTTGGTCAAATTATTGTTCTGGAATAATTTTAAATCTACGAATATATAGTGTGTAAAGTGCAATTGTGTTATCATATCAACAACAGGCCCTTAAATTCAAATTGGTCGTTGTTTTGGCATTTTTACTTATTTGATGAACTTGGTAAAATTAATGTCCTGGAATAATTTGAAATAAAAAAATATATACTGTGCGGAGTGAAATTGTGCTATCATATGAACAAGAGGCCCTTCAAATTCAAATTGGTCCTTGTTATGCTTGTGGTGATAGAATTTAAAAAAAAAATTCTTTTGTTTCCTTCATTTTAAAAAAAATAAGTGATTTAACATCCTTTAATAATTTAATGTAATTCAATTGTACAATATCAATATTTAATATTAATAGTTTAGTATTTGAAAATAATGTTTTTAGATAAATTTAGATAGGATGAGCATCCCTAAACAATTGCAATCTTGAACCCGCCAGTCGTGGAGTGCTGTCGATTTCTATTTTGGAGGACACAAAACAATAAAAGTGGAGTGTTGAGCCAAGCAACCCACAAGTCCACCCGTCAATTTGTATATCATGGAATTCTGGGTGCTATTTGTAGGACATAGAACAAAAGAGGCTCAATTTTCATCCCGCTAGGCCGAGAAACCGCGGTCCAAAAAGTGCCTAAGTATGGAATGATGGATCTTCATATGCTGTATAAAATCTCATGTCCATACTTTGTAAAAGTACATGTTTACTATGTATTTCTCGTTTGTTGAAATTTTTTTATATCAGTCACCCAATCAGATTGTACAAACTTTCTCATCTAATTAAATTCTGTAATATCAATATTTAATATTAATAATTTAGTATTCAAAATAATGTTTTTAGATATGTTATATAGTTGATAGGGATTACCATCTGTAAACAATGGAAAACTTGAACCTGCTAGCCCTCGAGTCCATGTGTCAATATGTATGTCACGGAACTCCGAGTGCTATTTGGAGGACACAGAACAATGAAAATGCAATGTTTAGCCAACCATCCCGCACGTTCTCTTTTCAATTTGTATATCGTGGAATTGTGGGTGCTATTTGTAGAGCGCAAAACAATAGAGGTCCAATTTTCCACCTGCCATCCCGAGAGCCCCTGATCCAAAAAAATGGCTAAATATGGAACGGCGGATCCATACATGATCTATAAAAATTTCATGTCCATAGTTTATAAGAGTACATACTTAATATGTATTACTGGTTTTTCGGAAAACTTGTAGGTGCGGAAGCTGACAGATTCACAACTTCAGATTGCAGTTACTTTTATATCACCAGCCCGACCGACCGCTTCCCCGTTTGATATTTTAATAAACGATTATAAACTGGCCCAAGTCCAATTGTGATTTGACATGAATACGAGTCCTTTAAAATTCAAATAACTGACAAATCTGCTTGTCAATTTGTATATCGTGGAAATGTGGGTACTATTTGTAGGGAACAGAAGAACAACACCAATTTTGAACCCGCCAGCTCAAGAACCCTCCAACCTGAGTGTTGTTTGAACGACACAGAACAATAGAAATGCAATGTTGAACGAGCCAACCTGCAAGACCGCCTGTCAATTTGTATATTGCGGAACTCTTGGGTGCTATTTGTAGCTAACAAAACAATAGAGACCCAGTTTTGAGCCTACCAACCCTAGTACCCGCGATCCAAATATTGACTTAAGTATGGAATGCGGGAACAATACATGGTTTATAAAATCTCATGTTTGTACTTTATAAAAATAGATTTTATGTGTTGCTCATTTTTTACGAAAAATTTCTTGGTAAGCAAGTTGGCAGATTCATGTATTCAAATTTCAGATACTTTTATATCAACAGCCCGACCAAACGACCACTTCCCTGTTTGATATTGTACAAACCTCCTTCTCTAATTAAATTGTACAATATGAATATTTTATATTAATAATTTAGTATTCAAAAGAATGTCTTTAGATAATGTCCAATAGTTAATAGGGATTAGCATCCGTAGACAATGGCAAACATGAACCCGCCAACTCTCAAGTCCATCTGTCAATATGTATATAGTAGAACTCCGAGTGCTATTTTGATGACATGGAACAATGAAAGTGCAATCTTGAACCAACCAGCCCGCAGGTCCGCTTGTCAATTTGTATATCGCGGAATTGTGGGTGCTATTTGTAGAGCGCAAAACAATAGAGGCCCAATTTTGAGCCCCCCTAGCACGAGAGCCCCCGATCCAAAAAAGTGGCTAAATATGGAATTAATACGAGATCGCTATGGGACAATAAAAGTAAAAGGTTCAGCCAGCCAACCCACAAGTCCGTCTGTCAATTTGTATATCGCGGAAGTCTGGGTGCTATTTGTAGGACACAGAACAATAGAGGCTCAATTTTCAGCCCGCCAGGCCAAGAACCCGCGATCCCAAAAGTTCCTAAGTATGCAATGAGGGATCCTGATATGCTCTATAAAATATCATGTCCATACATTATAAAAGTACATGTTTACAATGTATTGCTTGTTTGTTGGAATACTTTTATATCACTCGGCCAATCACATTGTACAAACTTTCTCATCTAATTAAATTCTACAATATCAATATTTAATATTAATAATTTACCTCGAGTCCATTTGTCAATCTGTATATCGCGGAACTTCGAGTGCTATTTGGAGGACACAGAACAATGAAAGTGCAATGTTGAGCTAGCCAGCCCGCAGCTCCGCTTGTCAATTTTTGTATTGCGGAATTGTAGGTGCTATTTGTAGAGCGCAAAACAATATAGGTCCAATTTTCAACCCGAGAGCCCCCGATCCAAAAAAGTGGCTAAATATGGAAGTAATACAGAATCGCTACGGGACAATAAAAGTGCAATGTTGAACGAACCAACCCACAAGTCCGCTTGTCAATTTGTATATTGCAAAAGTCTGGGTGCTATTTGTAGGACACAGAACAATAGAGGCTCAATTTTCAGCCCCCTAGGCTGAGAACCCACGATCCAAAAAGTGCCTAAGTATGGAATGAGGGATCCACATATGCTCTATAAAATCTCATGTCTATACTTTATAACAGTACATGTTTACTATGTATTGTTCGTTTGTCGGAAAATTTTTATATCACTTACCCGACCAGATTGTACAAACTTTGTCGTCTAATTAAATTCTGCAATATCAATATGTAATATTAATAATTTAGTATTGAAAATAATGTTTTTAGATATGTTAGATAGTTGATAGGGATTTCCATCCATAAACAATGGAAAACTTGAACCTGCCATCCCTTGAGTCCATGTGTCAATCTGTATATCATGGAACTCAGAGTGCTATTTGGAGGACACAAAACAATGAAAGTGCAATGTTGAGCCAACAAGCCCGCACGTCCTCTTGTCAATTTGTATATCACAGAATTGTGGGTGTTATTTGTAGAGCGCAGAACAATAGAGGCTCGATTTTCATCCTGAGAGCCCGCAATCCAAAAAAGTGGCTAAATATGGAATGGTGGATCCGTACATGATCTATAAAAATTTCATGTCCATAATTTATAAGAGTACATACTTAGTATGTATTACTCGTTTTTTGGAAAACTTCTAGGTACAAAAGCTGGTGGATTCATGAATTCAAATTTTAGTTACTTTTATATCACCATCTTGACCAATCGCTTCCTCGTTTGATATTGTAAGAAACAAATATAAACTGACCCAATTCCAATTGTGCTATGACATGAATATGAGTCCCTTAAAATTCAAATAGCTGGCAAGTCTGCTTGTGAATTTGTATATCACGGAAATGTGGGTGCTATTTGTAGGGAACAGAAGAATAGAGGGCCAATTTTGAACTCGCCAGCTCGAGTGTTGTTTGAATGACAGGGAACAATAGAAATGCAATGTTGAACGAGTCAGCCCGCAAGATCGCTTGTCAATTTGTATATCGTGGAACTCTTTGGTGCTATTTGTAGCTAACAGAACCATATCAATATTTTATATTAATAATTTAAAATGTCTTTAGATAATGTCCAATAGTTAATAGTAATTAGCATCCGTAGACATACAAATTGACGACCGATATCTATCACTGAGACGCAATATGACCATCGACCCTTCACGTTTCCTGGGTATATATTTTGCCCTTTTTCTTTTGTAACCCGCTCGACCACTTTCCATACTTAGGTATTTCTTGGAATCGGTTTCTCCATCACCATTGCCTTCGTACTTGTTTCCAGATATGCAATAATTAAGCTTTAATGCTAGTAGTCATCCTTCAGGAACCATTAATATTGTCATTAATGTCCAGAAATCTGGAGAAGATTTGTCATTACTACAAATAAAACTAATATTTGCGCACAAGTATGGTATCCTTTCCAAGTATTCATTTCAAAGATGATGCAATCTGTTAGCATCAGAAGTCACTCCTGGATTGCTTGCAGGAGAAGAGCCCAATGCCCATCAGTTTTATGTCACAATAGTTTTAATGGGTGATCAAATGGTTAGAGACTCGGGAAGGTATCGCTCTAACTCGGGAACTGAATCCGGTATGTAAGGAACAAAGGAGGTCTAGATCTAACTTCAGTCAGTGAGTTGATTTAAAGATGACCAGGTTGAAGAATTGGTGAGATGAGTGAGTAAACTACCTCAGGCAACAGGCCTTTCGACATTTTGTAGAAGAAAAACTCTGAATGAAAGATCCTCTTGGTTCAGGGATTCGAGAAACTGAAAGGGGGACTTGACTGGATCCTCCAATTCCAAGTCGTTCAACGCTAAGAAAATCACAGGGACCGATTAGAAACAATGCAACTGTTACAGTGATCCAACCTACATAATCCTATAACAGTTACAACTCGACTGGATCCTCCAATTCCGAGTTACTCTAACACAGTATAAACAAAGACGTGAAAGAAACTGACATTCATAAGGGAAGTCTCAAGACTCCATGCATAACCAGAATAACAGTTCTTCATTAAAGTTTTACAATTGGGAGCCTTGCTCAACCATCGATCCTTTACAAAATACAAAGACTGAGTCTATATACTTAGAAAAATTCGCCTAACAGAGGTGTGCTCAGTTATCCAAGGCGTGGTGTCCCTTCAATCAAACTCGGATGGATATTCTTCGTTAGACGCCACCTTAACTGCGCATGGCTCCTGCAAGGGGAGTATCTGAGCCATTAAGTGCCGAGTTAGCGTGTGCAGACCTCTCTGGCTAGTCAAGGACTTGGCATGGCTTCTTTGGAAAAAATTGGTACACAGGACCCTCTCGGGTAGACAGCTTGCTAGATCCTCCATACCTTACACTTAATGAGTGAGGAGAGGTTTCAACCACCCCCTCTCACCTTCATTTACTCCAATCGAGAACCAGGATTAAGATTGAATCAGATGGCACCTGGAGATCGTGGTGATCCCTTCTGTGACTAAACCCAATGCCTTTGGCCCCTCTTGCACAACTCTTTTATTTCCCAAGTGACCACAGGCTGTGACCTTGCGTTTACTCTCAAAGGCTCTTTCGGTGTTCATGAATAGGAAGGAGTTGATCCTTTCTTATCACAGTCGCGATGAGCGAAACACAGAGATGGCTTAATTGGGCGCCATGCATCCCTCTCAGATCTGATGGTCTTGAACTCACTCAACGATACTATGGGCCCGGGTCCTGGACGCTCTTGGCACTTCGTGTCTCGGGGATATGAAGGAGCTGCTCCTTGCGCTTCGGAGTCACGATGGGCGAAAATGTGAGGAGCCTAATCGCACACCAAGTGTCCCCTTGAATGGATGGCTGAGACTGCTTCGTGATACTACGGGCCCGACTTTGGGCGCTTTCGGTGCTTCGGGGTTCGGGGTTTCAAGATGTAGAACGATATGGAACCCTCACCCTTTGAACTCTCGAATGTCGAAATGCCGACGTGACTAGATCTCGCACCACGTGTCCTTTGGATGGACGACTGCTATCATTTACTACATGCAATATGGGCGCTATCCATAGCGCTAATCTCGGCGAAACTCCGCTAACCGCGATTTCCTATCAACCATCGATCTGATCCTATGGATGAATCTGGACCATCGACAATATAATTTCGCCCACTTACTTGCTTGGAAGCCTGAAACGAGATTTTTCCGTATTGCACTTGGGCGCTTCTCGTGCAACTTGCAGACCTGAAAACTCTTATGCCCAGGAGAAGAATTCTTACTAACATTAATCTCCATGGGGGATAGAGTCGTCCCTGTGATTCTCTAAGGACTCATTTTTCAATTCCAGTGCCTTGTTGTTGGGCTATGGATTCATTTATTTAAAACTTAAATACGGAAAGAAAAACAATATTTACAACCGTGAAAGAGCCATGTGCGGCTCAAGAGAAAAATATTTTTAGGAAATGCCCATTCACAGGGCCATTGAAAGCTTCTTGATCCTTCAAATCTCGTAACCTGTAGGTGTTATTCGAGAATACTTCAGAGACTTTGAAAGGCCCGATCCACAGGGCTTCGAATTTTCCATGCTTGCCTTTATCTTGTTTAGGAGCATCCCATTTCAGTACCAGGTCTGCTATCCGAAAATCTTCCTTCTTGGCCTTCTTATCAAAAACCTGCTTGATCCTTTGCTGATGGTCCTGAATTCTTCCCATTACCTGCTCCCTGGCCTGCTGGATTTCCACTAGCTGATGAATTCTTCTGATTACGTCATCAGGCTCCCCTCGATGATCGTGGAGGAATTTTGCTACAGGAATGGCTAAATGGGAAGGAAAAACAACCTCTGCTCCATAGACTAATTGGAAAGGAGAGATGCCTAGAGATCTTTTCGTGGTCACTCGATCGGCCCATAGAGAAAATTTCAATCTTGAATGCCAGGCCTTCTTGTTGTCTTCCAACAGTCTTTTGATGATCGTTATCAGGCTTTCGTTGGAGGACTCTGCTAAACCATTGCCCTGGGGATGGTATGGGGCGGAGTGAATCAGTTTGATCCTGAATTGCTCACAGAACTTGGCTAACGGCTCAGCCCTGAAAGAGGCTGCGTTATCAGTGACAATCTTACTTGGGCAACCGAATCTTGTGATGAGGTCCTCCAGGAATCCAATGATTACCTTGTGGGAATCACTCCTGGTGGGGATAGCTTCAATCCACTTGGTAAAGAAATTTGTAGCAGTCAGGATCCATCTGTGCTGCCCACTGGAAGCGGGGTGAATTTCTCTAATGAAAACTAGGCCCCATTGCCGGAAAGGTCCTGAAACAACCACGGGATTTAACAACAAAGACTTGAGTTGTTGTTTTCCTGCAAATCTTTGACATTTGATGTAGGCTCTGACCCTTCTGCAAACGTCAGTGAATATGGTGGGCCAGTAGTATCCAGCCCTAAGGATTTTGTAGGCTGTGGTTTAAATGGTGCCCTCCACATAGGTCATCGTGAAATTCAACCATGATCCTGTCAACCTCTTGTGGATCTACACATTTCAAAAGCAACCCTAGGGGGTCTTTCCAATATAAAACTTGATCAATAAGGCAGTGCTTGACTGCTATGAGCTTCAGAGCTTTTGCCTTGTTTCTTTGCAGGCCGTCTGGAGGCTGCAACTCTTGTAGAAAATATATGACATCCTTATAGCAGGGACATCGAGCCAATGGGGGCTCCCTTTGAGGGTTTATTTCAGATCGTTGATCCCGCTGAATTCCTGAATATTCGTTGATGAAACTTACCCCCAAAGCTAGGAAATTTGCTTCAGCCAACAGCTTGGCTAAACCTTGACCTTTGATCAATTTGGTAGGCTTTATTTCCAGGTCAAATTCCAGAATCTTGACTATCCACTTAATCCCCCTCCCGTCTATGTCAGGCTGAATAAGAATGTCTTTGACAATAACTAAGGGGACATAGGCAATAATTTTTGACTGCAGGACATAGGTTCTAAAGGCCTTGAGAGCCTTTACCAGGGCATAGGCCTGCTTCTCCATAGTGTCATACCTGACTTCGACATCCCTCAATGCTCAGCTGAAATAGGCAATAGGATGCTCTAGCCCAACCTCATTTGTTTGTAATAAAACAATAGCCACCGTGTCAGGTGAGGCAAAGGAGAAAATAAGGAAATCCTTTGAGTAATCAGGACTGATAATCACAAGAGCTTTAGTCAGGGCCTTCTTTATTTTCTTGAAGGAATTTTGTGATTCAGAAGTCCACCTCACTTCATTTCCTTTCCTTAACATGGTTGTTATAAGTTTTACCTCCTCAATAAAGTTAGAAACAAACCTCCTTAGAAAATTAATCTTACCAAGGAAAGATTGGACCTCCTTCCTGGATCTCGGGATTGATAAGGCTTGTATTGCCTCAACTCTGCTAGGATCGATCCTAACTCCTTCTGATGATACTATGTGGCCTAGTAACTTTCCCTCCTGCATGGCGAGCATAGATTTCTTGGGATTTAATGAAATGCCAAAACTCCTGCATTTCAGGAAAACCTTCCTGAGATGACAACAATGTTCTTTATAAGATTTTGAAAATACTGTTATGTCATCCAGATAGATGACCACAAACTTATCATTTTCCCCAATGAAAGCTATGTCCATGGTACGTTGAAACGTTGCCCCTGCATTCATCAATCCAAAAGGCATTTTGGCATACATGAATGTGCCCCATGGAGTGGTAAATGTCGTATTTTCCCTGTCCTCAGGCAGAACAAAGATTTGATTGTAGCCAGAGAAGCCATCGATCATGGACATCTTGGATTCTCCTGTTACCCTCTTCAATATATGTTCCATCTTTGGTAAGGGGTAGTTATCCTTCCGTGAGCTCCTGTTCAGGTTTCTGAAGTCTACACAGAGTCTGATTTCTCCATTCTTTTTCCTTACTGGTACCAAGTTGGCCACCCACTCTGAGTATCTCAGTGGTACGATGATCTGGGCCTATAGCAGCTTCTTCACTTCCCTCTCCATGATAGGCAGTAGCATAGGATTGATCTGTCTTAGCTTCTGCCTAAATGGTTTTGCTTCCCTTTTCAACAGGATTTTATGCTCGATGACAGAAGTGTCATATGTTTTGAGATCTCCATAGGTCCAGGCGAAAACATCAACAAACTCTCTCAATAGTCCTCCGTATTCAACCCTCTGTTCCATTGTCAGGATTCTTGACAATTTGACAAAATTGGGTTCATTCTCAGTGCCAATGTTGCACTAAGTTGTATCAGCGTCATCTTCTGAGATTTCCCCTTTTAATGCCACATCATTTCTATCAAAAATCCTTTCCAAAGGAACTAATCCCCTTGGAATATGATTGCTGGGCAGCTGCACAATGTTACGCTCTGCAATCTTATTCAGAAAATTACCCCCATCAAGCTTTTCTTTAGAGACAAAGTCTTGGTCAATATGCATCTCTGAAAATTCTTCAACAGTCTCCAAGAATATTTTGACCTCAAGATCATCCTCGAACACTTTCCAATGTTTGACATTGTCAGGTATGGAGGGCCTGTATTTTACTTCTACATCGTATCTGAATTTGGTTGGTAAGGGCACTTTGAAATTGCTTCTATCTATTCCAAAAGATAGAAGAAAAAAAAGAAGAAAAAAGAAGAAGGGTTCTATCTATTTCAAAAGAAGAAAAAAAAAAAGTAGGGGAGTTCGTGTTGAAAATTGTCCACAAAATTGACAATTTCGTAGCACATTCTAGCATCTTCAACCTACGATATGATGAAATCATAAGAGGGTTCGACCCCTATAATATATTTTGACAACATTTAAAAACACTTGGCCTCGATGATTGTTTTTTAAATAAACACCTTCCCAAAAACAGAGACAGTGGCGACAACGATCCTGCCTCTGATGCCAACGATGTAGACACAGTGCAAAGCTGCACTAAATTGTACACGCAATAGGGGAAAGGCCTCAGTGACAAGAGTGTTCAATCCTCAAATACCACTCCAAAAAGTATGACATCCCAGAGCATCGCTCCAACGGCCCACCACAACAACAAAGAAACTCAGAGTTCTTCAAACGGAGGAGAAGATAATGACCTTCCTCATTCTAAAATTAATAGTTCTCACAAGCTTCCAGTTGAGAAGAACAGAACAAAAAATTTGGGGCAGGTGGAAGAGCCAGAAATTCAGAGCGAGAACATGGAACTTGACACTGATATGGATAACATGATTTTATTCCTTGATCAGCCCAGAGATGCCATCCACCATAGCCATCCAATGGACATATCCGTTACCGAAAATTTTGACGAAGATGAATCCTTCATGTTCAAGAGCGTTGTTTTTGATAACCAGTCCAAAAAATTGATAATTGAGAAAATAGTTGTAAAGATCCCAAGCCATTATGCTAGGATCATCACGGTTTTGGTGTCTTTTTAAAACTTTTTCTGAGTGAGGTATTTTGTCAAACACTTTGCTTACAGTTACGTTTAGGGTTTTACTCATGTGTTTATATGTGTGTTGCAGAAAATAACAAGAAGATACAATCATGGAACATACCTCAACCATATGCAATATGATAGACAAGCCAAAACATCTCAAATATGCTTTTATTCATGAATAGAGGAACCTGCTACAAGGAAGATGCCAATATGGAATGCTCATCAGATGGCTAAGAAGAAAGACAATAGAGCTACTACAAAAATCTCCCGATAATACAAAATAAGCCTCCAAAGGCTGGATAAGAGATGAATACCAATGCCACGTCCTGCTGGATAACTGAAGCTCCTCAACAATTCGACCCTAGTGCCAAATATGTCCAATCACCTCAAGAAAGATGCCAAATAATAGATCAGGTGATGGCAAGAACAACCCAGGTGCCCGAATCTCCAAGATCCCTCTCAAACCCTGTAGATATGAACTCCTCCACTAAATGGTGCACCCCACTAGATGATTGAAACCCTAATAATTTGGCCTCTCTCCTAGAGACCTCCAACAACTCCACCAATCCACTAGAATGATATATCGGGGCATGATAATGAATACCCAAGTTCTCAAGTCATCAAAATACCTGCTAGATCCTTAGATCTAGCTACCCTCCAAATAATGGTGCGCCCTCCTCTTGGGAAATCGTCCCACTGTCAATACAAATAAACCTGCCATTGAAATGCCTCTGAAAACCACCAAGAATGATGCTATGACACCTGTAAGGAAAACCCAACACCTGGAATTCCCAAAATCGCTTCACCTCAGCTAGAACGAAACTCTCTCTAAGAATGGTGCGCCCCCCTTGCTGGAAACCCTAGATGGGACGTCCCCCTTCTCTTCCTGTGCCTGTAGCTAGTGTAGAACCCTCTCGCACTGATGTAGATCTGACTAGAATGGTGTGGGAGAGTATTTCATCTTCGAGACCAAGCTTGGGACAATCTAGGTGGAATCTTTCACCACCGAATCGTCCTCTAGGGTTTGTTAAGTCAAAACCCTCAAAACCCCCAATGTTGGGCTCACTAGCTAGAAGCCAGATATCAAATGATAATCATACATGAATGAATGAGTAGAGGCCCTTGCCTTTCCTTTATACTTTTTGGCTCACCTTGTCCCTCCAAAGTGACTTTATTTTATTAATATTTAATTAATTAATTAATTAAATCACTTTAATTAATTAATTAACCTTTTTACCTCTAAAAAGTGTCTTATCTCTCCTTATGGCTTCCCCGGCCACTGAAAGTCACTTCTATTCATCCCATCCTGTAGTGTTTCTCCTCCCGATTCCAATGAGCTATTACACTGAGATGTTCCTCCAAGCAATGTGCCCAAAATGACCTCTTCAGTGAATTAAATTGACTTATAGCTCAAAATAGTCAAAATCATGGAAATCGTCAGAATGCAACAGAACCAAAGCCAACTTGTGCGGAATGAATCATAATGATGGAATATGATGAGAAATGTGAGCTGGATCCCACAATACCTCTCAATAACCCCTGTACTCTCTATAACACCCATCTGGCTACTTTGGTCATCATAAACCTCTACACTATGATGATGTCCCAAAGTGGGGACATTACAGTCCTCCCTACTAGAAAATTGGTTTTCCTCAAGAAATAACCGAATCCCCTCAAGTATAATACCAGGATCCCATGTCCACCTATGGTATACACAGTAGAACCCCTCCAAAGATGAACAATCACACACGCTGCCCCCTAGGTCCCATATCAAGTCAAGAACTACTAGCTCCTGGGATGCATAATCCTAAAATACATCAACTCTGGAAGTATCCTGCATATGACATGTGGCCTCATCTCGGAACGAATCCATCCTCCAAGTCTCTACCAATATCCATACGGCCTCCATCAACTGCTCATGATGATGCACGAATGAGGTGTTGCAAGACCTCCGTGAGACACGTGCAAACGATGCGCTCCACTCAATACTGAAGCTCAATGGAAAGTTAGAATAACTTTCCCCTGCAATGGTACACTCTCCCCTGTCAGTCAGTGAAATACTCAATCCTGCAATCCATGGGTCCCATGCTAACCTCTGTCGAAGATCACCCTGCTGGCTCTATACTACTCTGACCATGACTCTCTGCCCCCTGCATACATCCTGAATCCTCCTCTCCGGGGTCCTCCAGCTGAAATACCTATGACCATTGGACCTGCTGTCCAGAAATGGTATCAGTAAAAAAATCTCTATAGAAGAAGTACCAGTCCAACTACCTCCATGTCCGATCATGATGATCAAAAGTGAAAGGCTTCTTTTCTCTCTCGGACAAATCCCTGCGACCTGCTGTCCAGAAACGGTATCAGTAAAAAAATCTCTATAGAAGAAGTACCAGTCCAACTACCTCCATGTCCGATCATGATGATCAAAAGTGAAAGGCTTCTTTTCTCTCTCGGACAAATCCCTGCAGACCTACTCCAAATCGACCCCTGTTGGAGTGTGTGGCTCTCTGGCTCAACCTGGGTCACCATGTAGTGAAACACCCTGCTAACTAGGTGAACTCTCGGATCCCATGGAAGACTTGGAAGTTTATCACTTCCAATCTCCTCAAACTGCTCCTATGTCAGACTGATCACTATCGGTATCCCTCCGTGCTCATCTGCTATCATCTGGCCTATGGTGCTCACCATCACGCACCAAGTCTCAGCTGGCTGCCTACGATGATCCACCTCTATCTTGTTAGATTCCGTAAGAGTACTCCTGTCAGGTGGTCTCGGCCTAGTCACTCTCCATTCCCTCAACCACTGTCTATCTCTCCTCATGCTGGTGTCCATGATAAAAGTGTTAGGAAAAGGTAACAAAGACAACTGTAGCTGATTGTAGGGCTGAAAAATACCACCTGCCTCGGTCAATCCCAAGGACTCGACCAAGACCACGTCCATCGGTATCCATGATGGATTCTCTCCTGTGGTCATCACCGAATCCTAATCATCAGGTACAACTAGAAGTAACTCCCCCAACTGTTGGTAAACCAATCTCCATCTTCTATCACCTACACAACTGCTGAAATGGTGAAGGTGATATCTCATAACCATATGTTGCTGCAAAGGAGCGACCTTTGCATGCTCCCCTAAGTGTGTCTCCTCCCTGCAAGGAAGTACACCCCTATGAATCCCACCATACATCTCGGCAAGTACCTGTGAGTTATCACTAATCACTATATGCTCCAGCATACTCATGTCATCTCCGGTAGACTCATGCTGCATCATAGATCCTGGGCATACTGCTAGATCAACCTCTACATGGAGGTCAATCGCTCTGTGAACACAAATGGAAGTGTCCTCCATCAACTAGTGCTCCTCTGCTAGACCACCAACATCCTCTATCAATGTGACTGACTGATACATCTGAGTGTCCACCAAGACAGATGAAGTGGATCTCTAATGGATCTCCTCAAGAGACTCATCTGACCTAGACTCTGATTCTTGAAGGGCGATCTATGTGCCTCTCAAGAATCCTTGAGTGCTCTCCAACTCCCGAGTAAGTCTGTCTACCTCCAACTCCTGCTCCCCTAGAGCCTCATGATACGTATTGCCAATCCTCAATAGGTAGTCCCTGTCAATCAACAACTACTGGTGATCTGTCCTCATCATAGATACTCTCTCACCGAGAGTATGAAAATCACCCATGGAAAATCCCTCATCTAAAGTACCATGTGCTAATGGTTCTCTCCAGCAGTAATCTGCCATCACTGCATGTAGGTTCAATACATCTAGTGGCTGCCATGATCATAGCCTCACTATCTCTCAACTGTGCTACTAAGTGGTGTGACCCCTGATCACAGTCATGTTGAGGTGCCACCTCATACCCCTCACTGCTAGTGTCAGTCCTGTTAGTGTCAAATCTAGAATCCCCAAAAACACCCTCTGCATAAGATAACGTGTTGAACTGTCCACTGTCTACTATGTTGCTGGGTACTCCTGTATGCCACTGCATCCCATCAGTAGATGCTATCTCCCACTGGATCACATTGTATCTTGTATGGGCAGTTGTATCCTCCTGTGCACTCAACCTACTACTATCATCTGCGCCTGGATCCCATATAGATGTGCCCAGACACGTGCTATGGTCATCCTGACTGCTAACGAGTGCATCCTCATCAATGCAGGATGATATTGGAAGTACTTGCTCCATCAACCTGTCTGTCTCCACCATCTGCTCAACTAAGGGAGTCTCCAAAAGCGGTGACTCAATCTCCTGATGTGGGTATGTGTGTGTAAGGTCCACTGTCTCCAAGTCATGTCTCTCCTCCTGGGTCTATGGATCCCTATGTCCATGGTGTGCATCCCTCACCCTAGGCTCATCCATCATATCCGACATGCCACTGACCTCCTCATGTGATGTGGCTATCAAGGGTGTTTGGAAAGATGGCAGATGTGCCACGACCACCATAAGAAGCTGGTCATATGTGGGTGCTAACACATGTGAATCCTCACTAGTGTCACCACTTTGTTGAGGTGCAAAGTCATCTATAATATATGATAACTCTATTGAATTACCGGTGCTATTGTCCTGTTCATACAACTATCTATCCACTATACAAGGGTCACTATCCTTCTCAAGCGTGATAAAATCATCATCCTCTGTGCAAGAGTTACTATCATCATCATACTGCCCCAGAAGAGTATCTATCTCTCCATCCTCACACACCTCATCATCAATGTCACAGTGCACCTCAATGATATGCTTCTTACCCTTACCCCTACAACTATGATCTAGTTCCCAAGGCACCTTGCAACTGTAACAAAGTTGTGTGCTCCTAATGGGTGTGGGGTTTCTCTGTGCCTCCTTCCATCTAGTTTTTGTGGCCATGTATTCCTCTGCTTGTTTGACCTGGAATGAAATCTCATCTATGCTCAACCTAGGATATTTCAAGGATAAATACTATTGGAAGGTTATTAGGGCCCTAGTTTCCTCACTAAGGTCGTAGTAGTATTCCCATCTACTACATACAGTCTCTCTAGAAAAATCCACAATATCCATCTCCTCTTATGGAAGACCCCTCTATGGCTCTGCATGCATGTGATAATTCCCACGGGATGGTAGGAATCTAAGCTCTGATACCACTATAATGATCCCAAGCCATTATGCTAGGATCATCACAATTTTTGTGTCTTTTTAACTTCTACTGGTTGTGGTATTTTGTCAAACACTTTGCTTACAGTTACATTTAGGGCTTTACTCATGTGTTTATATGTGTGTTGCAGCAAATAAAAAGAAGATATAATCATGGAACATACCTCAACCATATGCAATATGATAGACAAGCCAAAACATCTCAAATATGCTTTTATTCATGAATAGAGGAACCTACTACAAGGAAAATGCCAATCTAGAATGCTCATCAGATGGCTAAGAAGATAGACAATAGAGTTGCTACAAAAAGCTCCCGATAATAAAAAATAAGCCTCCAAAGGCTGGATAAGAGATAAAGACCAATGCCATGTACTGCTGGATAGCTGAAGCTCCTCAACAATTCGGCCCTGGTGCCAAAGATGTCCAATCACCTCAAGAAAGATGCCAAACAATAGATCAGGTGATGGCAAGAACAACCCAGGTGCATGAATCTCCAAGATCCCTCTCAAACCCTATAGATATGAACTCCTCCACTAAATGGTGCACCCCACTAGATGACTGAAACCCTAATAATTCGGCCTCTCTCCTAGAGACCTCCAACAGCTCCACCAATTCACTAGAATGATAGATCGGGGCACGAAAATGAATACCCAAGTGCTCACATCATCAAAATACCTGCTAGATCCTTAGATCTAGCTACCCTCCAGATAATGGTGTTCCCTCCTCTTGGGAAATTGTCCCACTGTCAATACAATTAAACCTACCATTGAAATGCCTCCAAAAACCACCAAGAATGATGCTAGGACACCTATAAGGAAAACCCAACACCTGGAATTCCCAAAATCCCTTCTCCTCAGCTAGAACGAATCTCTCTCCAAGAATGGTACGCCTCCCCTTCTGGAAACCCTAGATGGGACATCCCCCTTCTCTTCCTGTGCCTGTAGCTGGTGTAGAACCCTCCTGCATTGATGTATATCTGACTAGAATGGTTTGGGAGAGTATTTCATCTTTAAGACCAAGCTTGGGACAATCTAGGTGGAATCTTTCACCACCGAATCATCCTCTAGGGTTTGTTAAGTCAAATCCCTCAAAACCCCCAATGTTGGGCTCACTAGATAGAAGCCGGATATCAAATGATAATCATACATGAATGAATGAGTAGAGGCCCTTGCCTTTCCTTTATACTTTTTGGCTCACCTTGTCCCTCCAAAGTGACTTTCATTTTATTAATATTTAATTAATTAATTAACCTTTTTACCTCTGAAAAGTGCCTTATCTCTCCTTGTGGCTTCCCCGGCCACTCAAAGTCACTTCTAGCCATCCCATCATGTAGTGTTTCTCCCACCGATTCCAATGAGCTATTACACTGAGAGGTTCCTCCAAGTAATGTGCCCAAAATGACCTCTTTAGTGAATTCAATTGACATATAGCTCAAAATAGTCAAGATCATGGAAATCGTCAGAATGCAATGGAACCAAAGCCAACCTGTGCGGAATGGCTCATAGTGATGGAATATAATGAGAAATGCGAGTTGGACCCCACAATGCCTCTCAATAACCCCTGTACTCTCTATAACACCCATTTGGCTACTTTGGTCATCATAAACCTCTGCACTGTGATGATGTCCCAAAGTGGGGACATTACAAAAGTTGTTAAAAATAAGAAAGGCAAATCTCATTCAGAGGTTGACGTTGCCAACATGCGGCCGTCCTAAATCTGTCAACTTCACACTACCAGTGGAGAAGCACTTCATGATTCCATTGGAGGCATCGAGACCGAGAATGCCAGACTGAAAGACCAAGTCAAGGAATTGGAAGACGCTTTCATTCCTATGTCATTGCTTGTCAATCCTTTGGCAATAGCCATGCCTGGAACCCCTTCACAAAATGTAAAATCATCCTCCACCCTGATCTCATCCTGTAAAGGATATGTGGAGAATAATATAAAAAAAAGAATGGAACTGGTTACTGAGGCGTGGAAAATATCACAAACCATCACTTCCCTTGGAACTAGGGCACATAGTTTGCTCCAACTTTTGCAGGCCGAGTTAAAAGATGAAGATAATTTCTTTTTAAAAACGGTCATTCCTTTTGGCAAGATTGTCAACAATATTACAGAAACAAAAGGAAGAGAAGAAGATCTTCCATCCAAAAACCATATTTGTCAATTAAATGCATGTTGGAAATAAAAAGTGAAGAACTTCATCTCATTGTTCAGTCATGTGAACAATCCATATCGAAGAAAGATAAATTATTCATAAGGCTGTCAAATATAGACTTAGCCGGGAAAACCAACGACTTCCAAGACCCTGACTTAATCACAAACTCCTTGTCCTTAACCAGAAAAGAGTTCGATAAACATGTTGCTATGTTTAAGGCCTTGTCTCTGGAATTTTTTTACAACATCCTTCAATTTGATGAAGCTCACATCCATGACTGACTAGTCAAATATGTAGTACAGAACGAGGAAATTCATCAGGCTCTATTTAATCTTTCTATCGACTTCCGGGAATTAGAAAACGATCTTTTCGACATAAAAATCCGAAATGAGATCAACGTCGCCCCAATAAGAAGCTACATTGAAGAATGGATCGAAAGGCAATTGAAACAGGCCGTCGACGAAAGGCAACATGCAGTTGCCAGCATTCCAACAGCCATCGAGGACATCCTTGAAACCGCAGTCGTCGACGACATCGATGAAACAATGGCCTCAAGAGAAAATAGCCAAAGGGCTCATATGTACCCTCACTGTAAGTTTACTGATCGCATCCTGTTTTGTTTATCAACCCAGTTATTTCAGTTTCTTAAATACAAATGTATAGGAAAACACTTATACCTTTCCATTTTTTATTTTTTTTGCAGGTATTGCACTCTATCTTCTTTCCACAATCCTGTTTCTTGTACATATTTATGTAATGGTCCGCGGGAGCCCCAATCCCAGTCTACATGACAAACGCATTGCAATTCCAGTTTATATGTAACAGAGTTTAATTTCTTTGTATATTTCAAAATTCCCAATAGTATGTAACAAACTTTTATTTTTTGACATATTTCAAATAAAAGACTTTATTCTTATCTTTCACCAGTCTGTATGACAAATGCATTTAATTTTTAATTTAATTTTTTATATGTTAGAGACTTATATTTTTTTATATATTTCAAAATAAATGGTGCTCTATAATGAAAGCCTCATTTACTTATACCCCATGTTCACAAATGCATTTAAATTTTTATATTTCTTATCTCCTTTTAATTTTATGTCTTCATATATTTTTATCTTTCACCAGTCCATATGGCAAATGCATTTAGTTTTCCAAATTTATTCTCAACAAATTTGTGGTTTCTTATATTCTTTCAAAAAAATTATGTTTGCTATATACTTTCAAAAATAGATGTTGCTCTACCTGCCAAGCGTCATTTACTTTTGCCTCATTATCCGTGATATAAATTTTGCACACAACATTTCCGTGATATACATTTTGCACCCAACACTTTGTTTCATTTACAATTAGACCCCATTTTCCACATTTTGCTTTCTAACCTAGTTGGCATGGACTACACTGCCACACAACCTTGTTATATTTGCAATATATTTATGTATGAAATTTAAATTCGGAATAGCTTGATAGAGAATTTTGAAAATTGTGAAAAGATTGAGAATATTTGAATTCCTAAGGACTATGAGTCCTGAGCCATCAAGGGGTCATTTTGTGATTGCCTTTTATATATTCTTGCTAAACTATGAGTTAGGAGCTGCTATGTAAAAGGTTTTCTTGTGTTTTACTAAACTGTATCACAGGTTTTCTTATATTGATTTCAAGGATAATTCCACTCTTAAAGGCACTTGAGTTGAGCAGTTATGAGTTGTCTATTGAAGAAGCAACAATGCCAAGAAAAAATGGAGGACGAGATGGAAGTGACAGAAGTGGTGGTCGTGATGGAAGTGGCAGAGGCTTTGGAGATGGAGGTGGTAGATTCTCTAGAGGTAAGGACTTTTGGCTTATACTTTTTACTACATTGATAGGAATTAAATGCATATAAAAATTTGATTATTCATTTGGTTTTTGGTGTGGTGTAGGCAGGTTTTGAATTTTAAATTTATCTTGTTTGTCAAGTGAAAATTTGATGAAAGGCTTTTGTTTTGATTACAAGCGGTTGTTTTGTATGCATGTGATTTTCTTACTTGTCAAATGTAAATTTAATAACAAACATTTGTTTTACATGCATGTCATTTTATGTTTTATGCAAATTTATAAGTGTATTTTTTAATTTAATTTATTATTATTATTATTATTTTTCTTTCTGCTACTCGTATCCCGTGGCTGGGGAGATATGGGTGCTTGCTCTCTACTGCTCGTATCCAGTTGCTGAGGGAGATATCTGTGCGAGGAGGTGGCGTGTAAGATTTATGTGTACTCGTATCCAGTGGCTGGGGAGATATGGGTGCTTGCTCTCTACTGCTCGTATCCAGTTGCTGAGGGAGATATCCGTGCGAGGAGGTGGCGTGTAAGATTTATGTGGATTTGAGCGGGGTTGAGATAAACATTTTTGAACCCAACAGATCTTGTGGTAAATAGCTGGCGATTGTGTTGACTCTATCATTTATCTGCAATAAACTAGGAATAGTGTAGAAGGTTCCAATAATTCATGAAATAAATAATATATTTTCAAACTGCCATGGCCAAAACGTTTTTTCTATTTCTGAGTTACAGATTTTGAGTTATCCATTTGATTGTTTATGTTAAACGGTGACAACAAATTTCAAGGATAGAATTGAGATCTTATTATTTAGTATTGATTGTAACTATTGAGACCAAGTTAGAATATTGATAGGATTTTATTTAATAATCAGTTTTCTGTGTAAATGTATATAAATTTATGTAAGCTCGTAGAGGCAGACAAGGAGTGGGAGTGAGCTATTCTAATCTCCACTAGTTGGTGGAGGTAACCCAAAGTTTGGGTGAACCACCTAAATCTCTGTGTCTTTTATATTCTGTGTGATTATATTTTCAACATTAAAAATTACAACAATTTAGTGAATTGTGGATTATTTTAAACTTTAAATTTTGATTTTAAATTTTGTAATCAATTGTAATCTTGCTCTACTCATCCAATTCAGGTCAGGTTAGAGTTTTTAGTTAGCCATACTCATAATAATAGTCCATGTGATAGATATTTATAATATCCAAAACAAATACAAACCTTACAATTATATTTGAGGGAGAAACTGCATTTTCCATGCTCACGAAACCGCTGTGGAGAAAACAAGACATAGAGCAAGGCTTATCATGGAAAATTGAGGTTTGAGCCTTGAACTCTACTCGTTGAAAATTATTTTTTTTTCCTCATCAGATCTATATTATATTGTTATTCTGTTTTATTTTCATCTATTATATTGTTTAAATAATAATTTAGATGAGACTTTATTGTGTACTCTATGAACACAAAAGAAATTATAAAATCATTATGTGATTTAATTTTAGAGAGGAAGATAAGTAAATGGAAAGTCAAGCTTTTTGTCAAAGAAGAAATTATAAAATTATTATGTGATTTCATCTTAGACAGGAAGATAAGTAAATGGAACATGAAGCTTTTTGTCAAAATGATTTTTATCTAATGGTAATGGTAAAATGTGTTAAGCAAAATAATAGTATTTATCAAATTAAGAAATTATAAAATCATTTTGTAATCTAATTTTAGAGAGGAAGATAAGTAAATAGAACCTCAAATTCTTTGTTAAAATGGTTTTTACTTAATAGTAATTTAAAAAGTGTTAAGAAAAATAATAATCTTTATCAAAGTAATAGTATTGTTTTGAATAAAACTTTAGAAAGTAACGGAGAAACTAAAACTTTATTGTATAGAAAAACTTTATTGTATAGAGAAACTACTATTAAGTTATATTAGGATATAAATAATAAATGAAAATATTAGAAGAAGGAAAATTAAAATTAATTGCAAAGGAATGTCCACATATATACACAACCAGATATCTTGCACATAGAGCCACACATTTCATGTATTTGTGTGAAATGATTAAAAATGGGAAAATAATTTAGCCATAACATGTAAAGACAAAAAAAAAAAAAAAATGAACGTGAACACTTATAAGTCTGCATAAAACATAAAATGACATGCATGGAAAACAATTATATGTCATTCAAAAACAATTGGATGTCATCAAATTTTGACAAGAAAAGTAAATTTGAAATTTCAGGCCTGGTGCATATCCATTAGAGTTTTTGATGGTAATCAACAGGTTAATAATTTTGATACAGGTCAACAATGATGTGTGGTTTTTATACCCATGTGTCACATACAAGTTGCAGGACAAAATATGGGCTGTAGCCCATCAAATTCCAAGACCGGTTGTACACACTATTGGTGGGTTTTACAATATTTAATATCATTTTCCTTGGATTGTCTTTCATATTGTGATGATGGGTATTTATTGCTTACTCAAAGTTACAGTGTTGTGTACCTTAATTCAGTAGGCATTTATTGTGTTAGATTCATAATGAAGAAAAGAGAAAAAATATAATGGAAATAATAAAAGTAATCAAGAAACCATGATGAATGAAGATAACTAAAAAATGGCAGAAAATGCATACTCTATTCATCAATGCTTATGTAAATAATCATGTACATAGATGTACACATATAATACAAAAGACCATAACTGTCATGTAACTGTATAACAATTAGGTTAACTTAACTAACCAACTAACTTATGATTAGAGTTTTAACATCCTTAATCATAAGTTCGTTCTTGCCTGAAAAATTGCCACTACTTGACAATCATATGTGTCAAGTGAATATTCAAAGGGATGATTGAAGATGCTATCTGAACTTTGAAAAAATAACAAAAGCTGATGTCTTCTACTAAATTGATGGTTTAAGGGTGACCACAAACTCATTTGGTGGTTTCGAGATGACCACACACTGAATCTCTAGTAGAAGTTGATGTCTTCTACTAAATGACATGGTTTTAAGTTGACCATAAACTAACAAGAGCTCAAGGCTCAAAAATCTAAAAATGTAACAAGCAAAACTTCATGTATTTTGCTCAATTGGTGGTTTTAAGATGACCACAAACCATATCAACAACAATATGTTCATGAACAAGACTTCATACCAAGAACTAGGTTGCATACTTGATCATCTGTTTACAGGCTCTAAATCAAACTTGGAACCTAACTCAACTAGATTTCCCCCTTGTCAGGGACAAGTGGTTCCAATTCCTTTGACCGTTATTCACAAGTATGGCCAAGAAGAGATCCGACACATCAAATTGTCTTCCGGCGGAGTCTGAAGACTCGATCTTCAACTTAGAATACTACATCAACTAGGCCCTAATCATACCCTAAATCAACAAATCTTGAAAAACATTCATGTCCATCAACTGTAGAAATATCTCCAATCAAGTATGACTGTACTTGTGTATAAATTTGGCGATAAGACTGCTCCAATAAATTGGCTTCCAAATGCCAACGCCAATTCCCTAACCATTCAAAATAAATTTGTTTCTACTTGCACTTTTGGAACCTTATTGAGGGATGATTTGTCTTCCCACAAAATTTGCATGGGTGAAGATCAAAACAGTTTGACTTATCATGGCCAAACCGGTGACAGTGTTTGCACTGTATGGGTTCTTGATCTAACCAATTATCATGATCTGGAATATCTGTAACAACATCTTCATCAACAATATCATGTACCTGTTCCTTACCAATATCCTTAAGCTCTGTCTTCTTATCATCATTCAAAAAACCTCCACTCACAAAGCAAACAAGTTCACAATAATCAGGAATATGAAAAAGGTTGTTAGCATCATTTTCATATCCTAGTCCATATCGATTTCGTTTAAAGCATAATTCTTCCCATGGTCGAACAATTCTATTTTCTTTGCCAAATTTATCCGCAACTTTTTTTGTAATAGGGACTTCATCTAATTCATCTTCATGTTTATGACTTTCATCACTAGTCAATTGAGCATCTTCATTTTCATCCTTGATGTCATTGTGTTTGTTAAAATCACATTGTTGGTGTCGAAGCAAACTTAACTCATCAGACAACACTTGTTTTGATGTTTGAACATATCAATCTTCTTGTGTGTTACTTGTAAACAAGTAATCATTGTACTAAGAGTGCACTTGTTTATTGCAATTGTAGATTCTGTAGTTGAGTTAATTAATGTGCCCAATATTGTAAATATTTCTTCAATTCTTGCCATTATGCAGAATATGGAAGAGAGATGTTTGTTGATGCCACAAAATTCAATTTTGTATCCTGTTGTGCATGCAAAGGCGATACATGCAGAGCTATCGTCTGTTGCATGAATGCCAAAAAACTATAGGATAACCAATGACGCACACAAAGATCCTAAGAGAGCCCCCCTTATTCAATTTCGGGTGGGTCAAAGAGGACTCCTTATAACTTCCAAAAACTCCTTATAACACTTTTACAAAAAGTCTTCAAATAAATAACAAACCTTATAACTCCAATTACAAACAATTACAAACAGTCAAGCATTTATAATGAGAGCATTCTTATAACTCCTTATGTTTCCTTGAAATACACCTTTTTTTTTTTAAACTTAATGACTTATCACTCCAAAAGATTTTAAGAGATCTTGCAAGGTATATGACTTATCACTCCAATTTTTTTTTTTTAAGGGATTTTGCAAGCTATAACCCTCATAAAGCAATGTTTAATGCAAACAACAACTATTTTGAAGACAATCCAATGCTTCCTCTCAACAATGGCTTTTACCCCACAACTATGACTAACTTTAAAATTAATTCCCAATCTCTCTCATTAATAAAATTGGAATTTGATGTGACTTTATAACCATAACCACTCTTTCCCAGATCTGACTTTCTTGGAAGCTTGTCTTTTGGTAATCAAATTTAAATATAAACAACTCACATTAAAATGTTACCTCAAATTCATGGCCATTTCATTCATTTCCAGCCCATCATCCTTCAAGACTCCACGATATTTGCTTCCAACTGCGTGCCATGATCTTCACTTCCAACTGCGTGCCATGATCTTTTACGCTTTCTTCACCACAAAATTATCTCACACGTTTTGTCAAACAATAGAGATATCGTGCTATTAGTTATTCTGTTAAGCAGTTAGTGGGCAAGTTCGGCAAATTTGGTGGCTTGAGTCCATACATTTTCAGAGTCAATTTCGGTGTGGGATCAAAGAAACTGTTAACATAAATGGAACTGTAAATTAATCTCTGCAAACTCGAGTCTGTGGAAAAGAGAACAAGGGACAAGGGATTTTCAGTGGTGGGGTGAGTATGGAAGCGGATGAGAACAGTGATTTCACTGTCGGTGTCCTTTCCGCCTCAACATCAAAACCACTATGGGAGACGAATTTGAGGTCGAAGTAATCACATTTGATAAACCTTCGAATATTGTTGTTCTTCAAGAATCTGTAGGCAATGGGTTGTGAACATTCTTCCACAGGCTTCCAGTGGCTCCAGCTCTTTTGGCGACACCTATGCATATGGAAACATAAAACCGATCACTTGTAGACCGACTTCTTTGACCAACAACACCAACTCTTTTCAAATACGCCCTTTTGAAATGTAACAAAGCTGTCAAGATGAGATGGTATGAAGAATGATGTACAGGTCTGATCAGACGTCAAAAACATTAATACGATCTACTAATAGCACATACGACCCTGAATCTCGATCAATTTCGAGTAAATCGAAAGAATTGACTTGAGGTTGAAGAGATATTTTGCTTCGCCCTTATAATTCCCTGAATATTAAAAAAATTCCCTATTATCAACATTTAACCCGATTTACCAAAATTAAAGTTGTTGACTGGAACTTATGAAGATTTGCAACAATCTGCACTTTCCTTTGCATCTTGTAGCAACAGGATATGGTATTCAAAATATCCAGTTGGAGAGGGTTTTCTTAAACTAAAAAAAATATAATATATATAGGGGTAAAGTCAGATAATGATGAATCAAAACTCAGGGAGATTAAAATTGAAACTCAGGTACAAGTAGATTAAAATCATAACTCAGGCAGGCTCATAAGATCAATATCATGGTCTGATAAACCAACAGGCCTCTAAGATCATCTACATGCTCTGATACCATTGTTAGATTCATAATGAAGAAAAGAGCAGAAATATAATGGAAATAATAAAAGTAATCAAGAAACCATGATGAACGAAGATAACTAAACAATGGCAGAAAATGCATACTCTATTCATCAATGTTTCTGTAAATAATCATGTACATAGATGTACACATATAATACAAAAGACCATAATTGTCATGTAACTGTATAACAGTTAGGTTAACTTAACTAACCAACTAACTTATGATTAGAGTTTTAACATATTGATCATCACTCAAAAGATTTTATTTATTTTCTTACATGAGTGTTTTGTAAGTCACATATTGCCTCTGTAATTACATCTTGTTGATATAGAAGCTAAGAATGATCGTAAAACAGAAGAAGTTTCAAGTGCTAGTGTGTTGGGCTTTATACATATGGCCTTGTTTTTGGACTTTCTAAGTGGAATCCTCTGATTCAATGTTGTTTTGTTATCCTGGTTCCAACTTAAAAGTCTTCTCATTAAACTGTTTTTATATTAGCTTGGTTCCAACTAACAACTCACATTCTACCTACTAATATTCTTTCTTTGTTTGTGTGGTTAGACTATAAATTTGTTTATCCTAATTGATTATGCATTTATCTCTACATGGTGACTTTGCAGTTAAAAATACTACCTTTGGAGATGATTGAAAAAATGGAGCAAACTAATATTTTGCTTCATCAAAGTGCAAGAATTGCGGTCTTTGCCTTGATAATATTTGTATAGTATTATCAATTCCAACTAGAATCCTTACAAAGAGAAACATTGTCGTTAGTTCCAATCCCGGAAAAATGTTGAATTATATTTCTATCTCCATTTTTATTTGACTCTTTTTCCATCTTCTATCAATTTTGTTTTGGTCTCTTATGCCTTTTGTCAGCCATAGTTTCTTAGAAAAGCTGACACAAAGTTCATCTTAGTTGGGAACCCGTGATATTGAGGCAGGATTTCCATGTTTACTATAGAATTCAATTGGAAATTAGTGGTTATAACTATATTTGAGGGAAACCTATGATGTAATTTTACTTCTACAATTTTTATTTTGAAAAAAAAATTTACAAAGCAAAAAAATAATTTTATTCAAAAATATATAAACAAAAATAATTTTTATTTTTATTTATTTATTTATTAAAATATTTATTTTAATGATATATATTTTTATATTATAAAATTATTTTTCATATACAATATGAATATTTTATTTCAATAATATATATATTTTTATTTTTTTTTAAATTATTGAGAGATTTTACTTAATAACATATTCCTTTCATTTAAATTATGTGTTTTCAGACTATAAAGATATTTCATTTATTTTAATGACATTTATTCTTTGACATAATAGGATCATTTTTCTTTTTCAGAACTGATTGTAAAAATATTTAATTTTAATGCCAAATTTCATCGCTCTACACATATAATAGTCACGACAGTTGTAGGTTGTTACATGTTCACCTTATACGGTTTAAACAAGTAACACTTGTGAATTCAGAAATTTTACAAGACATCTTTATATTCTTTTATATTCTAAGTTGGAAGTGTATACTGTTTTTGCATTTAAATATTCACCCACTAAGTATTGTCTTCTTCGTTGCAATATTTTATCCTTGAGTCGATATGATTTTCGGTATGCCTATTGGCTGGGATTTTAACCTCTTCGCAAGCCATGGGAATAATATTCTATGAACTGTTGTGAGTTGTTGCTAGATCATGGAAAGATTAATTGATAGAATTGATTTAGTGAATTTTGCAGGGATCAATCATTTTTCTCACACCCCTACCAAAGATTGGTTTTGGACAGGTGTCGTATTAAGTGTGAGTCTGGGAATCCTTTTGTTTTTCATTATTTGTTGTCATGATGATTGGAATGAAGACTCAAAAACCTTTTGTTTTTCCTTATTTGTTGTCATGATGATTGGAATGAAGACTAAAAAACACATTTGGGATTGTTGGCACCATGGTGGATGGATTGTGAAGATCATTCACTGGGATTTGTTGGTAGTCTTGATGTGTTCTCTTCTGAATTTTGTCATTGGTGTTTATGGTAAGTATTCTTATTGGTGAAATTCTAATATCAATTAGAATAATACATGGTAGAAATATTGTTGTATTTTCAATATGTTTTTACAATATTGATGGTGTATAAAGCTAACATATGTAACTTGGTCCTTGGTCAATGACAGAGACATTGTCAAAGTTTGGTTTTGGTCTATTTTTTTTTTGGTGCTAATGATTATATTGCTAGACTCCACGTATACTTGAAATGATGCATAGGTTGTGAATGATGAAAAGTTCCAATTTGTACTTCTTTTTCATTTGTCTAATGATCTAAAGTTTATACTATTGATTTCTTTTTATTTACAGTGGAAATTGATTGATGTCTCTTTCTTTCCCTATCCATTGTATTAAAAAAAAAAAAGAAATTGTTGTAGTTGATCATTTATGTTGTATTTATGTTAATTGTTGACATACATATTCTTGCAGGTACATAACATTGCTCGTATTTATTTTCTGATATATGGTGAAATTTGCATTTTCGGGATTACTCTTCTTGTAACGTCTCCGACCAACAACACCATTATCGGGCACCGCAACTACGGAATACCTTGTCTTCTACAAAAATACCTTGTCTTCTACAAACTAGCTCTAATACCAATTTGTAACATCCCTGACTAACACCACATCGGGAAACACCACATAAGAACATACGTATATACATAACATGCAATTTAAATCAAATAACATAGAGTTACTGCTACCATACAGACTCAAATGGAATTTACAGTAATTCATACATGCAACGTAATACATGATAACATTTCAAAAGTCACAGTCATGCATAACATATATAATTAAGCATGGAAATGATACTTATATTTTAACTAGAGTAAAACTGCCAACTGTGTGCCGACCTTCCACGAACCTCCCAACCTTAGACCACATTGCTCATCACTCTCAGTAGTAGGTCACCCCCGAGCTGGGACTAAACTCCACCGGGCAAGGGATTCCTAGGCTAGTCAAGGGCAATAGGAAGTCACACAATTTAAGAGGAGGGATTCTGATCTGAAAACGATCCAGAAGCCTGATAGGGCTTGAAAAATGCTCAAAAATGAAAGTGCTCGGAATGCGACGAAACCTATGCCATTGCGTCCGTCTCATCCTCCTGATTCCGGTGGTATAATTTTTATGTCAAACGGAGTCCGTATGGAGAAGATATCGCGTTCTGTCCGAAAAGCCAAACAGGCAAAATTTTGGATGCTGACTGTACCTATCCGTACAGTCCGTACAGACACGTGTCAGTCCGTACAGATGACATGGCGGGCCGTACAGATGACGTGGTGGTATCAGAATACGACACGTGGCAGACCGTACGGAAGGACACGTGGCGTCACCAGGACGCGCCACGTGTCACACGGATTTGGCGTTTTCAGGGTACAGTTGGACCAATGTTGAGGTGACACGTGTCACCACTCACAGGGTGACACGTGGCACGCTGACGTCATCAGGTGACGTGGCACGCTGATGGGGCAGACACATGGCAACTGACGCGGCAACTGACTGGGCAGTACGGCAGGGACACGTGGCAGGTGACAGAGCTGGCAGATGGCAGTACGACATCCGATATGGCAGACCCATGGACCAATCAAATGATGCCACGTGGCAAGTTTCAGTTGGTTGGTAAGGGTGCCACGTGGCCCAATCCTGGGTTGCCACGTGGCACCCCATTATAGGTTCGTTGGTATGTATACAAAAGTTGGTTTTGGTTTGCGTCGCCGGGGGTCGAACCCGCGACCTCCGGTGGTCGGACGGACTATGGGAACCGGGCTAGCCACGGCGCCGGCCGGTGGGACTTGCTATGGAAACGGGAAATAATATATTTGTGTTAAAGCGATGTGTTAACCGGCGGACAAACGGGTCGGGGCTTAGCCCCAGCCCGCGGCAACTGATGGTGCGTTTGTTGTAACATAAAACCGGGGCCTATGTATCCGCCCACAAAACCGGGGCTTACACTTTTTGCACGGGATCTTGGCACGGGGGTTTGTTACATGGTTATGCCACGGGCCTATGCCACGGGAGCTGTTCACATAACCGGTAGAGTGGGGGTTATACAAATTGGCGCGGGAGTTTGTTAATTAAAGCCCACGGGCCTATATACCCGCCACGTGACCAGGAGCAGTGCGGAATGGGGTGGCCCGCGCATAGGTGCGTGGCCACATGGCCCGAATTATATGACCAGGGGCGCGCCAAAAGGGGGCTGCGGCCCAAAAACTTTAATTAAAGTGGGTTTTGCAACAAAATGTGGGTTATTTAATTAATTGAAGCTAATTTTAGCTGATTTTCTCCATTTTTGGGGGATATTGGGCTTTCTTGGGGGCCAGATTCTTGGAGGAAGTTGGGGATGATAAACCAACTCCCTTCCTATATAAACCAGGCCTGTTTGAAGCCAAGGGACAATCATTTTTGCAGAGTTATGCTGAAGGAAAGCCAAGCCAAAGACATTTTGTTGCAGGGAAGCCTTTGAGGTGGAAACGCTGTCGGATCGTTTCTGGGAGCTTGGAGCATCAGATTTGCGTGCCGTTTCTTGCATTGGGTTCTTGAGATCTGGGACAACAAGACCAGATCAGTCTTGTAGCCTTTTGGGCATTGCTGAGATGTAATTTTGAGCACTTGAGAAGAAATAAAGAAGCCTCCCCCACAGGAAAAAGGCCCGGAGACGTAGGCTAACATTGTGCCGAACTCCGTTATCAACCTGCGTTCTTATGGTTTGCTGTTCATTATTGTTTTCAGATCTGCATATGTGTAATTGACTGATATAATTCTCTTTTTTCCTCATTCTTTCATTAAATTCTCAAATGGTTAAATTATTCATGCAAGTTTAAAACTCAACCATAATCATAAAAGATCCTGCCCCGGATCAGATTCTCTCCCAGGAGCCACTTATGCCCACTGCTCACATTGATCCTGATTATCTTTGGCACGAAATGAGAGCGGAGATATAATAAAGAAATGCACAGAGATATTGCAGATATTCAATAATATAACATAAATGTATCAAAGATGCAGCCATAAACATAGATATACAATAATACATGATTTCTATTAATCAGAGAAATGTACAAAGACTGTAAAAATACAGAGTGAAAGACTCGCTAGAATGGTGTCAACTTATCTCTAAGAAGAGATGTGACGGCTACTCGCATTCGCAAGAAGATCATTACAATGAGGCTCTAGAGGTCTTTTTACAATAGACGAGAATTCCAAAAGTCATAGATATCCAAAAACCTAACCCTAGGAGATGAAGCGCCAAAAGTCATGTGGGCCCCGTTTGGGTAAGTGACTACATCAACTTCCCAGGGTCGTAACTTTTGCATACGATCTCCGTTTTAGGCGTGTGATAGATCGTTGGAAAGGTATCATCGAGGAGATTCATTTTGGGGGCTCAGTAATTCCTTCGGCTATACTTGAGAACCTCGATCTCGAAAAACCTTCATTTGGACCCTCAAAATGGCCCTAGAAGTTAAAACCTGCTAAAAATAGTAAATTGCCAAAATTGCCAGAAAACTGTTTTGAGCCATTTGAAAAAGGTGGGTGGCCACCAATATCCACCTGGATCAATCCTCCCTCCTTAGGAAGCAATGGTCTCCATTGCGTTGAGTTCCCGGGGGAGAGGGGAAAGCGATTGCTGAATCTGAATCTTGGTGATTTGCTTGCCTTGCTGGAGAAGTGGAGTTGCTTAGCTTGTTGAAGGCTATCACGAACCTTTGGTTGGAAGGTTTGGACCTTTTTAACCAATCTGGATATTTTAGATGACTGTGTGCAGAAGAAATCTTTGTGCTTCGTTGTAACCTTGTCGACCTGCTTCTGTTGGATAGAAGGTGCTTGGGCCGAAGCTATGGTGGTTGCAATATCCTTTTATTCCCCTTTTGAACAGATTGTGGAGAAGATGAATTTCTTAGTATGAGATACTACCTTGCAACACTATTTAGGTGGGGCAGTAGTTGGAACTACCTCTGGTATCCTGTAGAGATGACTCCCCAGAGTAATAATGACACTACGGGGTCGAGACTCATAGATAGCATGGCGTTTCCACATATATGGCTGGTCCAAGAGAACATCACAGACATCCAGTGGGGCAACATCACATAATACCTCATCCTTGAAGGGTTGGATGCCGTATGACAATCGACATTGCTGGCTGACACGAAGATCTCGTCCTTGGCGAAGCCACCCAATGTTGTATGGCTGTGGGTGTGGTGTTGTCGACAATCCCAACTGTTTGATGACCTCTGCTGAGATGAGGTTCTTCTGGCTTCCGCTATCAACAATAAAATGTAGCGGGGTCCCCTTCACCGACATCTGCGAATGAAAAAGGTGCCCCCCCTCTTCTGGATCTGTTCGTTCTTCTGGTTGAATTGCTGCGATCATGACAATAGCAGTGGGGTCTACGTCAATGATCTGTCTTTTACCAGTATTTTCATAATCAAATTCTGAATCAGGGTTCGGCTCCTTGTCTTTAATCTCGGCCACCAATGACTGTTTTGAGCGACATTCATCGGTGTTGTGCCAAGGGCTTTTGTGGAAATCACACCATTTTTCGGTGTCCTTCTTTTACTTCCTGTGACCCTTCTTTTCCTGTGGCTTGGACTAGTTTTCGGGAGACTATTTGTTAGGGTTGTCTTTGTCATACTTTGGTTGTTGTGGATTTGCAGACCCAAACTCCCCTTTGTTCTGGTGCTTAAATTTCTGCTCGATTTTAACAACATATCGATAGGCAGTATCGAGTGATGAGATGTCCAGAAAATCCATTTCAGTTTGGATGTATCTGTGTAGAGCCTCACGGTATTTCAGAACCAAATGTCGTTCGGATTCTTTGATACCTAGCTTGGTGCGCAAGGTATGGAAGGTATTGGTGAACTCTGGAACTGCTTGGCACCTCTCTTGCCGCAGTGTGGTCCATCTCATGTATTGTTCCTCATAGTTGCCAACAGGGTAGTACTGTTCCTTTACCGCATCCACAAAAAATTCCCAAGTGGGCTCGGCCCCATATATTCYAGAATCCTCTGTGGAACTCTGCTCCCAGTAAGTTTCCCACCAATGTTTGACATGGGGGAGAGCCTTAAGGGGTGCGAAGGTGATATTTTCCTTGTCTGAAAAATTATGAACAGAGAAATAACCTTCTAGCAGATTTAACCATTTATCTAGGGCATCTGCGTCTATTTGACCTTCAAATACGGGAATATCAAAATTAACCTGTACCTTTAAAGGTGAGGTGCCTCCAAAGTGGTCGCTTGATGAAGATTCTCCTGATTCTATCGGTAGGCGTTGAAGGATGTGGGAAAAATTCACCATCATCTCGTCCCTCTGTCGCGTGAGAGCTTGCTCAAGCAACAGACTGATAGGATCGTCTGCTCCATCGTTTTTCTTTTCTTCCGCCATTGAGGGTTTCTTGGGTGTGAGAGAACGATTGTCCTCGAGAGAGACAAGCTCGAGACCCAACCTTCTATACTTGGACCTCGTCGGGGACATGCACGGAAAAACGATCAAGAGCAGACTGCTCTGATACCACTGATCCTGATTATTTTCGGCACGAAATGAGAGCGGAGATATAATAAAGAAATGCACAGAGATATTGCAGATATTCAATAATATAACAGAAATATATCAGAGATGCAACCATAAACATAGATATACAGTAATACACGATTTCTATTAATCAGAGAAATGTACAGAGACTGTAAAAATACAGAATGAAAGACTCGCTAGAATGGTGGCGGCTTATCTCTGAGAAGAGATGTGACGGCTACTCACATTCGTAAGAAGATCATTAAAATGAGGCTCTAGAGGCCTTTTTATAATAGACAAGAATTCCAAAAGTCATAGACATCCAAAAACCTAACCCTAGGAGATGAAGCGCCAAAAGTCATGTGGGCCCCGTTTGTGTAAGTGAGTACATCAACTTCCCGGGGTCGTAACTTTTGCATACGATCTCCGTTTTAGGCGTGTGATAGCTCGTTGGAAAATTATTGTCGAGGAGATTCATTTTGGGAGATTATTGATGCCTTTGACTATCATTGAGAACCTCTATCATGAAAAACCTTCATTTGGACCCTCAAAATGGCCCCGGAAGTTAAAACCTGCTAAAAATAGTAAATTGCCAAAATTACTAGAAAACTGTTTTGAGCCATTTGGAAAAGGTGGGTGGCCACCAATATCCACCTGGATCAATCCTCCCTCCTTAGGAAGAAATGGTCTCCATTGCGTTGAGTTCCCGGGGGAGAGGGGAAAGCTATTGCTGAATCTGAATCTTGGTGATTTGCTTGCCTTGCTAGAGAAGTGGCGTTGCTTAGCTTGTTGAAGGCTATCACGAATGTTTGGCTGGAAGGTTTGGACCTTTTTAACCAATCTGGCTATTTTAGATGACTGTGTGCAGAAGAAATCTATGTGCTTCGTTGCAACCTTTTCGACCTGCTTCTGTTGGATAGAAGGTGCTTGGGCCGAAGCTATGGTGGTTGCAATATCCTTTTGTTCCCCTTTTGAACAGATTGTGGAGAAGATGAATTTTGTAGTATGAGATACTACCTTGCAGCATTGTTTAGGTGGGGCAGTAGTTGAAACTATTTCTGGTATCCTGTAGAGATGACTCCCTAGAGTAATAATGACACTACGGGGTCGAGACTCATAGATAGCATGGCATTTCCACATATATGGATGGCCCAAGAGAACATCACATACATCCAGTGGGGAAACATCACATAATACCTCATCCTTGAAGGGTTGGATGCCGTATGACAATCGACATTGCTGGCCGACACGAAGATCTCGTCCTTGGCGAAGCCAGCCAATATTGTATGGTTGTGGGTGTGGTGTTGTCGACAATCCCAATTGTTTGACGACCTCTGCTGAGATGAGGTTCTTCTGGCTTCCTCCATCAACAATAAAATGTAGCGGGGTCCCCTTCACCCACATCTTCAAATGAAAAAGGCGCTCCTCCTCTTATGGATCTGTTGGTTCTTCTGGTTGAATTGTTGCGGTCGCGACAATAGCAGTGGGGTCTGCGTCAATGATCTGTCTTTTACCAGTATTTTCATAATCATATTCTGAATCAGTGTTCGGCTCCTTGTCTTTAATATCGGCCACCAATGACTATTTTGAGCGACATTCATCGGTGTTGTGCCAGGGGATTTTGTGGAAATCACACCATTTTCCGGTGTCCTTCTTTGTCTTCCAATGACCCTTCTTTTCCTGTGGCTTGGAATGGTTTTCGGGAGACTGTTTGTTAGGGTTTTCTTTGTCATACTTTGGTTGTTGTGGATTTGCAGACCCGAACTCCCATTTGTTCTGGTGCTTAAATTTCTGCTCGATTTTAACAGCATATCGATAGCCAGCACCGAGTGATGAGATGTCCAGAAAATCCATTTCAGTTTGGATGTATCTGTGTAGAGCCCCACGGTATTTCAAAACCAAATTTCGTTCGGAGTCTTGGATACCTAGCTTGGTGCTCAAGGTATGGAAGGTATTGATGAACTCCAGAACTGCTTGGCCCCTCTCTTGCCACAGTGAGGTCCATCTCATGTATTGTTCCTCATAGTTGCCAACAGGGTAGTACTGTTCCTTTACCGCATCCACAAAAAAATCCCAAGTGGGCTCGGCCCCATATATTCCAGAATCCTCTGTGGAACTATGCTCCCAGAAAATTTCCCACTAATGTTTGACATGGGGGAGAGCCTTAAGGAGTGCAAAGGTGATCTTTTCCTTGTCTGAAAAATTATGAACAGAGAAATAACCTTCTAGCAGATTTAACCATTTATCTAGGGCATTTGCATCTCTTTGACCTTCAAATACGGGAATATCAAAATTAACCTGTACCTTGAAAGGTGAGGTGCCTCCAAAATGGTCGCTTGATGAATATGCACCTGATGCTATCGGCAGGCGTTGAAGGATGTGGGAAAAATTCTCCATCATCTCGTCCCTTTGTCGCGTGAGAGCTTGCTCAAGCAACAGACTGATAGGATCGTCTGCTCCATCGTTTTTCTTTTATTCCGCCATTGAGGGTTTCTTGGGTGTGCGAGAGCCATTGTCCTCGAGAGAGACAAGCTCGATACCCAACTTGCTATACTTGGACCTCGTCGGGGACATGCACTGAAAAATGATCAAGAGCAACCTGCTCTGATACCACTGATCCTGATTATTTTCGGCACGAAATGAGAGTGGAGATATAATAAAGAAATGCACAGAGATATTGCAGATATTCAATAATATAACAGAAATGTATCAGAGATGAAACCATAAACATAGATATACAGTAATACAAAATTTCTATTAATCAAAAAAATGTACAGAGACTGTAAAAATACAGAGTGAAAGACTCGCTAGAATGGTGGCAGCTTATCTCTAAGAAGAGATGTGATGGCTACTCGCATTCGCAAGAATATAATTACAATGAGGCTCTAGAGTTATTTTTACAATAGATGAGAATTCCAAAAGTCATAGACATCTAAAAACCTAACCCTAGGAGATGAAGTGCCAAAAGTCATGTGGGCCCCGTTTGGGTAAGTGAGTACATCAACTTCCCGGGGTTGTAACGTTTGCATACGATCTCCGTTTTAGGCGTGTGATAGCTTGTTGGAAAGGTATCATCGAGGAGATTCATTTTGGGGGCTCATTCATGCCTTCAACTATCACTAAGAACATAGATCTCGAAAAACCTTCATTTGGACCCTCAGAATGGCCCCGGAAGTTAAAACCTGCTAAAAATAGTAAATTGCTAAAATTGTCAGAAAACTGTTTTGAGCCATTTGGAAAAGGTGGGTGGCCACCAATATCCACCTGGATCAATCCTCCCTCCTTAGAAAGAAATGATCTCCATTGCGTTGAGTTCCCGGGGGAGAGGGGAAAGCGATTGCTGAATCTGAATCTTGGTGATTTGCTTGCCTTGCTGGAGAAGTGCCGTTGCTTAGCTTGTTGAAGGCTATCACGAACCTTTGGCTGGAAGGTTTGGACCTTTTTAACCAATCTGGCTATTTTGGATGACTGTATGCAGAATAAATCTTTGTACTTCGTTGCAACCTTGTCGACCTACTTCTGTTGGATAGAAGGTGCTTGGGCTGAAGCTATGGTGGTTGCAATATCTTTTTTTTCCCCTTTTGAACAGATTGTGGAGAAGATGAATTTTGTAGTATGAGATACTACCTTGTAGCACTGTTTAGGTGGGACAGTAGTTGGAACTACCTATGGTATTCTGTAGAGATGACTCCCCAGAGTAATAATGACACTACGGGGTCGAGACAAATTGATAGCATGGCGTTTCCACATATATGGTTGGCCCAAGAGAACATCACAGACATCCAGTGGGGCAACATCAGATAATACCTCATCGTTGAAGGGTTGGATGCCGTATGACAATCAACATTGCTGGCTGACACGAAGATCTCTTCCTTGGCGAAGCCACCCAATGTTGTATGGTTGTGTGTGTGGTTTTGTCAACAATCCCAACTGTTTGATGACCTCTGTTGAGATGAGGTTCTTCTGGCTTCCGCTATCAACAATAAAATGTAGCGGGGTCCCCTTCACCCACATCTGCAAATGAAAAAGGCGCTCCCCCTCTTCTGGATCTGTTGGTTCTTCTGGTTGAATTGTTGCGGTAGCGACAATAGCAGTGGGG
>ML785378.1:920350-944401 GCA_009831015.1 Picea engelmannii
AATTTTACGCAGAGTGAGTGATCGCAGAGAGGGAGGATTGCAACCTTCGCTCCTGGACACTGGCAGACAGAGAGACGCAGGTCTCAGGAAATCGTGGTCTCAGCTCGTGGGTGGCTAGTGGTAAATCCATTTGGAGTCGCTACACCTATGGTTGGGTGGAAACGAGCACCCCTCTCAGCAGTCCCTTCCATTACTGAAATTATATCTGATAAGTGTTTTACTTATATTGCATTTTGAAATTTATATGCTGTCATATATATTCATAGACTGTGGAATTGTAAATGTTTCCTGTGAAGGAATTGTCTGTACAACAATTGTTAATACGGAGTAGATGTTAGCTCATAGAACTTGTGGAATTGTGAAGAATTACAATATACGAGTATCAGCGTAGTGTTTGATATGCATAGGTCGATATATGCTTATTACAAAGGATATCATGCACGAATTTCATCAATAAAATGAAGTTAACCATGCCCAGCTGTTCTCAGGAAGTTGTCTTCCTTTATCTGCTCCCGGGAATGACCCGATAAGGATCCCGTCACAGAGATTCCCTCTTCGGAAAGTTTCACCAAGAACCCAGAATAAGGATTTGAATGCATAGGCCTTATTAACCCTGTACGAGGAGGAACGATTCTATTTAGGTCCAAGACAGTAGTGTGGTGTGATGAATAAGTCGACGGATGAGATCTCGTCGGAGTGAACCATAGGCATTCACAACCATTAGATTGATGAAATTAACGCAGGCGTTACATGCCTTGCCCTCTCTCATCGTGAGCAACGAGAAATTGGGATCGTAAATCCCAAAACCCAAAAGAATGAATCTAGACCGTTAGATCTCGGTTCACATTACCCGACAGCCGTTGGATCCGGAGAAGCTGCGCGGGGGTTAAGCGCAGGGGTAGACTCGCGAGGGAGTGATTTGAGCCATTAGATCTGGAGTAGAAATCCCGTAAACCGTTGGATCGGGAAGAGTTGCACTGGAGCTAAACTCTAGTGTGCAGAGGGAGAGTCCTAGCCATTGATCTCGGTAGGACACGTGTCGACGTTCTGGGAGGCATCGGGATTTCACTCATCGGGGATTTTAGGAGTATAGAACCGTTGCACAATGAAATCGCGATACACGATTTCCCGATTGAATCTGGACCGTCCATTATGCGCAACGTGTGTCAGGAGATCCGGAGGGGAAATCGGGATATTTGCCATCGGGAAATCGACATTCCCGTGGACAAGTACTCGGGGAAATCCAAGTGAAAACCCTGACAAGATCTGAGCCGCCAAACAACAGGGACACGTGGCAGAGGATCCCAGAGAGTCGGAGTTCGGCATATCGGGGTTTTTGAATACATAGAACTCTTGCCATCCGGAATCACGATCCGCGATTTACCGATAGGATCTGAGTCGTCCATCTGAGGGACAGGTGTCGGAGATTAAGGCGCTATCAGAGTTCTCGAGGCCATGAGAACCAAGACCTCATAAGTCCCGAAACCCTGAGAATCAATCTGGGTCGTTCGTCCGCGAGGACAGGTGGCAAAGGATCGGGTGCCTTCGGAGTTTTGTTCATCGAAGTTTCGATGGTAAAGAAGTTGTGCATCAGGAAATCGCGACCCGCGATTTCCCGATGAGATCTGAGCCGTTCATGACGAGGACGTGTGTCAGAAGATCCTGAGGGGTCGGGGTTCAGCAATTCGGGATCCTCGATGACAAGAAACTCACGACATGAGGGATCGCGAAATCCCGAAACACGACGGTCCCCTAGTTATAGCACTCCAGTGGAGGACAGGTGTCACTCCACGCCATCATAAGGAGTGTGGGCCATAGGCGCCGGAACAAGGGACAAATGTCGGAAGATCAAGCTTGGCCGTGAGTTCACACCAGGTGGCATCGGGGATCAGGGAATCGGAATTTACGAAGGCTTGTGCATCGCGACATCATAAACCCCGAAACCCCGATGGATAGCTATAGAGCTGCAGACATATGGTAAGTGGTCACATGGACCCTGGTATAGACAAGGGGGCTAGCCAGTGTAAAGGTGCGTCGAGAGCCCAAGGGACTCGTGCACCATAACATTGAGAGGCACCGCAAACCCCGAATCCCGATATTTAACCAGGGGTTGGCATTTCGCAAATGCCAGTTTTCTGGAGATTTCTCACTTGTGGGAGATTAATCCAAAGTTTTTAAAATTATGATAGTGGGTGTGTTACAATTAACTACTGCAAGCAATCAAAGTAAAACTTCTCATTGAAAAACTATCTAGCCTAAGAGGCAAGTGGACTAAATACTTAATGCAAAACTATTTCTAATGCGTGAAAGGAAATCTAAGAGGCAACTGGACTAAATGCTCAATGCAAAACTATTTCTAATGCATGAAAGGAAATCTACTTTATTGAAAGCAAGAAAGATTAACAACTAATTCTTAATCTATAATAAGCAAACTACTATATAATCTATCAAAGCTAAGTCTATCTTTCCTATAGCAGCAATAAAACTATTTCATGAGCTATGAAAGCAAGAAACTATATCTATGAAAGTAGGAAACTATTCTTTAACCTCTGACAATTCAAATATAATGTTAGTGGTTGTGTGAATGTCTTCGGTGTCAGATGATACCTCGATGGCACTTGATAACAAAGGACAATTCCAATGGTATAAGCTCAACACTAATCTCAATGGCAAAATGAAAGGTATGGATTAAACAATCCAATGAGAGTTTAGCCATGACAAAAATAATGTTAGATACCCTGCATATTCATGTATAAACCATCAACAACATAAATATATCATCATTATACTTCTACACTATGTAAGCAAAACTAGATTCAACCATTAACTAAGAAATTTAATTTAATTTTAATTCTAGGAAAGGAAATTGCGTAAAATAAAACTATGCTATGTCTACTCTAATCATTCAAACTACAATAATGAAATAATTAAAAACATAAATTAAACTATGATACTAAAAAGTAAATTAACAATCTACATTAACCAACAACTAATTAAATGAGATCTATATAAAATTGAAGTAAGAAAGCTATAATAAAAAACTGGAACTAATTCTATCTATCCATCAAATCCCTGGCAAAGAAAACCCAAATTAAAACTATGTTTTATTCTAATTAAACTCTATTTTAAACTAGACTATAAAATCACAAATCAAGCATGATCTAACATCTAAATGCACATGGGGTTAGTATAGAGACTTGCAAGTCTGTTCCTAATCTACAAATTCAATGCATGATAATACATCTCATCATTCTAACCTGCAAAACAATTAAAACAATTAAACTACAACAAAATAGTTAACACAATAAAAAAACATGCATGTACAGAAAATAAAAAGAGCAATTAAATTAAGAAATGCATAAATAAACATGAAGACAGTTACTGGACTGCTGGTGGGTCCCCCAGCAAGTCGTGGTCACTCTCTAAAAGCACACCACGAGCTTAAAAAGACGAATTCAGCATTAAAACTTGAAAACGCAGTTCTAGCATAATTTTGGCAATGTAAAAACTCAAAATAGAGAAAAATGAGTTTGTCTCCAATACACTGGTTCTTCTACTTGGTTAACAATATTCTAACCATCCTAGTGATATTTATAAGCTTACAGACCAAGTGATCAACCACAGGAGGGTCGAACCACTTCTAATTTCGGCAAATTACAATAAATGATGCCCTAATTGATAAAATAGAGCGAGCCAATAATCGCCCTCTTTGGAAAAATGAAACTGAGTTGTCTGGAGCTTAGTGGCTGGAGGGGATAAGGATAAACAAAACCCACATGCTCGATTTTCCCATCACTGATCGCCAATACCTTAACCACCAAATCACCTTGTGTTTTTGTGCAATACGCAGTGCTAGACAGAGTGCCAGATCAAGTACCGGAATGAGTGCCGGATCAAGTGCCGAAACTAGAAACGTAGTGCGTTTTTTCCCTGTAACACCAGAAAAATGTGAATTAGCTCTTGGAAATCATAAAACATGATGAATTATACTTGATACAATCATTAAACATGAATTAAACGTACCTTATGTTGATCATACCATTTTATCATGAAATTCTTCAAAAAGCTCCTTTAAAATATGAAAAACACATATGTACATGCGACAAATGTGTATAATATTCGTCATAAAAATGATCATATCTCGGGCCCAACATTACCCCCACACTTATGATTTTGAAGGTCCCACTACAAACAAAAATAAGTTACCCCTTGGAACTAGGCTTGTTGAGGAGGGTCGGCTTTAGAAGCCTCTCCTTCTTGATGTGAAGACTTAGCCTTGTGCCTCTTGTGTTGCTTTAATTGTGCTTTGAGGCTGCAGCAAGATTTAGTCATTTCATCAATCAACCGTTGAAGGGAGTTGACCTTTTCCTAAAGGACTACATTGTCATGATGAAGGTGTACATATACTGTATTCCTCTCTTCCAACTGTTGGAGAAGATGATGGTTTTCTTTTTGTAGTTGCTCTATGGTTGGGACATAATTGGTGATTTGTGAGGAAGGCTTAGATCCTTTGAGGGATGTGGACAATCTATTAGTTTTAGGATCCATATTGGGCATGGGTGAAGTAGGAGTGATGGGAGATTGGTAAGGTGAGGTAGGTTCTGATTTCTTTTCCTTAGTGGCTCTAATCCATCCGTAGAGACATCCCTAGGTTTCTTATGAGGGCTCTCAAGGTCAGAGGATACTTGGATCGGATCCAAAGCAGATGGAGGTTTTTCATAAGGCTTGGCTCTTGTGCTCCAGGTACTCTTTCGAAAGTGTCCTTTACCAAATTGATTGGCTCCCCTCTTGTTTGTGGGAATGATAGGAATGTCTTGCTGCATTACTTCTTGAATCTTTTTAGGTGTAGTATCAAGAGAGAGTGAAGGAATTGGGGGGTTAACAATGGGCTTCTTTTGGTCTTTGCTCTTGGTCTTTTTACTCGATGAAGAAGTAGGTATGTCAACAAGATTTTGGTATTGTTCTGGCAAAGAGAGGGTTTTTCCAAGGGAGTTTGGAGTTCTTGGAGAGAGAGGCTTGGATGGAGAGATAGTTTTTAGGCTAAGTGGCTTTTTTCCAATCTTAACTGTCAAGTGAGGGTTTGCAAATTGGTAGATAAAGGCATCCCAATTTTTCCCCTGTTTCTCTAGTTTGGAAAGAACAAGGAGTTTGATCAATCCATGGTGGAAGAGGCTGTTGTGGGGGTTAGTCACATTTTTCCTCACTTGAGAGGACATCTTCTCCAAGCTTTTGAGAAAATAAAAGGGAAAGTTCAAGGGTTTGTTGAACAGAACATGAGCCAACAATCTAAAATGACAAGCTTTGAAAGTAGAGTATCTACCTTCACATGTAATTAATCTTGTGATGGCGATGAGGGGATTGACCAATTCTGACTTTATCCACTCCTTAGAATACCCTTTTTCTCCTGAAATTCTCTCGAATTTGGGCTTAAACACCCTGTTATAACTTGAGCGCGGAAATTGGTGGTTTTTGAACCATCTGTCTCCCATTCTTGGGAGCTTTGTTGCTGCAGCAATGGACTCTTCTGTGAATTCAAAGGTAAGAGACCCTACATGTGCTATCTTAGCATCAAAGCCAACTTCAAATTGCATGAAGAGGCCGTCATCGTGGCCCTGCAAGATAGACAAAAATGCCACCCAGCCTGCGCACATAAACACTTCTCTGCACTATGCAAATTCGGGAATGGAAAACAAGTCTGCATAGGAGGAGGGTTCGTATCTTCTGGGCATTGTGATAGAGGAAAATTTAACCAAGCAAGGGTGTGAATAGGCTAAGAGATGGCACCAATTGGGCACGGTCTGAGTGCAATTTGAATAGGGGACGAATTGGCAGAGGTTGGGCGTGATTCCTTAACATAGCGCAGAGAAAATGGCAAGGACAAATGAGATAATAGAGTGTCCAACCTGATTTTGGATGCACTTAAGGTGGAATACATTGCACACATGTGTGTGCGAGCTTCCATGTGTGGGAAATTTGAATTCGATGGCAAGATTTGGGGCTATGTAGTAGTGCGTGGTTAGATCAATGTCCATGTCTTTTGACTTGGACATTTGATCATTAACATATGAAGCATCTTTAATCAATGCCTGCAACCAATTCAATTGAATGATTGAGTTCTAGTTACCTGGAATCTAGGACAGTTACCGGTGTGTATGACACTTCGTTCGACACCTCAAACGACATCTCATACAACACCTCAAATGAAATCTCATACGACACCTCATATGGTACTTCATCCAATACCTCTATGTTAAGTGCATTTTCACCTCTTATAATGGTTAACTTGCAAATTTGAAGAGTTTTTTGACAACCACAGTGGTTAATGAGAAGAGGCAGAATGCTTCATGCTCATTCAATCTTCTTGCACATGACATATAATGTCAAAAACCTACAATGAACAGGTTATAACAAGCATAAAAATGTATTGTCAAACCTACAATATGTGGCTTGTAATGAAACAATAAATTGATAAAGAGTGGTCTGTTAAGTATGTGTTCAGTAATTTATAGCACACATGAGTTTAAGCATTTCAAAAAATAATATGACTATCAATGTAATAACCTGTATCATGGTAATAATACAAAAAATCTTGCAAAGACTTATTTCTCTAGGAAATGATCATTTGTCAACTCATGAACCCCTCTCCCGCACCTAAGTATTGTGACACATCACAATCAAAAGTATAGGAAACTAGTTAGTATCCCCCCAATAGATGAAGATTTATAGTATGTCGAGTTTAAAGATAAAATTTCACAGCTTGGTCTGACGAGATAGTTAGAAGATGGCCCCAGCTATAGGATAAGAGATCCTATATATAGATAAGAAGAGGTAGGCAAGAGAGTTTCAAGATAGTCTTAGAGTTATTTCCTAATGGCAAGTTTATGAGATTCATTAACCTGAGATTAACCACACATACTCCATGTCATCTTTGTCTACAAGTAATGTCGTACATCAGGACAAGTTTAATTTTATGATTTATCTTTGTCATATTATCATCCTCGCTAGGTAGAATGCCCTGATGCCAACAAGGTTGTTCAGTACTCCAGTGGGTTTACCTAGTCATACCACAAGCCGGTACCCGCTGCTAGCAAACTTGTTCAGTATCCCGATGGGTTAGCCTCTTAAACCCTCATAGACTGGCCCTCCATCTTTTAATATTTTAGTATAAGATTGCTTATGCAAGAAGATGGGGGAACATCTATGAAAACAATTTTTTTTTTTTTTTTTTTTAATTGGGATGGTATTTATGTTAGAGGATGAATTTTCGTTATCTTGCTTAGTGATTTCCCCGATGTAAGGGGTAATTAAGTGTAGGTGGCCTATCTAAAGATATGATATAATGAAGCTATTTAGTGTGTAGTGGATGGTACCATTGAGAAAGAACAGAAAGGTATCTCTAGGCTCAACTTACTTTCTTCCTTGTAGTTATTGTGATGTTTCCATGACTAACCGCTAATTAGAATTCCTTGTTACTCTTTGATAAAGACACTTGACTCACTTACTCAAGTTTCTTGGAAAAAATGTACGAGAGACCTCTAGGCTTGATAGTTATGGTATCACTTCCTTATACAGTGGTGAAGAGTTTCAAGAGCAACTACTTTAGAATGCCCAAAAATGGGAATTTTGCAAAAATATGGCTAATTACAGTGAGTAAATATTCATTTGATGCTTTAGCAGACACAAAATTCAAGTATAACAATGTTTTGAAGAAAGATCCTTGAAAGTGTGTACTCCGGTGAAATAATTACTTACAGAAACCTCTAGAGTTTCCTTACTAACAAAATTCAAAAACTATTTACATATATACAGTAGGAAATTTAGAAAAAATTTCAAGAACAAGGGGGGACTTCCCCGTCTACTAAGGCCAATGCCTTGTCAGTTGACATGACCTATAGAAAATGTTCTCTGGAAATGGGCTTATGATAAAACTTAAGTCGGTGTCCATTTACCACAAAGGAGACTTGTCCATCGTCAATTGTTTTAATTTTTACAGCTCCATTGTCATATACAATGTCTACCTCGTAAGGACCCAACCATTGGGTGGTGAGTTTTCCTTTGAAGGTTTTGAATGGGGAATCACACAACAGGGCCCAATCACTAGGCTGGAAGTGTTTCTTCTTAATAAACTTGTCATGCCACTTTCTCCTCTGGTTTTGGACTGATATCATTCGTTGGGTGGCATCTTGTCATATTTCATCCAACTCATTTAGTTGTAGGGCTCATTGCTTTTGAGATTCATCCAGTTTCAATCCTAATTTTGTGGCAATACGGAAGGTCCTTATTTGGAATTCTATAGGTAAAAGTACTTGTTTCTCGTACACTAGCTCATAAGGGGTATGCCCAGTGGTATTACTCCAGGTAGTCCAGTATGCCCACAAATCCTCTGGGAGCCTATCATCCCAATCCCAGTGATGTAACTGAACAATCTTGGTCAAGATGGCTTCTAGAACTTTGTTTCTGGATTCTACTTGACCATTGGTTTGCAGGTGGTATGGAGAAGATTTACGGTGTTTAATCCCATATTTCTTTGTCATCTCTTTCATCAGCTTGGAAGTAAATTGAGTGCCTTGGTCGATAACAATTTCACGAGGGACACCGAAGTGGGTAAAGATTTCTTCATAGATAAATTCGACAACAGACTTCTCTGTAGCCCTGAATAGGGCTTTTGCATCTACCCATTTGGTGACATAGTCCGTACAAACCAAAATATAGTTCTTCCTACAGGACATGGGTGAAATTGGTCCTACAAAGTCGAGGGCCCATTTTTCGAAGGGTTCTATCATAACTTGGGCATGCAAAGGCATTTCATCAACTGATGTAGGTCTTCCTATCCTTTGGCAACTATCACAACTTCTCACATACTTGACAACATCTTTGAAAATGCTAGGCCAATAGTAACCTGAATGTAACACCTTATATGCTGTATGTTTGTCAGAAAAATGGCCACCACCTGGTCCATCATGAAAACTTCATAGTATATCAGGTACCTCGTCCTCTCGGACACATCTACGAATAATCAAATCAGGACCTGTGCGAAAAATATCATGACCAACCCAAGAGTAATTATCACTTTGTGTAATAATTTTTCGCTTTTCAAGAGGTGACAAATGAGACGGTAACTTCCTAGTGGCCAGATAGTTTTCCATATCTGCAAACCATGGGGTATTGACAGAAAGGGAAAAGAGGTGCTTGTCTGAGAAACTATCATCTATAAGGATATCATCATCCTCATTTTTTATTCGGGAAAGAAAGTGAGCTACTACATTATCCTTTCCAGGTCGGTCAAGCACAGTGATGTTACATTCTTGCAATAACAAAATCCACTTGGTCACTCGGCCATTAGTTATAGGTTTATTCATGAGGAACCTAATGGCGGAGTGATTGGTATGTACAAATTCTTCATAACCTGTAATGTAATGACGAAACTTGTTAATAGCATGAACAACTGCCAAGAATTCCTTCTCAGTGACTGTGTAGTTTAACTCGACAGGGGACAATTTCTTGCTCACAAGATAAATGGTACATGACTGTTGGTCTTATTTTTTCCCTAATACCCTCCTATTGTGGTGTCGGAGGCATCATTGGATATATGAAATGGGAGAGTCCAATTGGACCCTCTAAGAAATGGTGCCACAAACAACTTAGCTTTCAGGGTTTCAAAGGTAGTTTAACACTGCTCAGTCCAAACAAAATCAACATCTTTTATCAATAATCCAAACATAGGTGCAACAATATTTGTAAATTTTTTCAGTAAACCGTCGGTAATATCCGGCATGTCTAAGAAATATTCTCACCTCTTTCTAAGTCTTGGGGAGTGGGATTCTGATAATGAACTCAATCTTTGTAGGATCGAATTTTATCCCTTCAGATGAAACATGATGTCCTAGAACCACTCCTTCAGTTAACAACATTTTGCATTTTCATGGCTCGGAGATAGGTTCATTTCCTGGCATCTGATGAGGACTTTTTCTAAGTTGTCTAAGGCTTCCTGGTAAGTGTTGTCATAGACTACGAAGTCATCCAAATAGACCTCCACACAATCATGAATAAGATCAAAAAATATCCCTAGTACTGCTCATTGAAATGTGGCAGGAACGTTACACATTCCAAATGGTAAGACCCTATAGGCATAGGTGCCCCAAGGACAAGTAAAGGTAGTCTTCTCCTAGTCTTCGGGTGCTATAAGAATCTGATTATACCTGCTATACCCATCTAGAAAGGAAAAATACTTCTTTCCAGACAATGTATCTAGAGCTTGGTCAATGAAAGGGAGAGGAAAGTAGTCTTTTAGAGTGGCCTTGTTGAGTTCCCGGAAATCAACACAAATTCTCCATTTCCCGATCACTTTCTTTGGAACCACTACAAGCGGGGATACCCACTTTCTGTCGGATATGGGATAGACAAATCCATTATTTATCAACTTTTGAATCTCCTCCTTGACTATATCTTTGAGTGTTGGGCTCATCCTTCTCTGGGGTTGCCTAAACGGTGTTACTTCCCCCTGGGTATATATGTAGTGGATGCATGTGTCAGGGTGTATACCCTTCATGTCAGTGTATTCCCAGGAAAATGCTCATGTTTGTTCTTTAAGGATATCTACTAACTGTTTATGTTGGTCTGTATCTAGCCCGGAGTTTATATGTAAAAATTTCCCTGGACTAATCTCATAGGGCATAGTATAAAACATGATAGTATCATCTATTTTGAAAATAAAAGATGTCGAAGAAAAAATGGAAGGATCCAATTGTTCTTGAAATTATTCCCCAAACATGTACTCAAATTGGGGAAAAGACTGTGGAAAATACACACATGTGATAACATAAATGAACTGGTTTAGCACATTCTCTGTTGTGTGCTCCTAAAGTGCCCTTGCATGGTCACTTGGAAATACGGGTTCTTCCCAGTCCTTGTTCTCGTATGGACATTCAAGCCACCATAGATTCTCCATAATAGGTTGAGCTGGAGGGTAAATGGTGAGTTTCTGGATAGAGAGACCATTTGAGATGGTCATATAAGGTACCTCGTCCTCTCGGACACATCTACGAATAATCAAATTAGGATATGTGCGAAAAAGATCATGACCAACCCAAGAGTAATTATCACTTTGTGTAATAATTTTCCACTTTTCATGAGGTGACAAATGAGACGGTAACTTCCTAGTGGCCAGATAGTTTTCCATATCTGCAAACCATGGGGTATTGACAAAAAGGGCAAAGAGGTGCTCATTTGGGAAACTATCATCTACATGGATGTCATCATCCTCATTTTTATTCGGGAAAGAAAGTCATCTACTACATTATCCTTTCCAGGTCGGTCAAGTACAGTGATGTTAAATTCTTGCAATAACAAAATCCATCTGGTCACTCGGCCATTAGTTATAGGTTTATTCATGAGGAACCTAATGGCGGAGTGATCGATATGTACAAATACTTCATAACCTGTAATTTAATGACAAAACTTGTTAATAGCATGAACAACTGCCAATAATTCCTTCTCAGTGACTGTGTAGTTTAACTCGGCAGGGGACAAGTTCTTTCTCACAAAATAAATGGCATAGGATTGTTGGTCTTCTTTATGCCCTAATACCCCTCCTATCGCGGTGTCGGAGGCATCAGTGGATATATGAAATGGGAGAGTCCAATTGGGCCCTCTAAGAACTGATGCGACAGACAACTTAGCTTTCAAGGTTTTGAAGGCAGTTTGACACTGCTCAGTCCAAACAAAATCAACATCTTTTATCAATAATCCAAACATAGGTGCAACAATATTTGTAATATTTTCAATAAGCCGTCGGTAATATCCGGCATGTCCAAGAAATCTTCTCATCTCTTTCTGAGTCTTGGGGGGTGGGAGTCTGATAATGACCTCAATCTTTACAGGATCGACTTTGATCCCTTAAGATGAAACATGATGTCCTAGAACCACTCCTTTAGTTAACAACATTTTGCATTTTTCATGGCTTAGAGATAGGTTCATTTACTGGCATCTGATGAGGACTTTTTCTAAGTTGTCTAAGGATTCCTGGTAAGTGTTTCCATAGATTGTGAATTCATCCATGTAGACCTCCACACAATGATGAATAATATCGAAAAATATCCCTAGTATTGCTCGTTGAAATGTGGCAGGAGCGTTACACAATCCGAATGGTAAGACCCTATAGTCATAGGTGCCCCAAGGACAAGTAAAGGTAGTCTTGTCCTGGTCCTCAAGTCCTATAAGAATCTGATTGTACCTATTGTACCCATCTAGAAAGGAAAAATACTTCTTTCCAGACAAGGTATCTAGAACTTGGTCAATGAAAGGGAGAGGAAAGTAGTCTTTCAGAGTGGCCTTGTTGAGTTCCTAGAAATCAGCACAAATTCCCCATTTCCCGATCACTTTCTTTGGAACCACTACAAGTGGGGATACCCACTTACGATTTGAGATGGGATAGACAAATCCAACATTTAGCAACTTTTGAATCTCCTCCTTGACTATATCTTTGAGTGTTGGGTTCATCCTTCTCTGGGGTTTCCTAACATGTGTTACTTCCCCCTAGGTATATATGTGGTGGATGCATGTGTCAGGGTGTATTCCCTTCATGTCAGTGTATTCCCAGGAAAATACTCCTATTTGTTCTTTAAGGATATCTACTAACTGTTTTTGTTGGTCTGTATCTAGATCAGAGTTTATATGTAAACATTTCCTTGGACTAATCTTGTAGGGCATAGTATAAGACATGGTAGTCTCATCTATTTCAAAAATAAAAGATGTCGAAGACAAAATGGATGGATTCAATTGTTCTTGAAATTCTTCCCCAAACATGTACTCAAATTGGGGAAAAGATTGTGGAAAGTCCACACATGTGATAGCAAAAATGCATTGGTTTAGCACATTCTCTATTGTGTGCTCCTGAAGTGACCTTGCATGTTCACTTGGCAATACGGGTTCTTCCCAGTCCTCGTTCTCGTATGGACATTCAAGCCACCATAGATTCTCCATAATAGGTTGAGCTGGAGGGTAAATGGTGAGCTTCTGGATAGAGAGACCATTTGAGATGGTCATTTCTCCTTCTGTACAGCCAATAAATGCATTGGTTGTGGCTAGCCAAGGTCTTCCCAAAATAACGCGATGGCCTCTGGCAGGATCCTTTGAATGAATGGGAAGGAAATATAATGGGTACTCCCATGAGGCTAAAGTAACCATGACATCATTTAAAATCCCTTCAGGTATAACCCTAGTCTTATCTCTTAATTCCAAAATGGTTGGGGTAGGCCGAAGAAGAGGTTGTAATTGTAATTGTTCCAAGGTAGTAGCGGTCATAACATTGATGGATGCCCCTAGGTCTATGAGAGTGTTTCCAATGGTGACCTCATTAATGGTTATGGTCACTACTGGGTTTCCTGGATTCCCATATTTTGTTAGTTTTGGCTGTTGTAATATGTATTCAAAAATTTATCCTACCAAATGTACTGTAGGAGGGTCCTTTTTCTTCCTACCTAGATTATTAATACACAATTCTTTGACTACCTTACTATAGATTAGAATGTCTTTAATGGCTTGTAGTAGGGGAATCTTGACACAAATATTTTTCAATTCATTCAAAATGTCAAATTCCAGTTGGGTGGTAGGTTTCTCAATTACCAATCGGTCTAGATAAGGAGGGACCTTCATAATTTGTGAAGGTTCATTTTGGGGAATCTTGGGTTCTTGAGTCTTTGAGATAATAACATCTTCCCACCTAGTTTCATCCATGGGTTGATTGGTGGTTTCTTCTTCTTCTTCTTCCTGGATGACTACTGAAGGTATCTGCCTCTCCAAAACTTTTCCCGATCTTAGTTGACTTTCCTGTAATGGAACAAGACTAATAACATATGTCGGGAAATCCTGCATCTCAACATTGTTAAGAGGTTGAGGGGGATTATTATTAGGGTTCGACACTGATTGTGCCGGTAATAGTGTCAGTCTCGGGGATCTTTCATTTTGATATTGTAGAGGTTGTTGTTGTGAAATAGGAGGTAAAGGTGGTGGAACAAAACCTGACAAAAGTTGTGGAGTGTTCGATGAGAACTGAGGATAAGGATGGTTGGACATATGGATAGGTTTAGAACTGAGTATAAGGATGGTTGGACATATGGATAGGTGGAGCTTGAGAGTTTCCTTGGTTGTGTCCTCGCCTTCATCCTTGAATACAAGGATGTTGGTACTGAGTAGATCAATTTTTCCAACCGAGTGGGTTCCACTGTTGTTGTTGTTGATAATAGGGTGGAACTTGAGACTATAGATCTAGGTATGTTGGTTGATTCCTAGGCTGCCATGGCCTCCTAGGTGCATAAGAAGACTCCCCAGGATCTCCACTCCTATAGATGGCTAATAAACCAGGCAATGATGGACATTTTTCAGTCACATGGTCTTCTGTACAGAAGCCATAGACTAAAATGTTATCTAATGGCACTCCCTCAAGGAATGCTTCCTCCTGCATCTTGGGCAATATATGCTCATTGCTGCAATTTCCTCCTCCTATTTATTTTTGAGTTTAAGGGTATCCAACTGGGAACCTATTGTGCCTAAGATGTCATTCTTAAAGTTTTCTAAAAGGTTCCCTATCTCTTCTCTTGTAATACTACCTGAACTAACTGGTTTTATGTTTCTATTGTAAGGGTCTCAAACATTCTTCCCTGTTTTGGCTCTACTCCTTGAGTAATTTTAACACATTTCACATATTTCAACAAATGGTTTATAAGAGATGTCACCTGATGCCATCAGGTTAAGAATCTCTAGATATTCTTCTGAAATTCCCTTAAGGAAAAGAACCCTAATTGCATCTTCTGGGAGGTCATGGTATTTTGACTTCTGGGAGATATAACCAAATCTTTCCATATAATCTTCGAGGGTCTTGTCTTCTAATTGTTGGATTTTAAAGATGTCATTACGAGACTCTTTGGTCTTGCAGTAGTCTTGGTAATTCTTAAGAAATATGTCTTTCATGGATTCCCAAGACCTAATACTGGATTCTCCCAACTCCATGAACCATCTTAGTGTAGAGTCTTTGAGGGTGGAAGGAAAGATTTTTAATTTCTGGGCATATTGTATGTAGTTGTAGCTCCTACACAAGATGTCAAATTTAAATAGGAAGGTGTGTGGATCTTCACTGTTTTTACCATAATCGGTAGGCAGTGCTGAGAGAGGAATATTCTTCATGTTGACATTCAGAGTGGTGTCTAAAATCGGAAACCCGGAGGTAGTTTCAGTTTGGTTTCCAGTTTCTTATTCCTCCCCATGTCTTACATTGTTATGGTCCTCCTGATCATCCATATTGGTTTGGTTTCCAATATGAGAGTACCTGGGTGGTTTTACCTTTGAAGAGAACAAGGTTTCCCTTCGATGGAAAGGTCGTCCTATGGTTTCGATGTATGGGACTCTACTCGAGCCGGTTGAGACTATTGGTGCCAAAGTTTCTGTCAAATTGAGAGATAATTACATTGGCTGAACTACCAAACAAAAGATTCACCTATTCAGGGTCTATGATATCCTTAAAGTTAGGGTCCCCTGGTGGTGGTGTAAAAGAAAAGGTCGTATTGTTTTGTTCTATGGAAGACTCGAGTGGTCTTGCCTCCTATCCCAATATGATTGATGCTTCAATTTCTTGTTCTATAGTGCTCCCTGTATTAGTCTCTTCATAGACTATTTTATCTCTTTGAGTCGAGCTAGCTTATATTTTTCGGTATCAATCTGCGGATTTTATAAGAGGAACGTTCCTTCCCCCAAAGAGATCAGAAGTAACCTTGGTTGAAAGGTCTTCTTTTGATTTAATGTATCTACCTTGTGAGTCTCTAGGACTATTCATGAAAGAAAGAAAAAACAAAAAGAAAAAGCTACCATTTGATTCCTATGTCTATTCATAAAAAATAAAAACAAAAAGAAAAACTACCATTGGGTTTGGGGGAACCTGTTATAGCAGATGCGTAGGTTATTACCTCTCGTCTTAAAGTTCCCCCACCAATTAACTAATGCTAAGGTCTAGAAATAATCTAATTCCTAGCTACTTCTTACCTTGAGACAACTTCCCGGCAATGACGCCAAAAATGATGGGTGTTCTATATGCACTAAAAACACAATAAAAACCCTCAATTAAATTGTCAACCCGATGTAAGTAAAATTAGAGTTGTAGAAAAATATATGCCAAAGGTAGAAGGCTGGTAGGAGTGTAGACTAACTAAGGAAGGTAGCTATCTAAGGCTAATCTACTCAAGAAAAACTATCTAATGAGAAAACCCTACTAAGCAAATTGAAACTATGTAACCTAAGTACTTTTGGGCCAAGGATCGATGGATAGTTCCTAAGAAAGAAAATAAAACCCTATGTAAAGCGAACTAGTTCAACAATAAGAAATAAGCAACTATCTAAGCATATGAATAAGCAAATAACAAAAGAAAACTATTTTAACTTGCCAACCTACATTCAATGTGCAACTACCCTATGAAAACAAATAAATAAACAAGTAAACAAAGACACCTATATAACCTATTAAAGAAAATAGACAAGCAAACAAAGACACCTAACCAACCTACTAAAGAAAAAGACAAGTAAGCAAAGGCACCTAACTAACCTACTAAAGAAAAAGACAAGTAAGCAAAGGAAACTAACTACTGCAATCAATCAAAGTAAAACTTCTCATTGAATGACTATCTAGCCTAAGAGGCAAGTGGACTAAATGCTTAATGAAAAACTATTTATAATGCATGAAAGGAAATCTAAGAGGCAACTAGACTAAATACTCAATGCAAAACTATTCCTAATGTATGAAAGGAAATCTACCTTATTGAAAGCAAGAAAGATTAACAACTAATTTTTAATCTATAATAAGCAAACTTCTATCTAATCTATCAAAGCAAAGTCTATCTATCCTACAACAACAATAAAACTATTTCCTAAGCTATGAAAGCAAGAAACTATATCTATGAAAGCAGGAAACTATTCTTTAACCTATGACAACTCAAATATAATGCTAGTGGTTGTGTGAATGTCTTCGGTGTCAGATGATATCTCGATGGCACTTGACAACAAAGGACAATTCCAATGGTATAAGCTCAACACTAATCTCAATGGAAAAATGAAAGGTATGGATTAAACAATCCAATGAGAGTTTAGCCATGACAAAAATAATGTTAGATACCCTACATATTCATGTATAAACCATCAACAACATAATGAGATCATCATTATACTTCTACACTATGTAAGAAAAACTAGATTCAACCATTAACTAAGAAATTTAATTGCATTTTAATTCTAGGAAAGGAAATTGCGTAAAATAAAACTATGCTATGTCTACTCTAACCATTCAAACTGCAATAAGAAAATAATTAAAAACATAAATTAAACTATGATACTGAAAAGTAAATTAACAATCTACATTAACCAACAACTAATTAAATGAGATCTATATAAAATTGAAGTAAGCAAGCTATAATAAAAAAGTGGAACTAATTCTATCCATCCATCAAATCCCTGGCAAAGAAAACCCAAATTAAAACTTTGTTCTATTCTAATTAAACTTTGTTTTAAACTAGACTATAAATTCATAAATCAAGCATGATCTAACATCTAAATGCACATGGGGTTAGTATAGAGACTTGCAAGTCTATTCCTAATCTACAAAATCAATGCAAGCTAACACATCTCATCATTCTAACCTGCAAAACAATTAAAACAATTAAACTACAACAAACTAGTTAACACAATAAAAAAACATGCATGTATAGAAAATAAAAAGAGAAAATAAATTAAGAAATGCATAAATAAACATTAATACAGTTACCATATTGTTGGTGCCCCCCCCAACAATTCGTGGTCCCTCTCTAAAATCACACCATGAACTTAACAAGACAAATTCACCATTAAAACTTGAAAACACAGTTTTGGCATAATTCTGGCAATGTAAAAACTCAAAATAGAGAAAAAAATGAGTTTGTCTCCAATACACTGGTTCTTCTACTTGGTTAACAATCTTCTGACCATCCTAGTGATATTTATAAGCTTACAGACCAAGTGGTCGACCACAGGAGGGTTGAACCACTTCTAATTTCGGCAAATTACAATAAATGATGTCCTAACTAATAAAATGGAGTGAGCCAATAATCTCCCTCTTTGGAGAACTGAATCTGAGTTGTCTAGAGCTCAGTAAGTGGAGGGGATAAGGATAAAAAAAAACCCACGTTCTCGATTTTCCCATCACTAGCCGCCAATACGTTAACTGCCAAGTCATCCTACATTTTTGTGTAATACGCAGTGCTGGATAGAGTGTTGGATTGAGTAACAGAACAAGTGCCGGAATGAGTGCCGAATCAAGTGCCAGAACTAGAAACATAGTGTGTTTTTGCCCTATAACACCAAAAAAATGTGAATTAGCTCTTGGAAATCATAAATCATGATGAATTATACTTGATACAATCATTAAACATGAATTATACGTACCTTATGTCGATCATACCATTTTATCATGAAATTCTTCAAAAAACTCCTTTAAAATAGGAAAAACACATATGTACATGCGAAAAAATTGTATAATCTTCGTCATAAAAATGATCATATCTCGGGCCGAACACTTACCTTGTTGTAGCTTTTCTACCATTTCCATGTACTACAAATCTACATTTGCATCTTCTGAAATTTTTCCTTTAATATCAGTTTGATACATGTTGATGGTCGTAGCATGTAGTTCATGCACTCTTTTGCTAAGTGCATCAACCACTTTGTTCTCCTTTCCTTTGATATGCTTGATAACAAAGTCATACTCACAAAGGAATTCCAACCATCTACTATGCCTAGCATTCAAGTTTGGTTGATCAAACAAATACTTTAGAACGTTATGGCCTGTCCCCAGTTCAAACCTCTTTCCCATGAGGTAATGTCTCCATTTCTTCAGAGCATGCACTATGGCCGCCAACTCCAAATCATGAGTGACATAGTTCTTTTCATGCTCTTTCAATTTTCTGGACTCATAACATATTACAAACTCATTCTGGCCGATGACTCCTCCCAGTCCTTCCTTGCATGCATCTTTGCAAACCATGAAATCCTCATTTGGATCTGCAATCCTCAGGATTGGAGCATTGGTTAACAACTGCTTCAATTGTTGGAAGCTTCTCTCGCATTCTTTGGTCCGTTGAAATTTCTTCTCCTTCCTTTGCAAGGAAGTGATGGGGTGAGATATCCTTGAGAACCCTGAAATGAACCTTCTATAATAGCCATCTAGACCCATAAAGGATCTGACTTCTGTCAAATTCTTCAGCGCTGACCATTCTTTGATGGATTCTATCTTCTCAGGATCCACAACTATCCCATATTTTGAAGTGATATGTCCCAAATAATGTATCTATTTTTTATAGAATGAGCACTTGCTCAATTTGGCATACATTTGGTGCTCTCTTAGCACTTGCATCACCATCCTCAAATGATGTTCATGCTCTTCCTCTGACTTGGAATACACCAAGATGTCATCCAAAAATACTATGAAAAACTTGTCTAGATATTCTCTGAATACACCATTCATTAAGCACATGAAAACAACAGGTGCATTTGATAAACCAAATGGTACCACTATGAATTCATAATGACCATACCTTGTTCTGAAGGCGGTCTTGCTGATGTCTTCATCCTTTATCCTTACCTAGTGATAACCTGACCTGAGATATATTTTTGAAAATATCTTGGCATCCTTCAACTGATCAAAGAGATCATTGATCCTTGGCAAAGGATACTTGTTTTTAATGGTCACTTTGTTCAACTGTCTAAAATCAATGCACAATATCAATGTTCCATCCTTCTTCTTCTTCACGAATAGGACCGGGGCACCCCAAGGTGACACACTTGGGCGTATATATCCCTTCTTTAGAAGTTCTTCAAGTTGCAATTGCAGTTCTTTCAGCTCTGGTGTACTCATTATGTAAGCAGATTTTGACACTGGAGTTGCTACATGCATCAAATTTATAGAGAAATCCATATCTCTATTTGGGGGTAGTCTTGGTACCTCCTGAAATACATCTTCAAAATATTTTAATACTACATGGTCTTAAATATTCGACACTTTATCCATAGGTTCTTCATCCATATGAGCTGCAAATATTTGGCATCCTTTCCTTTAGCACTTCTTCAGTTGCATTGCTAATATTTCTCCGATAGAAACTGCTCTAGGAATTCCTTGGATTGTCTTTCGATTTCCTTCCTCATCGAGGCAACTAAATTCCTTGTTATGATAGTCTAAGATGGCATGGTGCTGGTCCAACCAATCCATCCCAATTAGACAGACATAGGAACCTAAAGGTAAAATTTTCAATTCATCCCTTGTGCTCAGTCCATTCATGTCCATTGGACAAGACTTAACCAACTCAACAACCTTCCTCTTGGCTCCTGTAGCCAACTGCACTAACCAAGATTTTTCGTTCTTGTTTCTTGGAAAATGCAAAATTTCCACCATCTTGGGATCTATATAACTATGACTAGCCCCTGAATCATATAAAATAGTAAAGACATTCTTATTGAGCATACCTTCAACTTCAATCATGTGTGATTGAAAACCAACTTGTTTGTTGTCCAGGGATGCATAGATCCTTGGTATCCCACTGCCCATGTCTTCCAATGTTTCTTCCTGTTGTACATTGTGGACAACTCTCATTTTTTCATTTCTGTGGGGGAAATCTCTGTACCTATGATTTCCTTTACAACCCCAACATTCCATAGGTGGATGTATTGGAATTTTCCCACCTACTTCAACCTTCCTGAGCTCTCTAAAAGATGGCTGTCCTTGAGGACTGTTTCTGAAAAAGGATGGCTTAGTTCCCTTCTTCCTCTAATCCATCTTTAATTTATTCTTGTTTCGGAAAGTGGGCTTTTCTCCTTGCTTCTCATATAAGCATTTTTCTCTCCTTATAGTTTCTTCCATAGTTTTAGGATCATCATACTAGATCTTGTCACCAATGGAAGGTGGTAGTCCCTCCCTTTTAATTTTGACAGTCTCATCCTTGATGAAAGGGATGTACTTCAAAAATTCCAAAAACCTCGTTCATATTCATCAATGGTCATGCCACCCAACTTGAGTTAAAAGAACTCTTTCATATTTCTGTCATAGTATCTCTTAGTCAAGTATTTATTTTTGAAATACTTCTTGAATTCCTTGCAAGTAACATTTTTCTCTTTAATGTGTTGTACCTGTACAAGTTGATCCCACCACATGGATGCCTTTCCCTTCAGTTGATACATTGCAATTCTCCCTTTTGCATGAGAGGAGTAATTCCGTAATTGGAAATATTTCCTCATGCCAAGCAGCCATGTCTCGACATCTTCTTCCTTCTTCTGCTCTCCATCAAATGTAGGAGACTTAATTTTTTTCATTTCTGCCTTCAGTTCATCCACTCCAGATCTCTTGTGCTTTGTGGTAGGAGATGGTCTTGAACTACTATGTTCCCTTCTCTTAGCATTCCCTTGGGAGTGATGATGGTGTCTGCCAAGACTCCTTGATTTTTTCTTCTCATCAGGGGGCCTGTGACTCCCTGATTTACTCGATTCACTCTCCTTATCCAATTTCCTTTCTATCCTTTCCGGGCTCTGTATCAACTTTATGTTGAATTCTCCCTGTTGATCCCTAGATTTCATGAGCTTTCTGTTATCTGATCTGTGACTCTGGACATCTTTCTGCAATCTTTCAATGATTTTCATCATGTTTCCTTCCTTATCTATCTCTTCTCTATGCCCATTGGAGTTTGATCCTTCAACTCTCAATCGGACATCCATTCCTCTAGCTTCATTCTCTTAACTGGAATCATTCTGTGCCTCCTCCATTTCTCTGCACTAAGAGGAAATTCTGTTTGGTTCTGACAATCGTTGACTCTGCAAAAACAATGTGTCATCAACTGAAATTTGTCAGGCCATCAGTCCTTAACAAATTCCATAGTATTCATAAACCAATTTGATTCAAGAAAATGTTCAGAATTCATTCTCTGCGATTCTCGATCAATCAAGAATCCCCGCAGATTTTTCTTTCTGAGTTCTGATCTGATATGCAACAATTTTTTGGTCACTAGCCCCTTTCTCTTAGTCCCCAACCCATGCGACCACGGTTGTGGCCAAGTGCTAGATTGATAGGTGATTACTCGGGACTTCAAGCCTGCGGATTTGAAAGTTTTCAAATCACATCTCACAATATCTCAGAGTTTCGGATTACGAACTCGCGGAGTAGGGTAGATCAACAATAAGAAACTTCCCAGCATCCAACAACTGATACCCACTATGGAACTTCCATGATCGGAGCTTCGGGACTTTGGAGCTTCGGAGCTTCGGGGCTTCAGAGCTTCGGGACTTTGGGTTTCAGAAGTTTTCATGCTTGCTTCCTTCCAGTCTCCTGAATTTCGAATTTCCGGACTTCTTTATCCTCCGGGTCCACATGGTACATATGTCACCAACTCAGGTGGTGGCACATGATGTGTCTGGGAATGTCCACGTCACCCCTGGTGATGTCATCCTTACCCATCAAGTCTTCTCTTTTTCTTCAGAACTTTGGACTTAGAAAGTTATCCCCTCAGCATACATTAATTCTCCCGAATTCTGAAATCCGAAATTATGAACTATCATGAGATCTAGGACTCACAACCAGTTACACATAGATCTGGTGGATCAGATCCGCCCTTCACCACGTGTCTTACCTTATTCTCTTGGATTGATCTAATGGTCGAGCTCTTCTCCTCAGGTCCATGGCATAGACAGACTCTATTACTCCGCGGATTTCCAATGGAATTCACAGCTAACCGCCTCACAACATTACTAGATCTAACTGTCGTGAAGGATTCTCCTTCTCCCGAATAGATCCTATGTCCCACATTACTCTGCAGCCCAATACCACGTCTATCGTGGTTTTACAATACCGCTACACCTCCTCACCTTCATAACACAAACAAGGTAACTTCTTGGCACTCAGGAATGCTCTAAAGTTCGAAATTGGTTCCTCTTGACACAATTTCTACCTGAAACCTTGGTTCTCATGACCACTTATCTAGTCCATCCAGGCTCAGTGCTTGAACCCATGGCTCTGAACTTGAATTTTTTCCATTTCGACAACAATTATTTTTCGAAAGTTTTTCTTCAACTTCCACTAACATGGCCCATCCAGGCTCAGTGTTGAAACCATGGCTCTGATACCAATTTGTAACGTCTCCGGCCAACAACACCACTGCCGGGAATTACTACTACAAAATACCTTGTCTTCTACAAAATAGTTCTAATACCAATTTGTAACGTCCCCGACCAACAACACTACTATGCTACTACGAAATACCTTGTCTTCTACAAACTAGCTCTGATCCCAATTTGTAATGTCCCCGGCCAACAACACATCGAGAAATGCCACATAGGAACATACATATATACATAACATGCATATTTAATGAATTTAAATAAAATAACACAGATTTACTGCTACGATACAGACTCAAATGGAATTAACAATCATTCAGACATGCAACAGAATACATGATAACATTTCAAAAGTCACAGACATGCATAACATATATATTTAAGCATGGAAATGATACTTATATTTTAGCTGGAGTAAAACCTCCAACTCCATGCAGACCTTCCACAAACCTCCCAGCCTTATACCAGAATTCTCATCACTCTCAGCAGTAGGTCACCCCCATGTTGGGACTAAACTCCACCAGGTAAGGGATTCCTAGGCTAGGAAGGGTCAATAGGAAGTCACACAGTTTAAGAGGAAAGATTCTCTCCCAGGAGCCACTTACGCCCACTGCTCACAGACTCTCATTCCCCAAATTCCTGCCCCACCCCAAGAGTATACACCTTCACTGTTTCACAGTCCATCGACTGCTCCACCTCCCTTACCTTGTGCTTCAGCAACATGCTAGACCGGAATTCTCAGAGCTTTGTGTTAGGATATTTAGACACTTAGGAGTTAGTTAAGATCTACTTGGTCTAATATGTCGTTAGGTAAAAGTGTGTTTCTTTAGTATGCATTAGTATGCATTTGTAGTTAGGAAATCCGACGGTCACGATATGTTCCCG
>ML785378.1:949931-1012656 GCA_009831015.1 Picea engelmannii
GCGTTGGCTGGGGCCGTGGATGTTTCCCCGTAGGGGTTTTACCACGTGAAAACATCGGTGTGTTGATCTTTGATCTGGTTATGTGAGTGGTTACTGAAGGTGTTCGTCCTCTGTTGGAATACCTGTGTTGTCGAACACTTTGTAGCAGCTACGAGACTCCTTCCAGGAGAACTCACCTCATTAGCACACTCTCTCACCTGGAGAGAGTTTCTCATAGACCTGAAAACCTACTTCTTCAATCCAAAACCACCTCTCTCACCTGGTGAGAGAGTTGCTCACAGGCCTAAAAACCTGCCTCTTCAACCACGGTCTTCACAACCCGCTTCTTCAACCACAACAACTAAATCGAGTAAGGCAATGGATGACTGAGTAATTTACAGAGGTGAAAAATGGTCACAATTCAACAATGGCGGAAATGGCTAGCTGCAAGCTTGCTTAGTGCGTGAGTGAACTTGTGAGGAGGAATGGAAGACTGGTCTAGCATATCCAAGATGATGCAAGAATGAGCCAAACTATGTGCGTGTGTGAGTGCTTGAGTGCCTGCGTGGGTACGTGAGAGTGCCTCCTTGCATTCCCTAGAAACAAAAATTCCCCCCCTTAAGTCTGTATGTGCCTGAGCCGACACCTGTCACTTAGGAAGCACGTTCCTTCCCCTTTGGAAGTCATCTGTCCTTCCCCGGGAACTTAGGATAAAAACATATCCTTTTAAACAACCTTTGGAATAATAATAATAAATTATTATTCTCTTGGACTTAAGACTTTAATCTTAGCCCCTCTTTCCAACTTCTCAGACCCCTCTCCCTTACCCAGCCTAGTGTAGCTTAGTCCCCCATTCGATTTTATCGTGGTCAGTCTACAAGCAACAATGTTTTTATAATAATCATGTAAATACTTACATGTACAAAACAGGCTCCTTGCCTTTAACACCTAGGCTCTCCGGCCTATTAACACATAAGCCCACCAAATTATAATTGCTCTACTCACCAGCCTACAAAACATGTTTACAATTCATAACACCACTGGGGCTCATCCTTGGGGTATTACACTTCTATTGGCTTAATCCTTGAGGACATTACTGTTGCTTGAATGTTTTATTTATTTTCATGACATTGATTCTTTTATTTTCCTTTGCAATCATTGCATTTACCATATTTTATTTTATTTTATTACCCATATTTAAATTTTTGATAAATTCCTAAGAAGGATTTGAGAAACATATTCATCTTGATATATTATTGCAAGAAGTATGAATGTAAAGTCTGTTTAGTTGATAAAAGAATGAGGAAACTGTTGGACATTTGTTATATTCTTTGCATGACTAGCTATAGTGTCTCATATATTGTGTCTGATACATAAGGGGGGAGATATCCCCCCTGTGCAAGGGTTTAGGGGAAGCGCCCCCAAGAAATTTTTGTCTCAGGGAACGTGTCACATTTTGCCTCATTTTTATTGTCTCCTTGATTTACATGTCCATTATTGGGTAGTTTTTCGGCACATGGCTTTTGCCGATGGTTTTCTATTTCCAGTTAAGGAGTTAAGGTTGTTGACTAATCCAGGTCATTGAGTTAGGGTTTTGGATGTCGTTGGCTCCTATATGTATATTTTATTGTAAACAATGTATCACATTGAATGAATATAAAATATGTTGGTTTTCCCGGTTTGGGTTTCCATGGGAAAAATCTGTGTTTAATGTGTGTATTTTCCATTGTATATTTTTTGTTCCTTTATTGAAAATCTGTTTGTAGTAAAATATTGTACAAGGTTAAAATCTACATTTGGTATTATAGATTTTTTGGCTTCAGGGGGATGCATTTGTAGTCAAGGGTTTGTCTCAAGACTGAGATAAGCCTTGTTAGAGTGGAAGATCTCTGGTATTGATTTTTCAGGTGAAAAGAAATGACGAGCAGTTCGAAAATGGAGACCGAGAAGTTTAATGAGAAACGTTTTAAGTTGTGGAAGCTAAAGATGGAATATCTATTGGTGGAAAGATATCATTGGATCGTAATGGATCTAGGTACTGCACCTATAGGAACTTTAGCAGATGACTGGAAAAAGTTGGATCGAAATGCCAAGAGACACAATCCAACTGTGTCTCTCAGATTCAATATTATTGAATGTGTTAGAGTAAGCTACAACCGAGGATGTATGGGATAAGTTGGGGAAGTTGTATCAGTCGAAGTCCCTAATAAATAAACTACTCTTGATAAATAAGTTGTATAACCTGAGGATGAGATATGGAGACTCAGTGGCAGAGCATTTGAACACCTTCAACACTGTGGTAAGTCAGTTAGTATATGTTGAGATTAAAATTCCAGATGAAGATAAGTGTATAAGTTTACTGTGCTCTTTACCAAACTCATGGGATAGTTTAGTTGTGGTCATAGGTAGTAATACAACTTCCTTGAAGTTTTATGAAGTGGTCTGATCCTTGTTGTTGGAGGATATGAGATGGAAGAACATGGAAGGACAGAGCACAAATGCATTATTTGTAAGAGGACGGTTTCATGAAAGAAATAGATCTAAGTCCTCAACTGGGAGATCTAAGTCTAAGGGTATATCTAAATATCCTAGAAATTTTGTAAATGTATGTTGGAGATGTGGAAAAGAAGAGCACTACAAGAAGCAGTGTAGATCTAAAGTTGAGAAAAATAAGGGATCTGAGGAAGCTCTCTCTACATAAGAAAAGACCTCCAAGGAAGAAGGACATGATGTGTACTTGGCTTCTTCAAGCAAACATGCATATCATAAGGCATGGTTGGTTGACTTAGGTGCATCCTTTCATATGACTCCCCACAGGGAGTGGTTATGTGAATATGAAATATATGATGAAGGTAATGTTTTCCTAGGTGATGACTCGATAACCAGAATCATAGGACAAGGAAAAGTCAAGTTGAGGCTCATAGATAGAAGGATTAGAATGCTACCTGGTGTTCTTCACATCCCAGGATTGGCAAAAAAATTGATTTCTATAAGAAAAATGGACGATGCAGGGTTAAAAACAATATTTGAAAAGGAAACCTGCAGGATGGTTCGAGGAGTAATGGTGTTGTTGAAGGGAGTTCGGTTTGGAATTTTGTATAAGCTTCAAGGAATCACTAATAGTGATGGGTGTAATACTTCCATTGTTACTGATATTGGAGTTGAATCAGAAAGAACTCATACAGTTTCTAGAGAAAAGGTTATGTTGTGGAATCAAAGGCTGGAGCATATCGGAGAGAAGGGTCTTCGACTACAACACGGTAAAGGTATGGTTGAAGGTATGCCTAATTACTCTCTAGATTTTGATTTATGTGAACATTATGTAAATGTATGGTTGAAGGTATGTCTAATTACTCTCTAGATTTTGATTTATGTGAACATTGTGTATATGGGAAGCAAAATATGGTAAGATTTCCCTCTGGTGCAACGAGGGCAGGAGGAATTTTACAGCTAGCTCAAAGTGATTTGTTTGGACCTCTCGGTTTCATCATTGGGAAACTCTGTGTACTATGTCTCATTTATAGATGACTTATCGATGAATACTTGGATATATTTTCTTAGAAAGAAATCTGAAGTCTTTGACAGGTTTAAAAAGTTTAAGGTTCTTGTTGAGAATCAAATAAAGAAAATATTTAAGGTGTTGAGGACAGATAATTGCGGGGAGTTTTGTGGGAATGAATTTGAATAATTCTATAAGAAGTTTGGTATAGAAAGGTAGAAGACTACTCCATATACACCTAAGCATAATGGAGTTGCGGAAATGATGAACATGAAGCTAATGGAAAAAGAAAGGTGCATGCTCAGTGGTGCCGAGTTAGGGAAATAATTATGGGCAGAGGCAGTGGGTACTGCATGTTACCTGGTCAAAAAATCACCCTCATCAGTGTTGAATGACAAGACTCCACAAGAGGTATTAAATGGTAATAAACCTTCTCTCACACATATCAAGGTATTGAATGTGAGGCTTGTGTTCATGTTTTGAAGGAAAATAAGAGTAAGCTAGATAAGAAGGTTGAAAAGTGTATCTTTATTGAGTATAAAGATGGTTTCAAAGGTTATAAACTTTGGAACCCAGAAACTAATAATGTAGTGTATAGCCGAGATGTGGATTTAGATAAATGAAGGATGTTAAACATGAAGTCCTACCAAGTAAGGAAGAACTAGAGAAAATAGAGTTTGATTTAAAGGATGATGAATCAGACTCTATAGAAGAATATGAATCAGAAGAAGAAGATCATCATAATTCAATAATGAGGAGATCAGTTCGAGAAAAAAGGCTACTAGAAATGTATACTCCATCTGATTTTTGTTCAAATTTTGTTTTATCTATTACTGAAGATGATCCTAGAAATTTCAGAGAGGCAGTGAATTCAAAGGATGGAAAGCTCTAAAAAAAGGCCATGGATGAAGAAATGGAAGCATTGGATAAGAATGAGGGTTAGGATCTAGTCGAGTTGTCGGCTAGAAGACATCCCATTGAAAACAAATGGGTATTTAAAAAGAATATGAATGCAGAAGGCGAAGTGGAGAAATACAAAGCTCGGTTAGTAGCAAAGGGTTATTTCCAAGTTGAGGGAATTGATTTTGGTGAGATTTTTTCTCCTGTTTCCAAGTTAACTTCTATAAGATTTCTATTATTTGTTGTTGTTGCATTTGATTTTGAAGTAGAATAGGTGGATGTGAATACAACATTCCTACATGGGGATCTAGAAGAATAAATCTATATGAAGCAGCCATAAGGATTTGTTGTGAAGGGAAATGAGGAGTTGGTATGAATGCTGAAAAAGTCCCTGTATGGTTTAAAACAATCACCAAAGATGTGGTATCAAAAATTTGATACTTATATGCTGGGACTTGGCTTCACAAGAAGCAAAGAGGACCACTCTGTGTATTTTAAGTTAATTGGTGATCATTTGATTTATTGGGTCTTGTATGTGGATGACATGTTGCTGATAGGAAACAACAAGGATATTATCCAAGATGTGAAAATTCTATTGTCCTTTAAATTTGACATGAAGGATCTCGGTGCTTCAAATTTCATTTTGGGCATGGAAATTAAAAGAGATAGGAAAAAGAGGAAACTCTGGCTAAATCAAAGAAAATATGTCGAGACAATGTTGTAGAGGTTTAATATGTAGGAATGTAAATTGATTAAGGTCCTTATTCCTATTGGTGTAAAGTTATTTGTAGATCAGTGTCCCAAGACATGGGAAGAGGAGGATGACATGTCTCTTGTTCCATATGTGAGTGCAATTGGCAGTTTGATGTATGCATTGGTATGTACTAGACCAAACATTGCACATGCAGTGGGATTTTTGAGTAGGTATATGTCAAAACCATGGAAGGAGCATTGGAAAAAAATAAAAAGGGTTTTCAGGTATTTGCATGGTACTGTTATCTATGGATTGTGCTACCAAGGAAGACCAGGATTGGACAGAGTGTTCGATATACATGGATTTTTGGATGCATGTTGGGATGGAGATTTGGATCGTAGGATGTCTACAAGAGGGTATGTGTTTAATCTGTTTGGAGGAGAAATCGGTTGGATGAGCAAAATATAGGCTATAGTGGCACTTTCAACTACAAAAGTTGAATACATGGTAGCCACTCATGCAAGTAAGGAAGTAGTATGGTTAAAAATATTGTGTTCAGGTATTGGGTCAGTACAACAAAATGTAAGGATAGATTGCGACAGTCAGAGTGCAATTTTTCTGGCGAAGAACCCGACTTATCATTCAAAGACAAAGAATATTGATATTTAATATCACTTCGGGAGAGACATGGTTGAAGAAAAGAAACTATTGTTTATTAAAGTGGACACTTTGAAGAATGTTGCAGATTCATTAACAAAATATGTGAGAACTGAAAAGTTTTCTTGGTGTAGAAGATCCATGGGCATTGGTGCCATGGATTGTGGACCCTGTAACCCCTTGTATGCAAAAAAAAACAAGTGGGAGAATGTTGGGTATGTGTTATATTCTTTGCACGACTAGCTATAGTGTCTACTACATTGTGTCGAGCGTGTAGGGGGGTTTGAGGGGTTGCAGGGGGGATATAGCCCCTCGATGCAAGGGTTCAAGGGAAATGACCCCGAGGAATTTTTTTCCTAAGGGAACGTGTCGCATTTTTGCCTCATTTTTCATATCGCCTCAATTTACGTGTTCATTGTTGGGATGTTTTTCATAACATGGTTTTTGCCAATTTTTTTCTATTTCCGGTTAAGGAATTTGGTTGTTGACTAATCCAGGTCATTGGGTTATGGTTTTTAATGCCACTGGATCCTATATGTATATTGTATTGTAAACAATGTATCACATTGAATGAAAATAAAATATGTTGGTTTTCTCGGTTTGGGTTTCCAGGGGAAAACATGTGTAATGTGTGTATTTTCCATTGTATCTTTTATGTTCTTTTATTGAAAATCTGTTTGCAGTAAAACAATGTACAAGTTTAAAAACTACATTTGATATCAGATCTTTGTTAGCTTCAGGGGGATGCCTTTGTGGTCAACGGTTTGGTCCGAAACTGTGATAAGCCTTGTTATAGTGGAAGATCTTTGGTATTGATTTTTCAGGTGAAAAAATGGCAAACAGTTCAAAAATGGATATCGAGAAGCTTAATGGGAAATTTTTTGAGATGTGGAAGCTCAATATGGAAGATCTGTTAGTGGAAAGAGATCAACAGATCGTGGTGGATCCAGGCACTGCACCTATAGGAACTTCAGAAGATGACTGGAAAAAGTTGGATCGGAAGGCGAAGAGCACAATCCGATTGTCTCTGAGATTTAGGATTATTGAATGTGTTAGAGTAAGCTACAACCAAGGATTTATGGGATAAGTTGGGGAAGTTGTATCAGTTTAAGTCCCTAGTAAATAAAATATTCTTGAGAAAGAAGTTTTATAACCCGACGATGAGAGATGAAGACTCAGTGCCAAAGAATTTGAATGCCTTCAATACTGTGGTAAGTCAGTTAGTATCTGTTCATATTAAAATTTCAGATGAAGATAAATGTATAAGTTTACTGTGCTATTTACTAGACTCATGGGATAGTCTAGTTGTGGCCATAGGTAGTAATACAACTGCCTTGAAGTTTGATGAAGTTTTATCATCCTTGTTGTCGGAGGAGATGAGACAAAAGAACATGGAAGGATAGATGTTGTAGGAAAATTCCCCTGCGAACAAGTGAATGTTCTTTTGGATCCTATACCCCTATGACCAAGACAGAAAATTGCTAACATTGAACAATGACATTCCTTTAAATGTAGCTAAAATAGTCAAAGGAAAAAGAGGAAGAAAGTATGATGTACCTTTTTCTAAAGCTTGTCCTTGCTTGGTCCAGGTTGAACTTTATATTTAGGCTCTTTAATCAAATCTGCAGTTCAATAGACAACAAAGACAATGCATGTTTCCTATTCTACCAAGATTAGTTTAAACTAGATTTATCAAGAAGAGATAAGCCTATGAAATCATACACAAACTTGAAGGGAACAAGCGAATAATATATTAATGAGAACATAAAAAGGTACTTACAATCTGTAGATGCAGATGCAACAACCTCACCAATTCCTCCTTGTCCAACCCCTTGCTCGAAAGATCCATGATCAGAATGACAATAATTTTCGCTAATATTCTCCTCCTTTTCACCATGAGAATGCCTTATTTTATAGGCTTTGAGAAGCTCAACCACCTTAGTTATGTTTTGAATAAGTTGAGGATATGACTCCATCAGTTGTGGTATCTCCCTTAGATTCATCCTAAAGCTTGGATTCGAGACAAACCAATTTGTATCATTTGTAGTTGTCCTTAGAGATAAGGGGGATTTCTTCTCAAGATTATCTCAACCAATCAACACTCCCTCAAAGATGGAAACAAATCACTATAGCTCTCCCTGCTAAATTGATAAGGATCTCTAGCATTCCTTGCATGTGAGTAGGGGAGCGTTGATCTCCAAAAATTTGTTTAAGATGATAATTTCCCAAGGAAACATATTGTGTAAGCTTTCCAAATGATATGTTTTCCTCTTCTAACATGTTTTAGAGGGTGTATCAAGTGTTCTTATGGTGTCTTCAACAATGTGACACATGCATGACAAAATTACGATGTTTGCGACACTTGCGACAAAAGTGTGACACTTACAATAATGATAATGGGACATTATCGAAGTGAGGAATTTTGACGTGTAACAGATTTCCCCCCAAAGTGCGAAGTTAGAAGACTGAAGATGATGACTGAGGCGCTTTGTATATTTTTGAAGCAAGGGTATGGAGTGAGAGAACCTGGTAGAATTTGAAAACAACCATCAAACAAATGTTATCATATGTTTCAAACCCAAGGCAAGTATACCTATGCTTGAGTGATAAAGGACTTAAGGTATGGCCACCAAAAAATACACTGTGGATCCATAATGATATTGACTAAGGGTATATCCACCAAAGAAACAATGTGGATCTATACCTGCATGACATGAACTGATCGTATCCATGAGAAATACACAGTGGATCTACGAGATGATAAAACATAGCTACAGACCAATACAAAGTGGATCTATGTGACAGTATATTAATATGCTCAAAATATCTCCTTTGAAGCCTAGGAAAGCAGATAATAAAGTGAAAGCTCAACCCAGGGTCTTCGTCCCAATCTCGATGTAGTACAAATCTAGCCATGTGAATAAGTGTTTTGATGTCGAACATGGTAGAAACCAATTGAATACCGTTCAATGAGGTAAACCGTTAACAAGTGCGAGGGAAATCACCAGTGATGTCAATGACTCCCAAGGTACCCTAGTACAATCCAACGAATGTGAATAAATGAGATGAATTTGAACATTCGTGGAGTCATCCGATCAGAGTTCAATGATGTAAACCCACTGTCAGAGGCGAGGAGGCCTACCATTGAGGCATGCAAGTTCCAAGGTACTAATGGGTTTCTAAGTCAAATTCCTGGATGATGTGTTGAATTCGATAGGAAAAGAATCGTCGAAGGAGGGCCTTGATGTATCCCCCATCATCAACACAAAACTGACATAGACGGGTAAGATGGTGAATCAAATGAGTATAGACCGACACGAGTATTGAAACCGAAAATTTGTGATGGTTGAATCTCGAGGCAGATACTTACCTTGAACATTGAGGCACAACATGACTCGGAAACATAAATGTAACATAGACCAAAACATAATGTAGTGGATATTGTGACATTCGTTGGGTGACCCAAAGGAGTGAAAATACTCAGGGGATTGGTTCAGTATAGAGGTTCAGTGGGTTATCCAAGTGCTCAAGACATAGATATAAACAATGTGTTGTGTTCAAGGGAAACTGCAAGAGTGACTTGTGAAAATTCTAAAAGATAGCTTGACTTGCTTCCTTCAATTTTCCCCCCATCCAGATAGATGAGTACCTATTTTTGTTTTTATGAGCTCAAGGATGATAACACATGCTCAATATAACTCACCTTCGGTAAGTCCCTCTTCTTCTTTTTAACGAACTGGAAGAAGTAAGGGTTCAATCCCATATGGGCCCTTCAATGTGTGATTTTAACGAATCTAGAGAAGGAACACTCGGTGGTTTTTCATGTTTAGAGAGTCTAAAAAGAACTTAAAGGAGACTCCAAGGTTGTCATTTTTTGTAATTTTATTCTCCGAGGTTTGAAAAAGAGACAAAGTGCTACTCGGGAGATGCCCTTTCAAAACCTTTTAAGCGAGTGTGAAAGGAAGATCACTTGGCAATATTTTCATGTTTAGAGATTCTAAAAAGAGATTAAAGGAGACTCCAAGGTTTTTCATTTTTCGTGTAACCTTTACGAGTCCGTAAAAGTGAAAAGTCTACTCGGTTGCGTTCTCATGTTTTTTCGAGCACTAGAAATAACAAAGATTGTGCTCGTCAGTGTTACAAGATTTTTCGAAAAAGATGTTGCTTCGAAGCTTGCAAATATAGACAATCCTGCGTCCAGAGTATTAGTAACTCAAAAAAAAAATTTAAAAACCCAAGAAAAACTTTATATTAGCAAACAATCAACCCTATAATAGTGAAATAGGGTTAAAAATTTCATTCACCATTTGAGTTTTCACCAATTTCTTCTAGCTTTGGAATTTTCAACCTTTGGAGGGATATTTTCAAGCTACGAGCACGGGAGTTGTGATCAACTATTTCTGATTCTGTCTAGACCAGGTTGGTCACCTTACCATTTCAATCATTTTTCATGGTTTAAAATTGTGTTTTAGCTTGTTTTTAGGGTGTTCTAGGCTCCTTAGGATGCCCTAGGTGTCGAAATGGATCGACACTCCCTCAAAGGGATGAGGGGAGAACCAATCGAGTTTTTAGCGCCCTGGTGCAAGCACCTAGGGAGCACTAGCACTCTGTGAATAGGCTTAGGGGAGCGTCGGTGTAGAACCAAAAAAATTGTTGTTTTTTAGGCTAAAAATACCCAATTTTTTTCTATAAGAGGTTGACTAAAGGCATTTAAATGGTTGTATTTGTAGTTTTCACAGATCATAGCCATGATTGAATGGAAGGAACACGAACATGAGTTTGATGATATCGCTGCATTGAAAAACCCTCAAGCAAGGGCTGCTTTGAGAAACTATGGTATCCTCAAGTACTTCAAACTACATAAAATGAGGAAAGAAGTTTTGTTACTTGAGTACCTGATTGGATTATGGGATGATGTTGAACATGCATTTCGTATTGGACCACATTTGCTCAAAATTGAGCTTGACGATGTCTATTTTTTTACTGGCCTCTCAAGGAGAGGGGCTCCTATCCTTTTTTCTAGGCGTAAAGCAAGTCCTCAGACTATCGAGGTATATGTGGCTGACCACTGTATTCCAGGATCTCGATTAGTTGGTGGATGAATCATGATCAAGGGCGTGAGGGATTTGGCATTGAGATCGATTCTATTTTCCATTACCAACTTGGTAGGTAGTATGAGTGCTCACCTAGATTAAAAATCTCAAATGTCATACGCTCTACAATGTGTGGAGCCCAGATTATTTAACTGGTGTGTGGGTTTCCTTCGGAATGTGAAGGAACAGATCACAAAGTGCAGGATTGGAAGGAAAAATAAATTCAGATATGACTCTTTCTTAGTTTCATTCTTTTTGGAGAAAATACCCCAGATGTAGCCACATGTTACGCTGATAGCATGACCAACGACTGAGCCACATATGGAAAGATGGACTAGTTTTCCCCAGAGATTGGGGAATGAGGCCTCAACGTTCAAGTTTACAGTGAATTTCTTCACTTGGTGGAGGAGGCAACTGATTTTTATTGTGGAATTTCCATATGCCAGAGTGGATTTTTGGGGAAGTGTAAACTTAGTGCTCCTAGAGAGAATTGACTAGGATGTGTCAGGTATGAAACTAAACCTTGTAATGTATTTTTGATTTTATATTTTATATCATTTTTTGTGTGTACAAAGAGGGATCTAAAAAATGTTTTGTTTCATCATGCAGACAGAGGTACATCACGTCAGACAGAGATGTCGACACTAGGTTGTCGTGGAGACATGGAGATATCCGTGGAGCACGAGGTGGAAGTGGGAGGACTTCGAGAAGTCGAGAGGAACCTTCGAGGTCTGACTATGGGTGTCCCACCTCTCAGGAGGCGAGACATACCTCTTCATTTGCAAAGGCATATAGTAGGGGTTCCCAAGAGTTTGAACCACTTGCTTCGACGAGTGGCTCGCGTAGTAGTGTTCTTCTTGGAACACAACGTGGTGCAAGAGGACTAGGATCTTCCATATATTTTGTAGTCTTTTCATGATGATATCATAGGCATGAGGGCCCAAATGTTTCCCTATTATGTACTTTTTTGATGTAAACAAACTTTTTCTATAACACATTATATATATATATATATATATATATATATATATATATATATATATATCTGATTTTTGTGGTGCCAATGATGTTACATTTTATCTTATGTGATGTTTTTAATGTACATGTGATTCATTTTCTTTTTAAAAGTTTTATCTATGAGCAAGATACCAATCCAAAATATAATTTTCTAGTGAATCCAACGTTGTGTTGAGTTCTCTTGGTATGTGTCTGTATTGTGTAAATTCAAACATTCTTTCAAGATAGTGAAATCTTAGGTGGATACGCAATAGGACATGGTTGTGAACGACGTAAATTTGATTAATCTGAAAAACCATGAGTTGAGAATCTAGGTTGATGATCAGATGAGATATACTTAGAGACAAGTCCTCAGTTAAAAGTCCAATGAAAACATGATATTATGCCACGTTATTGGTTTCTGATCCTAGGAAAATGCCTCCTGAACTCACCAACTCATCAGAGTGGTAAATGCCCCAAGTTGTAGAAGCAATGTTTTGGGTGTGTCGACTAGTGCCATCCACAAACTCAAAAAAGATGGGAAAGGGAGATGTCATCTGCACACGCAATCACAAGACAAAGTATAAGCAGCTAAAACAAAACTTGTGCATGCAAGAGAAAATACAAACCAAATAAAAAATATAGTACAATAGTGTACAAAACACACATGCTAGATGTTCTATGCATAGTACTTCTCGAGGTAAATCCCATTTCGAGGCTCACCGAGAGATATTCCATCATATTCAACTAGCTTGTAGGCACCTCTATGTAATACACATTTTATGATATAGGGTATGTGCCAGACCGGTTCTAACTTTCTTGTCCCTAGATTATCATGAGCTTGGTCATAAATGAGGACTAGGTCTCCTTCTACGAAAGTACGATGTTGAATGGATTTTTCATATTGACTCTTCATTCTTTTCTGATACGTCTCATTGATGAGAGAATCATCACAACATTTTTCGTCCAACTTATTTAAATATAGGAATTGCTCCTCTTCAATAGAGGTGTGAGGTAGGAGTTCCACAGTGAGTTTCAACAAAGGGTTCTCACACTCGATTGGTAACACTTCTTCAACTCCATATACCAACTGGAAAAGGGTGAATCCAATTGTAGTTTTCACTAAGGTGCGGTAAGCCCAGAGAGTGGAGAAAAGTTGCAAGTGCCAAGAATTTTTGTTAGTCTCCACCATGCATTGAAGCATGGTCTTAAGGACTTTGTGGATAGCTTCAACTTGTCCGTTTTCTAATAGGGGGGGATGAGTTTTCATGTTGAGAACCCAACTTGACATGTAACTCACTCATCATCTAGTTTTGAAAATGTGAGCTGTGATCAGTGACAATGGCTTCTGGGACACCAAAGCGAGTGATGATGTGGTTAAAAACAAAGAGAGTTGCAGTGTGACCATCGTTAAGAAATGTGGGCATAGCCTCAACCCATTTAGTGAAATAATCAATGACAACGATGATATAATCGTGCCCCCCGGCCGAGGTAGGATTACATTGCATAAAATCGATGCCTCATTTGGAAAAGGGGTCGATGGAGACAATGGGATGCAGTGGAGCAAGGTGGGTACGTGCCTTTTTGTGAAACAATTGGTAGGGTGGGCATCGTTTGATAGCCTCAATACAATCTTTGAAGATGGAGGGCCAAAAATAACTGGCATGTAAGATTTTATGGGTTGTAGCCATCCCATAAAGGTGACTGCCACAAGATCCAAGGTGTCAATAATTCAAAATGTGTTCAGCATCATCGTGGTTTAAACAATGTCATAGGATAGTATCAATACCATGACAATACAAAGTGTTGCCAATGATAAGGTAGTGTTTAGAATGGTAATGAATACAACAATGATCTTCATGGGATATGTCAGGCTAGAAATGTTGGGTTTGAATATAGAGAAGACTATCTCAATACCAAGGGTCTGACGTGATAATGAGGAATAGAGATTCATCGGGAAGAGAATCACTGGTCTCGGTATCTTCATCAACATGGGGAAGATCACAGATAAGTTTCGCAAAAACCAACAACTTTTTAGCTTTTGATTTGGAAAACTTGAGATCGAATTCTTGAAGAATAACAATCCATTTGGAATATTTTCCCCCAAGGAATTGAGGTGTAAGAATATGGTACATGGGGTTTGAGTCTGCAATGAACGTAGTAATGCGTAACAGGATGTAATGGCAAAACCTCTAGACAACAATGATGATTGCCAAAGCCAACTTTTCAACGTGTGAATATTGGAGCTCGGGACCGGATAGACTCTTGCTCATATAGTAGATCACATGTTTGTCACCGTTAGGATCCTCTTGAACTAACACCATAGAAATAGTGGAAGTAGAGGCAGCCAAATAAAGGATATAGTCTCGAGCATAATTTGGAGGATGCAAGAGAGGTGTGTGGGTTAATGCGTGCTTAAGATCATCAAAAGAGAGTTGAGAAGTGTAATCCTAGATGAAAGGAGTGTCTTTCTACAACAATCTCATAAATCCTTTAGTGAGTTCGGCGTAATTACATATGAAATGACGAAGAAAGTTTTCTTTCCCTTGCAAACTTTGTAGTTGTTTTATATTGTTGGGAGGGGGTAAAGAGATAATATCTTGGACTTTCAAGGGATCCACCCTAATCCCATCTTTAGAGACGATGAATCTAAGGAGTCGATCCAATGAGACAACAAAGATACATTTGTGAGGGTTCAAACGGATATGGTAGAACCGACATCGAAGAAAAATGGCCCATAAATGACCAATATGGTCTTGTTGAGTAGACGAATGAGAGGATAAATCATCGAGGTAAGGCTCCACAATATGTTTGATATCATGGAAGGCATATGACATGGTCTGTTGGAAAGTAGCACCAGTGTTTTTAAGGACAAAGGGTAGCTTCCGATAAATGAATTTCCCCAAAGGGAAAATGAAGGCTATCTTATGTTGATCAGCTGGAAGAATATCAATCTAGTTATACCCCGAGAATCCGTCCATGAAATTAAAATATAACGCTTCCAATGCAATTATCGATTGGTCGATAAAGGGTGTGGGGAAATTGTCTTTTGGACAATCCTTGTTGAGATTCCTATAATTGACACAGACATGAATGGTACCTTTATTTTAGCAACTGGAACGATGTTAGAAACCCATTCCATTAAGTGGGAAGGATATATAAAGCCAGACTTCAATAGTGTTTCAACTTCTGCCTTTATGGTTGCGGTTTTCTTAGGATGAACCAGGCAAAAACAATTTCGTACAGGGTTAATGCCTGGGTAAGTTTTGATCTCATGCACAATGATCGATGGGTCGATCCCTGGCATTTCTTCATAACTCCAAGTGAAGACATCGCAAAATTATTTAAATAATGTGGTGTAAGCTTCCACTTCCTTGGGCAAACAATTAGCACCAGATGAACATTTTCCACAATACCTTCTTTGATTGAAATATTGATAGTAATGGTAGAAGAGATTTTGCCTAAATTCCCCTCGGAAGTAGTATCTTGGGTAAGTATAGGAGATTGGGGAGAATCAACAACATCGGGGGGCGGGAAGATAGAGTGTATATATTCCTCAATTTCATCTAGACTAGGGAGAAAAGATGATCGATGATGGTTGTCATCCCAAGGTACCTTGTCGATACTAAGCATTTCCATAATGGATTCGTCCGATGGAAAAATCCGTAGGATGTAGTTGAAAGAAGAGGATAAGGAATCCAACCAAGATGGCAATGAATAAGTTTTGGATGCCAACAGATGTTGGTCGTCAAAAGAGGTAAATGTGGATTGGATATCATCGTATGAAGCCTCAACAGGACTAAGTGGCATAGTGTCACCTAGTTCATCGAATTCCAATGGACTGGGCACAACCCAAGGATCAGATGATTCGAAATATTGATATGCCATAGTCGAGATCATATTGATCATGGCAATGTGTTGTGTGGTGGGAGGAAGTGGTGCAGGGAAAGTACCCATAAGGGAAGAATATTTTAAAAGGCCTAAACCAACACTTTCATAAGTGATATTACTATCTCCCAAGAAAGGAATATTTTTGGTGGCAAGAGTACGAGCGTCGGGGGTGCAGTGATCTAACTGGTCGATAGTGACAATTTTACCTTGATAGGGGAATTGTACACATCGAAGCACCGATGAAGCGATGGAAATCATGGCATAAAACCAACTTCTTCCTAACAACAAGTTGTGATCAAGGGGAGCATCAACTACCTCTACATCGATAGAGACATTCTTGCCTCCCAACTGAACGGCTAAGGACTGTAAGAGTCCGTGAGGATGAAAACCTCGCCCATCAAGTGCTTGTAACATTGTAGGGGATTGGTTAAGTGCAGGTGATTTTAATCCTTTCCAACAAGCCAATGACATGACGCAAGTGGAATCTCCCTCATTCAGTATGGTGCAGTCAATGTGTTGGTTATGAACAACCACATCAATTTGAAAAGCAAGTTGGTGAGAAAGTTGTGACTTGAAGTTATCAAGGTTAAACATGATATTATTTGACGACTCAGGATCAATTGCACCGATGGTGGCCAAGAGAGTTCTACATTGACTTGGACAATGTTGTAGAGCTTCAAGAGAAGACATAACACAGGGTGCTTGAGCCAAATCTTCAACAATGTTGTAGTTTTGGGCGGAACGTGAACTAGGATTAAAAGTTGATTTGCGAATAGTGCTCTTGGGAGGGCATAAAATAGATTTGAAAGTGGGATTCTCAATATGAAGTGACCCAGATGGAGGACTAATATTGACATGAGATGGATACGGTGGGGTACCGTTAGTGACTTTATCTTTATCAAGTTTACTTGTTGTGTCGTACGTTGCGGCGTGAGTGGTTAAATCAATCCCATTGAACATATAAATATGAGCACTCGACAAGGCCTCCTCACTAGGAGGATGAATGGGATTGCCCCCTGCTGGAGGGGCAGGGAATTGAGAAACCATGGATTACTGCTATGTTAACACAACAGGATGGGAATTTCACTTGAAAATTTTTGCAAATTTGTCATGATGAGGACAGTCTCGGGTGTAATGATCCTCACCACAAATGAGACACAAGAATTTAGGTTTTTTCTTTGGTATCTTTTCAGGAGTAGGTGGTGGAGTTTGTGTTTTTGGATTTTCATTTTCATTATTACTCTTTTTGGGTTTATTTTTCATTTTCTTCTTTCCCTCAGATTGTTGCGAAGAGGTAGATTGGATTGCATTCACCTCAGAGATTTGAGTTGGGGGGGAGGTAGAGGAGAGTGAATTCGAACCGATAACAGGTGAAGAAACAGAGTGATTAATCGATCCGATCGACTATGATGAATATTGGGTTTTGACGGTACTGATGACTCCATCTGCATGTGCCGAGGAAGATGGTTTGGATGGATCGGTATAAGTACGAGGAGAGTTTGGTATAAACTCTTACAATGTACCAGATTGGGAATAAAACAAATCTAAGTAATGAGCTCGAGCAATGGCTTCTTCCTCAGTGATGACACCACCCATGGCGACGTCACAAGAAATTTGGGGTAAAAGAGATTTAGTAAACCATTCTGTCAATAACTGGTCAGGAATGGTCACTTTAATCAACCTTCATCGTCGTCTCCACTCATGAATATGATCAAAGATATGTATGGAGTTCATTTGACGAAGTGAGGTTAATAGTTTTGTACCAGTCTCATAACAAATGAGTAATTGAAAATGCGTGAGAAAATGCATAGTTAGGGAGTTGAATTCTTGAAAGGTACCACGTTGAATTTCAATGTACCATTTTGTTTCCAAGCCCGTCAGTGTTCATTGGAAAAGGCACAAACATATAGAATCATCCATCAATGAGTTTTATGAACACCATATATGGAATTTCATAACATGGTTGTTAGGGTATTTCACAGGTTTTACGTGAAATTTAGGGATGTCATAAGGTAATTTAGCAGGAATTACCGACCAAAAAGTAAAATGTAATATGGGATCATTTATCAACCGAGACAAATCTGGAAGATCCAGCGTGGCGAGGAATTGTAGTTGTCGATTAACCTGAGGGTGATACTGATGCAACATAGGGACACTAGTGGAGACATAAACTGGTTGAGGTGGATAACTATATCTAGTAGGCCCTCCCATATATGGTTGTTGTTGACCGATATAGGAAGGATTTGATTGTTGTTGAGGAACATTCATGAGCGGAGGGAAACCCTGTTGATTCTGAGGAGTATAAGTTGGTTGATTAGGTTGTGGAGGAAAAATAGTTTTCCCTTGAGGAGGGTAAACAGTTTTTCCCTACGGAGGGTAAAAATTAGACCCTTGGGGAGGATAAGATTGTTGTCCTTGAGGACCCCAAGTGGGATTTGGGATACCCAGATAAGGTTGTCCAAAATATAATCTGGAAGGAATAGGATTTGGTACTCCTCCTTGTGGGTTAGGGTATGATTTCCATCCTTGGGGTGGTCCCCAGGATTGTGAAAGGTTTCTAGAACAAGGGGGTTTCCTCCCTACCATAAGTTGTGTGACAACTGTGGTTTGACCAATAAAAGGGGGTTTCCCCCTGGCATGTATGTGCAAGAGTGGTTTTCCCCTAGAAGGGACAGACCCACTAGATAGTGGTTGCCCCCCAGTCGAGATTTGTCCCGCAGTTGATTGTGTGTATGGCAGGGGTCTGCATTCTTTGATGTATTGGTGTTCCAACAGGATTCTGTGGAACATAAGTAGATGTAGTGTGAAAATGTGTAGTGGTGTGAGTAACAATCAAAGTACTTTACGCATGATTAGGTGTTACGACTCCAACATTAAGTCGTATTTGTGTTGACTTAGCAACAAGATTGACTACTTGTTTGATAGGACGATCAATAGTCTAACTAGACGGTCATGCCTTAGCAGTAGCAGAGGCAAGAGGGTCATGAGGATCAAGAGGTGGTCAACTAAAGTTAAAATGTTCATAAAGATCATGTCCCGATGGAGTCCTCCATATGGAACGAACAGGTGTTTGTTGTTGATTTACCATGCTAGTATACTGGACAGGAGTTGTGTACTCATCATAATCATGTTGTGTGTCTTTCATCTATGTTTCGGTGTATAGACTCAAAGGAAGATGATGAATTGCCTCTTCTATTACGTTACCAAATGAGTCCAATTGAACATGGAGTGGTTCTAGAGGAGCTTCTGACATAGGGATAGTATGAGGAATGGGATCCTCAACCATAACCAAGGTGCTTTCAAGATTTTATAACAAAGGGGTAGAATCGCTCCTAGCGTTTGAGAGATTTTCTACCTCTTCACGGTAAATGTCTTCAAGTGAATTAGGAGGTAAGGGTTCGTAGCCTTCCAGAGGAAACCCTTGCATCCTACGTGATCTGTGAATAAATTTATCATCTACAGTATCAATCTTGAAAAATGATTAAGTGAACCAACAACACATGCTAAACAATCTAGAAGAACCAACAAGTAAACAAAAACCTTCTCTCATTGACCGTACTAGTTGGTGATGAAATATAACATCGCGTGATCAAATTGAGAAGGGGCTAAGATATGAGCGGGTGGAATAGTTACGTTGGTGACTTGCTTAATGGACATACGCCTTAGTTCAAGGTTTCACACAATAATCGTGGATTTACCCTCCAAGGAGCCCAAGTGAGTTTGACCAACATTTGTTATAGGTACAATGAAGACTTCCCTTCACCGTCACCTTGTGTGAGCACCCTAAATATTATGGATAATAAGGACACCAACTCACATTCAGCCTCTGGGCGGGTACAGTTGACAATCTAGTCCGAACGTATGGGCAGGATAACAAGTCCAAAATCCTTCAAGAGAACTGAGGACAAGTGGACCGGTAGAACTCTAGAGGACTCTGAACAGATTCATAATTCACAAAGCACCAAGACTAATTGAGAATAGTTGGACCTCAAGAAGAACCCCCAAAATACGATCTTACTACTATGAACGGTTAAGCCTCAGAGGGATAATCTTCGTGGCCCTCCCGAACGCGACCTCGTGCATAACCCCTGTGTGAAAGGGGGATCCCAACTATGCTTATACGAAAAATTGGATTTACTCTCGCTATCGCAAGATGATAAAGTTTGTTTGGAATGATTTGGAGAGTTATATTTACAGCCTAATCCAAAGCACTAATCCTAGTCTAATGTTGGTGGAAGAATCTAAAAATAAAAAGTTTCTAGATCGATTTTAATAAGCGTTGATTTTAGTGGCTTTTCTTTACTCAGAGGAATGAGAGTGAAACAAATAATGTTGACTCGAATCCCAAAGAAGAAAAATAATGATAAGAAAACGTGTCTTTCGGTGAACTTCTATTTACGGGAAGGAGAAGAGTTTTCCTTCTTTCACTATCAAACACAAAAATGCAGAAATTGCATGCAATTGTTTTCAATGAGAATCTGATTCAATGCTAAATTATTCAGAAATTGTTTCTAATATCCAAAGACCAATCATAAAAAAATATATTTTCGTTTGAATATGAATATGAATTGATTTAACTTAATGCTTCTTATGCCAAAAAAGATTTCACTATTGCAGTTTTTAGACAATTGAAAGAAAGCATCATACAAACAAAAAGAACACTCTCACAACAATCCAATAAGAAGCAAAAACAAAACTAAACTTGTCAAAAAGAAAGCCAAAATGACATAACTCACTTAAGAAATTTTCTTGGAAAGATACAAAGATCAAAGACCAATTAGAACAACAAAAAGATCTATGAGTGTCCTTGTAATAACCTTCAAATGATTAGATGAACGAGAAAGTATAAAAAATAAACCCAAAATCTTGAAGAGAAAGAGTGATTTCATAACAAGGAAATACTTTTAAAAAATCCAAACAAAGATAAAAAAGTCTTAAAAAGAAACAAGTTGCAGGCTGACAGAACAAGTCCTGAGCTAAAAGAAGAACCCAAAAAATTACACCAAACACAAGTATTCAACAATTTTTAAAAAAGGAGAAAAATCGATGCTCTGGTTGTATCAGCACCAGAGTGCTACAATGCTCCCTAAAGAACTGCAAGGGAGCCCTGATACTGAAATTAGTGCTCTGGCTGTAAAGGAAAAGGGGCGCAAGTTTTTGAGAAAGAAAAAGAACCAACCCAGAAAATAAAAACTCGGGAAGGCTTGATCACTAGTCTGTGTGATATGACATCAGGACTGACAACAGATGTATAAAAGAGAAAAAATACAGTGAGCAGGATCTGAAGACGAGAAAAATATAAGACAAAACCAAGGAAAGAAAACCAAACTGAAAGCTTTGATCCCCAATGGAGTCGCCAATTTCTGTTGTATGAAAATTCCCTTGTGGACAGGTGAATGTCCTCTTGGTTCCTAGACCCTTATGACCAAGACAGAAAAATGCTAACATTGAACACTAACATTCCTTTAAATTTAGCTAAACTAGTCAAAGGAAAAAGAGGAAGAAAGTATGATGTACCCTTTTCTGAAGCTTGTCCTTTCTCAATCCAGGCTGAACTTGATCTTCAGGCCCTTTAATGAGATTTGCAATTCAATAGACAACAAAGACAATGCATGCTTCCTATTCTACCAAAACTAGTTTAAAATAGATTTATCAAGAAGAGACAAGCCTATGCAATCATACAAAAACTTGAAGGAAACAGGCCAAGAATATATGAATGAAAACATAACAAGGTACTTACATTTTGTAGATGCAGATGCAACAGCCTCACCAAGTCCTCCTTGTCCAACCCCTTGCTCGAAAGATCCACGATCATAATGACAATACTTTTCGCTGATATTATCCTCCTTTTCACCATGAGAATGCCTCCTTTTATAGGCTTTGAGAGGCTCAACCACCTTAGTTATGTTTGGAATAAGTTGAGGATATGACTCCATCAGTTTTGGTGTCACCCCTAGATACAACCTAAAGCTTGGATTCGAGCCAAACCAATTTGGATCATTTCTAGTTTTCCTTAGAGATAAGGGGGATTTATTCCCAATATTCTCTCAACCAATTGGCGCTCCCTCAAATCTGGCAACAAAGTGCTATAGCACTCCCTGCTAAGTGGACAAGGAGCGCTAGTGCTCCTTGCACGTGAGCAGGGGAGCATTGATATCCAAAAATTCCTTTAAGATGATAATTTCCCAAGGAAACATATTGTGTAAACTTGTCAAATGATATGTTTTCCTCTTCTAACATGTATTAGAGGGTGTATCAAGTGTTCTTATGGTTTCATCCGCAATGCGACACATGCAAGACAAAAATATGATGTTTGCGACACTTGCGATACAATAATGATAATGGGACATTATCGAAGTGATGAATTTTGACGTGTAACAACAGAGCATAGATGCATTTTTTGCATTAGGATGCTACTACGAAAGAAATAGATCTAATTCCTCAAGTGGGAGATCTAAGTCTAAGGGTAGATCTAAATCTACTGAAAATTTTGTAAAGGTATGTTGGAGATGTGGAGAAGAAGGGCACTACAAGAAGCAGTGTAAATCCAAAGTTGTGAGAGAGAAGGGATCTGAGGAATATCCTTCTAAAAAATAAAATACCTCCAAGGAAGGAGGGGATGTGTGCTTGGATTCTTCAAGCACACATGCAGATCATGAGGCATGGTTGGTTAACTCAGGTGTATCCTTTCATATGACTCCCCATAGGGAGTGGTTCTCTGAATATGAAGGGTATGATGGAGGTAATGTTTTCCTAGGTGATTACTCGACAACCAGAATTGTAGGACGAGGAAAAGTCAAGTTGAGGCTCATAGATGGAAGGATTAGAACACTACCTGGTGTTCTTCACATCCCAAGATTGGCAAAAAATTTTATTTCTGTAAACAAAATGGGCGATGCAAGGGTAAAAACAATATTTGAAAAGGAAAATTAGAGGATGGTTTGAGGAGAAATGGTGATGCTGAAGGGAGTTTGGTTTGGAACTCTGTATAAGTTGCAAGGAAGCACTGTTAGTGATGGGTGTAATAGTTCCAATGTTCCTGATATTGGAGTTGAAGAAGAAAGAAGTCCTAATGTGTCTAGAGAAAAGGTTATGTTGTGGAATAAAATATTGGGGCATATTAGAGAGAAGGGTCTTTGACTACTACATGGTAAAGGTATGGTTGAAGGTGTGTCTAACTATTTTATGAATTTTGATTTCTGTGAACATTGTGTACATGGAATCAGGTAAGATTCCCCTCTGGTGCAATGAGGGAAGAAGGAATTTTACAAATAATTCACAGTGATGTGTTTGGACCTATGTCGGTTCCCTCATTGGGAAAATCCATGTACTATGTCTCATTTATAGATGACTTCTTGAGGGATACATGGATATATTTACTTAGGAAGAAATATGAAGTCTTTGCAGGTTTAAAGAGTTTAAGGCTCTTGTTGAGAATCAAACAGAGAAAATAATTAAGGTGTTGAGGATAGATAATGGCAGAGATTTTTGCGGGAATGAATTTGAAAATTTTTGTAAGAAGTGTGTTATAGAAAGGAATAAGACTACTCCATATACACCTCAACAGAATGGATTTGCAGAAAGGATGAACAAGACATTGTTGGAAAAAAAAAGGTGCATGCTCAGTGGTGCCGAGTTAGGGAAAGAATTCTAGAAAGAGGCAGTGGGTACTACATGTTACCCGGTCAACAGATCACCCTCATCAGTGCTAGATGACAAGACTCCACAAGAGGTATGGACTGGTAAGAAACCTTCTCTCACACATCTCAAGGTATTTGGTTGAGAGGCTTATGTTCATGTTCCAAATGAAAACATGAGTAAGATAGATAAGAAGGCTGAAAAGTGTATCTTTATTGGGTATAAATATGGTTTCAAAGGTTATAATCTTTGGAACCCATAAAATAAGAAGGTAGTGTATAGCCGAGATGTGGTATTTCCAGAAATGAAGGATGTTGTTAAACAGGAAGTCCTACCAAGTAAGGAAGAACTAGAGAAAATAGAGTTTGATTTAAAGGATGATGAATCAGACTCTACATAAGAACATGAATCAGAATAATAAGATCCTCATACTCCATTATTGAGGAGATCAGTTCAAGAAATAAGGATACCATAAAGGTATACTCCATCTGATTTCCGCTCAAAGTTTTCTTTGTCTATTACTGATGATGATCCTAGAACTGTCGGAGAGGCAATGGATTCGGAAGATGGAAAGCTCTGGAAAAAGGCCATGGATGAAGAAATGACAACCTTGGAGAAGAATGAGGCTTGGGATCTAGTGGAGTTTCCAACTGGTAGAAATCCCATTGGAAAAAAATGGGTATTTAAAAAGAAGTTGGATGCAGAAGGCAAAGTGAAGAAATACAAAGCTCGATTAGTAGCAAAGGGTTATTTTCAGGTTGAGGGAATTGATTTTGGTGAGATTTTTTCTTCTATTTCCAAGTTAACTTCTATAAGATTTCTATTATCTGTTGTTGCTGCATTTGATTTTGAAATAGAAAAGATGGATGTGAAGAAAACATTCCTACATGGGGATCTGGAAGAAGAAATCTATATGAAGTAGCCAGAAGGATTTGTTGTGAAGGGAAAGATGGAGCTGGTATGCAAGATGAAAAATTCCATGTTTGGTTTAAAATGATCATCAAGGATGTGGTATCAAAAATTTGATACTTATATGTTGCGACTTGGCTTTACAAGAAGCAAAGAGGATTACTGTGTGTATTTTAAATTAATTGGTGATCATTTGATTTCTTTGGTCTTGTATTTGGATGACATGTTGGTAATAGGAAACAACAAGGAGATTATCCAGGATGTGAAAACTCAGTTGTTCTCTAAATTTGACATGAAGGATCTCAGTGCTTCAAATTTCATTTTGGGCATGGAAATTAAAAGAGATCGGAAAAATAGGAAACTCTGGTTAAATCAGAGATAATATTTCGAGACAATATTGCAGAGGTTTAATATGCATGAATGTAAATTGGTCAAAGTCCCTATTTCTGTTGGTGTAAATTTATCAACGGATTAGTGTCCCAAGACACAAGAAGAGGAGGAGGACATGTCTTGTGTTCCATATGCAAATGAAAATGGAAATTTGATGTATGCAATGGTCTGTACTAGACTGGACATTGCACATGCAGTGGCAGTTTTGAGCAGGTATATGTTAAAACCAGGTTAGGACCATTGGACAACAGTAAAAAGGGTTTTCCGGTATTTGCATGGCACTGCTAGCTATGGATTGTGCTACCAAGGAAGACCATGATTGGATATAGTGTTGGATATACATGGATTTGTGGATTCACACTGGGCTGGAGATCTAGATCGTAGGAGATCTACAAGCAGGTATGTGTTTAACCTGTTTGGAGGAGAAATCAATTGGATGAGAAAAAGACAGGTTGTAGTGGCACTTTCAACTACAGAAGTTGAATACATGGTAGCCACTCATGCAAGTAAGGAAGGCGTATGGTTAAAAAGAATGTGTTCATGTATTGGGTTGGTACAACAAGTTGTAAGGATACATTGTGACAGTCAAAGTGCAATTTTTCTGCTAAAGAACTTGACTTATCATTCAAAGAAAAAACATATTGATATTCAATATCACTTTGTGAGAGACATGGTTGAAGAAAATAAAGTGTTGTTGATGAAAGTGGAAACTTTGAAGAATGTTGCAGATTCATTAAAAAAATATCTGAGCACCAAGAATTTCTCTTGGTGTAGAGGATCCATGGGCATTGTTGCCCTGGATTGTTGACTATGTAACCCTGTAACCCCTTGTATGCAAAAAATACAACAAGTGGGAAAATGTTGGGTATGTGTTATATTATTTGTACGACTAGCTATTATGTCTACTATGTTGCGTTGGGCGCAAAGGGAGGTTTGAAGGGGGGAGATAGCTCCCCTGTGTGGGGGTTCAGGGGTGATGCTCCAAATAATTTTATTTTTTCTGGGGAATGTGTCATATTTTTTCCTCGTTTTTCATGTTGCCTCGATTTACGTGTGCATTGTTGGACTGTTTTTTAGCACATGGTTTTTGCCGATGGTTTTCTATTTTCGGTTAAGGAATTAGGGTTTTTGACTAATCTAGGTCATTGGGTTAGGGTTTTGGATGTCATTGGATCCTATATGTATATTGTATTTTAAACAATGTATCACAATGAGTGAATATATAATATGTTGGTTTTCCCAGTTTGGGTTTCCAGGGGAAAAATATCTATGTAATGTTTGTATTTTCCATTGTATCTCTCTGTTCTTTTATTGAAAATGTGTTTTCAGTAAAATATTGTACAAGGTTAAAATCTACAGAAACAAGCCTTCCTTTTTTCTTTAGGCAGAGTTCAATTTTCCTTGCTTCTTTATTAATTCTGAAACTAACACGATTTATTAGAGAAAATATATTTAGACATTGTAAGAGGCTAATTATAATTATTGACTTTTAAAAAAACTGCAACCATTTTTAACTGCACCACAAATTATCCACAAATAAAGATACTTTAGTTTAATAGGACACTCACAGTTTGGATTGGGACATTTTTTCCCAATTGAAATTGAATCTTCCCTAAGTTTAGTCCCAACTAACAGAATGGTACATTTCATTGGAGAATCTCTACAAGCACTCACTATGACACCAATTCACTCTCAAACACCTAGAGATACAGACACAAATTCCTCCCCTCCTTCATAAAGACAACAAATTCTCTGATGATCATATATTTATCTCCATTATACTCTTAAATCCTCTCGTTATCTTCACTATCTCATCTTATTTGGGTTCATTTACTTCTCTCTAATTTTTTTTTTCAATGTCAATGGATTCGAAGTTGGTATTAGTTTTCAACATTTCCATTTTTTCCTTCTTCCTACTATAAACAACCATAGACTATGATCATGCCTCTAAAAACAAGAAAAAAAACTTGCAGGAAATGCTGACGCCATCAGGTAAAATAGTACTGAATTCCTTATTCCAACACCTTCAATCACTCCTAGCTCTTTTGTTTTTCTCTTTCCAAACATCTGAGTAAGGTCTTTTGGTTAAGCAAAGTTGAAAATCTTGGAGTTTCTTGTGTATGGTAAAATTGTTTTAAATGTGTTTAGGGCCAGTGGTGGCACCAAGGTGGGATGACTATGTGATAAGATGTAAGATGTGTTTCTATTTGGATGAGTATGGATGCATCACATGCTACTCTAAGGGGGATCTACGGGCCTTGGAGAAAATGAAGGAACAAATGTTGCACCCCTTTAACGATTGTGTATTGGATATTTGGCTAAATCTAAATTCATTTCTTGGCCTACATTTTCTGTACATTTTCTTTTATAGATGCTCAATGAGATTAAATAAACAATGTCATAAAATAAGTGCAGTATCATATTGGATGGACAAAACCCTAGCACTCTGCAATGCTACCCATGCAAAACTGCTACATGACCAGAACTTCCAGCTGCGAAACCCTGCATCTGATATGATCTGGTATAGGTAGACTCTGAATCTGATCAGTCAGAATGAACCCAACTGAGGGGGGGCAACCCCCCTCATTTTGTAATGTAACCGCCAATGACAGGGAGGGTACAAGAGCCAAATGACCCTCCTTTGAGCCGCCACTGCAGCTCTGAGACAAAATTCTAGCCATAGAACAAGGGCTCAGGAAAGAGATGGATGTGGAACTAGAAACGTCCCATCCAAAATCATCTCATAGTTGGTGAACATACCCAGTTCATGTGAGAGAATGCCCTTATAGGCAAGTTCCTTGGACTATGGCCATCAGAATGTGACCTAAATCAATGGATCAAGCACTGGTGGAATCCCAAAGGAGATTATAAGGTCCAACTAAGTTCCAAAGGTTTCTTCACGATTATCCTTTACAACCTGGAAGACATGGACAAAATCTTTGAAAATGGGCCATACTTCTATAACTCGGTCAGGCTATTCCTACGCCTCTGGAAAAATAGATTCAGTTCAGACAAGAAAGATTTCACAATGGCAACAGTTTCGATCTGACTATACTCCTTGCCCAAGGAGTTTTGGCTGGAGGAAATCCTTATGGGAATAGGAAACACAATGGGGCAATACGTCAAAGCTTCGGAGGATACAAAGAAAATAAAATACACCTCCTATGCTTGAATCTGTGTTTACGTGAACATTTTCAAAGCTCTTCCTGGCTCTGTCACTTTAGAATATCAAGATGAGGACTGGTAACAAACACTAGATTATGAACACATTCCCTTTCACTGTAGGAAATGTCATGAACATGGCCACCTCTTCAGGGACTGTCCACGGAATATTCAAGCAACCAAAGCCAGTGAAGCCAAGAATAAAGACAGATTCACCACAGTCACAGGAAGGAAAAAAATCCCTCCAAGGAAACAACATTCGGATCCCAATCCCAAGGTCCAGACCAAAAGCTCCTATGAGATCTTGAGTCAATTGTCAGAAGATGAAGAAATCCAAGATCCGTACAAAGCAAAACAACAAGAGAAAGGGAAGAACCAATCTATACCTCCCTCGGTACAAATAAGTGAGGCCAACCCAGAAGAATGAGATGGCAGGGATGGGGACATCCAGATGTAGTTGGATGATCGTGATCTAGCAGGCATAGATCTTGAGAAATTGGAGGAAGCGCTCAATCAAAAGGATCTGCAAACCCTCCCCAAAGATAAACTTTGCAAGGTCCATAAAGTTTTTCTTGACTCCATAGTAGGATCCACAACAAGACTAGGTATATCCATAGATCCAAGCTCAGACTCAAAGAGAATACCATGGGAAAACAAAAGAAGGGGTCAGAAATCAACCCAACAGCTTAACAAGGAGGCATGAAACCTCATGCTCAATTTTGGGCAGATCCAAAATCTCTCGGAGGGATACCTCCACCCAAACCAACAACCATTATGATGAAGATCATCACATGGCACATTAGAGGACTCAATGGTAGATCCAAATAGAGGATCCTCTAAGATTCGATCAAAGAAGAAAATCCATACATCCTCCTGCTACAAGAGACAAAATGTGCATGAAAGGAAGCCGAAACCATCTTCCAAAGAAGCTGGCGTGGGTGAGAGTTTGTACTCACGTACTCCATAGGCGCATTAGGCAGACTAGCCATCTTATGGAATCCCAACATCGTCAACCTAAGCATACCTTTATCGACCATTGGTATGCTCACAACCCACTTCAAAATCACAGGGTCGACTCAGGAAGGTGTCATCACCAATGTTTATGGACCTTAGAGTCAGCAGGACAAAGAGAATATCATGAAACTAATAGCTGGCATAAAAACCCTGTTGGGAACACCAAACTGGATTTTAGGCAGTGACTTCAACATGATCCTGATGCTAGAGGAAAAAAAAGGAGGAACCAAGCGACTGGAGCTGGACAATGGTAAGTTCAAAACCCTCATAGATCAACTAAATCTAGTAGACATTGAAAATCGAAATGGGATTTTCACTTGGTCCAACCGTAGATCGAGACACCAACAGGTGGCTTGCCATCTGGACCCCTTCCTTGTAGAAGAATATTTAATAGAAATGGATCCGAACATGGAGAGCCTCATCCTCCCAAGAGAAAGATTGGAACATTGGCCAATTGCCTTCTACCTGGAAATAGAGGCAACACCAAAATACAAGCCCTTTTGTTTCGAAAAATTCTGGTTATCACACCCTGACTTTCATCAACTTGCAAAGTCCTGGTGGGCCCAGGCTAAAATCGATCATGGTACTTGCATATACAAATTCCATCAGTGCCTCAAAAATTTCAAACACTCGTTGAAGCTCTGGAACAAACACATCTTTGGAAATATATTCCAAAGCATGCAGGATATTGAAAACAGACTAGCAAAACTGCAGAAGAATTTCATCTCATGGATCAGAACCATTGACCTAATGCAGGAGGAAGAGGAGCTCCAAGACAAGCTAGAAGAGAGGAAAAAACAAGAGGAAATTTTGTGGCGACAGAAATCTAGAGTCCAATGGATCAAAGAGGGTGAGGGGAACACAAATTTCTTCCATCGAGCCATGGTGCACTGTCGCTATGTCAATCGAATAATGCATCTGGAGGATGCCCAAGGTAATCCAATTAGGGAACACACCCAAATAGCTGAAGAGCTAAACACCTACTACAAATATCTACTAACGGAAACCAACGAGGACAGAAAAACAACAATCAGATGGGTAACCAGGCATATACCCTCTCTAGTGACTCCAGAACAGAATGAAGCCCTCATGAGGCCCATTACTTGGGAATAAGTGGATCAACTAGTTAAATGAATGCCCTTGGGAAAAGCACCTAGACCAGATGGCTTCACCACTGATTTCTTCCACCATTGTTGGGACTTAATCAAGGAAGAGGTATGGCAGGTTGTTGAGGAAACTCGAACCTCAGGTCAATTCCTAACAACCCTCAATGCAACATTTCTCACCTTCATCCCAAAGGAGGAAAGGGTCAATCATCCCAAGCAATATAGACCAATTTCCCTCTGCAATGTCATATGTAAAATCATTACAAAGGTGATTTCAATACGTCTCAAGCCAATCTTTCCTTTCATTATCTCCAAGGAACAAGCAGGGTATGTAGAAGGATGACAAATCATGGATAGTGTGATCCTATCTCATGAGGTAATGCACTCACTCAAGACTACTAAAATCCCAGGTATGCTCATCAAACTTTATCTTTCAAAAGCTTTTGATAGAGTTAGCTGGAAATATCTTCGTTCTATGATAGAGGCCTTTGGGTTTGACCATCAATGGGTAAACTGGATCATGAATCTCACTTCTTCGGCCTTCTTCTCTATCTTGGTAAATGGAGTGCCCTCCCAACCCTTCACTCCTTTCAGGGGCATCAGACAAGGAGACCCTCTTTTTCCCTTTCTCTTTGTACTCATGGCGGAGAGCCTAGGATGTTACATCAATATGACGGTCTTGGAAGGCTCACTTAAGGGCTTACCCTTGCATAATATTCAGCCTACACCCTAACATAGCCAATTTTTTGATGATACCCTCCTCATGAACATCCCCACCGCAAGAGAGGCCAACAAGCTTAACTCCATCCTCTCTGATTTTGTGGAAGCTTCTGGCATGGCCCTCAACCTTGACAAATCCAAACTCTACTTCTTCCACACTTCGATAGCGGTTCAGAATCATATCTCAAGACTCCTGGGCATACCCAAGATCTCCCTTCCATCCAACTACCTAGGAGTACCCCTTACTGGAGCCACAACGAGATCCATATCATGGGACAGTCTGCTTCTATCCATCTCTAACATGCTTAACAATTGGACTTTTAGACCCCTCAACATTGTAGCAAGACTAGTGATTTTCAAGTCAGTCCTACAAACTTTGCCTACCTACCTCTTCACAGCCCTTCCAGCTCCGAAGAAGGTCATTAGAGCCATCTAAAACCTCCATTGAGGCTTCCTTTGGCGCGGACACCAACCTAACAAGAAATGGGCTTTAGTCGGCTGGGACAAGCTCTGTGAGCCCAAAGCACTGGGAGGGTTGGGACTTTGCGACCTAGGAAAACTGAACCAAGTCATGGGAGCTAAAATGTGGTGGAGATGGTTAAAGGCCCCCAATTCCCTATGGGCACAAATATGGAAACAAATGTATGCTCCAAACATGTTGGCAGACCAACTCATCTGACACAATGAGTCATGTTGAAGACCTGAAACCAACCACTACAAGTCATGCTGGGGGCACAAGTCCAGTCACTGTGTGTCATACTGGCATTATATCACCAACCTCTGCTAGTCATGTTGGAGACTGGTCGACAACCTCTGTGAGTCATGTTGAAGACTTGGAACCAGCCGTTGCAAGTCATGATGGGGGCACATGTCTGGTCACTGCTAATCACAGTGCACATACATCACCAACCTCTACTAGTCATGTTGGGGATTCATGACCAACCTCTGCTAGTCATGTTGGAGATTTTCTACTAACCTCTGCAAGTCATATTGGGAGCATGTCACCAGCCACTACAAGTTATGTTGGGGGCATTCATATGATTGAGAAGCCTAGATGTCTCAGACGTAAGCCTAGATTCCTTTGCAGGACTTGTGAAGGAAGTCACCTTACTCGTTTGTGTCCTGTTACTGCTGGGATACCAGAAGCGTGGGGCTCACCTAAGGGCCCTTTGGGTTCTGAGGCATCTATGGTTTCACAACACTTCGTTCCTTCTTTGGTTGATACAACAATCATGCCGATGAAATATTCGGGTGACACCCCTTTTCCTTTAGGGGTTCATGCGTCCCTTGACCTTGTTTTCTCACATCTCGTTCAACCTATGGTCATGTCGATGCAATCTTTGATGGACACCTCTCCTATGTTCGAGGGTGATGCACCTCTTGACCTCGTTGTCTTGCATCCTATTCAACCAATGGTTAAGGAAGTGGTCGTATCGATGCAATCTTTGATTGACCCCACTCTTCTCTTGGAGAGTGACAAGTCTAAGGAAGCGGTCGCACCAATGCATTTTTTGGTCGATCCCACTCTTCTGGTTCTAGTTCTATACCTTCTATGCCATGTCCTTAGCATTTATAGTACTTCACCTTCTGAAAAATAGAGAGTTTTACTCTTCCCGAGTTCTCTACCTCCAAGTCTTGACGCGGTTCCCGTTTATTGGGATGGTCTTGTGGGGTATCCAATGCCTCCACCTATGTCTTTTCCAGGAAGAGACATTATCTGATATAACACAGAGACGATAACCTCCGTTAGCACTTTTCCCTCCCTAACTTGGAGCGCTTTGGGTCTTCCCAAGCTTGTGTCGATTCTTCATAAGATATTGACATTCCACAAAAGGTCCGCACAGGAGCCTTATCCTCCCCCATGAATTTCCGCCTAGAATCTCCGTAACGAGTCTAAGTTCAGCTCTTTTCCGACTCGTTCAAAAAGTGAAAATATTGTCAAGTGATTTGTCCCTTTCACACTTGTTAAATTGGATTTGAAAGGTCGCGAGTCTTAATTAAGCTCTTTTCCGACTCGTCTAAAAATTGAAAAGATTGATGAGTGATTTGTCCCTTTCACACTCGTTAAATTGGATTTGAAAGGTCGTGAGTCTTAGTTAATCTCTTTTCCGACTCGTTACCAAAAATAGAAAAGATCGTCGAGTGAACTTGTCTTTTTCACACTCGTAAATTGGATTTGAAAAGACATCTATTTGGCACAAGTTTATCCCTTTTTCACACCAAGTAGACTAAAAGACATAAAAAAGGACATTTTTTGGCGTTAAGTTGTGATTGCATCTCATGCCCTTACTTGCAGTATTGAGCCTTTAGTTGGTTCTCGCTTTGTGTTATAAATCATTTCCTAAGAAGTTTCTGCATCCTCAACCAAGCAGAGCCTTGTTTATATCCTTCGCAATTTGACACCCTATACCTTGGAGGGAACATCACCCCGAGTGTCCATCTCATGGATGCATTTCCTTGCATTTAGCATAGGTACGTTCCAATGATGGAACTAGTTTTGCTTACTTGCGACATTGATTTCCTCCTCTGTATCATAACATTCATTTGTTATGAAAATACAAAAAAAGATGAATGGGAAGGGAGTACTATATTATAGTTGGTAGAAGTTGTGTCGCCTTTGAACAGAGCACAAAGTTATTGAGTCCTCGTGTCATCATAATTTTGGGTTTAGCATGGCCTTAGGAAGCTGATCTCATTACAGAGTTTTCTCTACCGACTAGTTACTCTTCCAGTCCCTATAGAGAACATTATTGATGCCTCCTGCATCTAATAGTTACATCATTAAGTCTATGCTATCAGAGTCTACCACATCTCTCATGCAATTGTTCAAAGGAAGTATATCAACATGTGTTGGCCATTCATTAGAATTCTTGACTTTGCATGTTGTCCGTACCCTCAATTTGTCTCAGAATCACATGATACTATGGTCTTATCATGCACCCTAGCCCTACTTTCATCATTGGTAGGTAACCTTGAACCCAACAATCAACATTTCATCACTGGTCGTTTACTGGGTGGTTTCCCTTATGTTTGATGGAAAGACATTTATTCACACTTTGGGATTCGTGCAGTATCTTGGATACCATTAGCCTTATTGGTGGTTTCCTCGCCTTTGTCACAAGTTTTCATCATTGGATGCTACTCAGAGGGTCTTTTTCGTGTTCCACTTGCATTTCGCACATGCAAAAGACGCACAGGGTCATTGGTACATGAACATATTCTTCGTCTGATTTCCACCAAATCATCAAGCTCCTGCTTTGTTCCTCATGCTGACTGATGAGATATTCCTTAATGCTCTTTGTTTAGCAAGTATTTTTCCATCGACTTTAACTCATTTATTCTAGATATGGGACCTAGAGTTTTATGAGTACCTTGAGACTTAAAATCATTAGTGGTAGGCTCTCTCGCCATTGAAAGATGGGAATACATCAATGTCTCCTGATCAATGGATTCTCCAAGTGTTCGACATCGACTCCTTTATTCACACTTGTAGGAATGTGCTTAGTTCCTTGATACCTACTTTCATTATTGGTAGGTTGTCTCGCATTTGTTAACGGTATACCTCAATGACCAGTAATCAAACAATGCCTCATTGTGTTTGACTTCAACTCCTTTATTCACATGATGTAGACTTGCACCTTTGGAGGATATGTAGAAGACTTGAATACATCACTATGTGGCCACAACTTTCCTGAGCTGTTGCTTCCTTGTCATTGGACCAACACCTATTTGACTTCAGTAATCATAGGACATCAGATTATACTCCATTGTATACATATATCTTCAGATTGGTTTTAAGACTGGTTCTATTGGGCCTTGTTCGTGATTATGACAGCTTTTGGCATATAACCGCATTTGTATTTTCCTATTCATGGCCACAGACACTTATTTGGTATATTTTCCACATGGATATTCATTATATTCTATTGGCAGCCATGTATGTAAAGTCAACACAGAATGTAATGAGCAACTAGTCTTTCCAGCTGGGTTTACACCACTCCACTACTGGGTTATTTATAATGTATTTCGACCATCGCAGATAATCCTCTGATCTCACACATTAGGGGGCGTTTGTTATAGCAAGATTTGCCTCACCATTGCTATCTTGCACAGAGGGCATTTTTCCATTTCCCTATGCAGACTTTTCATCCCTTTTTGATGAATCTAGAGCTAAAAATACATATTTTTCCACATATACGTGCCCTATCTACTATACAACATGTGTATACGCAGGCTGCTCCACTACAACCCACGTACATTAGGATTTGTGCCAGAAAATACAAAAATGAAGCCGGGTTTCCATTTCACGACAGGAGATCTATGATTCTTGGCCTTCCATATACTGGAAACATTCTGAATCGTCCCTTCAGTTGCATTTTGAAGTCTATAAGAGCACAATTCCGAGCTATGGAAAAAAAGGATAAAGCATTCAACTTTGAGAGCAAAGTTACTCTGGAGAAATTACTTCATATTGAGTCTACATCCCTTTGTCCCTCAAGTCTAAACACAGTGTTCAACCCCCAAGCTCTTTCCCTATTGTTGAGAGAACCTCATTGTGTCTTTTCTATGAGCTTGCCTTTGGTGGAGCATTGAAGTGGTGGAGACCCAGTTGGAAGGAACCTAGTTTCTTGGTTCTGAACTGTGCCGACATGGAAGTCTGTAATGTTTTCACTTCTGATGATCATTTATTAATAGAAATACTCCTTTCCCGTCCTATTGGTATCGTGCAAATATATGATTATTATCCATGGGCATGTTTGTAATGTTTATTGATGGATTATGCTATCTAATGTGCTAACCCCTTTATATTATCACCATATGCTTGCTCTACTTGCTTGTTGAGAACTTGTCACAGGTATAAAGCTTTGGGTCAAAGTGCTCAATGGTGGACATCTTCAAACGTTGGAACGGGGTAGCCTTCTTTCTTACCTCGCTTTCACATTGGTCTATATAGCATATGTTGGAATTGAGTAGATTTCTGCAGTCATACCTGTTTTTTGTCGTTTACCCTAGCCATAGAGAGTTTTTCCCTCGTAACAAGCATATACATAATCACGCCCGAGAAGCATATTTAAATATAACGGGTCTTGCACCACTATAACATAAACAAGGCCAGTCTTCCCACCTAACGAGATAGGAAAATGAGGAAGGACCCCCAAATATTCACTAGGACGTCTGTCAAAAGCCAACAACTGATGTGAAGTAGACACAAGCTCGGGATATTCCAAGACTTTCCAATCGAGGAGGTGTTACACGTCAAAATTACTCAACTGGATAAGTGTCGCATGTTCCTCTCAATTATCGTAAGTGTCGCATGTTCCTCTCAATTGTCGTAAGTGTCACATCTTCCTTACAACTTTCGCAAGTGTCGTAAACGTTGTTCAAGCATACTTCCATAATGACGACACTAAGGAGGCACTTAAAACATCTCATATACTTGATTTGGAGAAGGGGAACTGGTTAACTGAAGTCAAGGGACTCTTATCACCTGAGAAGAGCTCTTAAACAAAGGTTCTGAGGGTGAGCGCTCCCCTACATCATCCTTAGGAGCATTGGCGCTCCCCTATAAGGCCTTAGGGAGCATTATAACGTTGGTCTGCCCATCAGAGGGAGCGTTATCCATCTTTGGAGCGCTGGCGCCCCCCTCAAGCTTCCTAGGGAGCGCTACAACGCTCAGATGCCCCTTTTGAGGGAGCGTTGCCTAATCTGAGGCAGTAATTGGCCCGTTGAGGAGAATAAGGGGAGGATCTTTCAAGTTTAGAAGGCAGTTGCATTTGAATTCTTGGTTCTATCAGGGGATCCCTGATCTAAGGAGGAAGTTCCTCAACTTGTTCTAAAGATAACTCAAGAGGTTAAGCTTCTCTTAACCTATATAAGCAAGCTCTATGATGGTGAAAAGGGGGGAGAATTGCTAGCATCAAACCTATGATCTCATAGGGAACACACAGTCAGTCAAAGGAGAAGTGATCAGTGAAGGTGTTATCATCCAGGTTGTGGATCTTTCAAGAAAGGGTTAGACAAAGGGGACTTGACGAAGTTGTCGCATTCGCATCTACGATTGTAAGTACTGCTATCATTATTCTCATTAATATGAAACACTTGGCATGTTTCTTTCTATTTTGTGTTTGATCTCACATGAACCTATCATTGATAGATAGATTTGTTTTCAAGATAATATCAATAGAGTAGGAAGCGGTCGTACTTTGTTTGTCTACAGGACTCAGCGAGGAGCGAGAGTTTGGAGCTCGATTTGGAGCGTGCAGGGACAAACATCGATAAAAAGGCACTGTTGTTCTCCTTCCTTCTCATGTGCTAGTTTTTATGGATTTGAAAGGAAGTCAGTGTCCACGTTAATCACTTTATGTCTTAGAGTAGGGTCTAGCTCTTTGAGGCAATCTACCTGTCCGCAGGGAGATTTTCCTACAACAGAAACTCGCGACCATACTGGGGAGTCCTCAAATCAAAACTTCTTGTTTTGATTTCTCCTCATAGACCTTTTTTTACCTCTTGATCATTTCAGACCTGGTTCACTCCTCTTTTTATTGGTTTCATGAGCTGATTGGCTCCCTACCCCATCACACCTAGCCTAATTGTCGAGATTGAATTACAATTTTTGGATTTCTTGACACTTTTGGGACTTTTTGAACCTAGTGCCCCTATCCCTATGTTAACAGAGCACCAGCGCTCCCTAATAGCCTTACACGGAGCGCTACAACGCTCCTTGCCTTTGGAAACAAAGCGCCAGCCCTCCTTTGGCCAATAAACCTTCCAGAATTTTGTTTTCAGGGTTTTTCCTCTGTGTCTCTCTTGTTGGGTAACCTTGTGAGTCAATCCTTCTTCTTTCCATCTTTGACATCTGTCTTTTTCTTGAAGAACAAACATCTTGTTGTTTGGATTTTGTAGCCTTCTTCACTATTGTTGTTGAGTTTTTATGCCATTTGGAGTTTGAAACCCATGCATTGTCTTTCACTCCTCGTCGACTGAGTAAAAACTATGGTGAAGGTCATCAAAGGCCTACAGATCTTTTCATTTGGTTTTAGTTAAGATCATTGTTCTTCAACTTTTTCTTTTGGCTGTGAAGTTTGATTTCTCTTTGATTGTTTCTTTTCTTTCACTTCTTGTTTTGATCACAACGAGAGGGTGTATTGTTTGTATGGTTCTTGCTTGTGTTGGTTTGATTTTCATTCACCCAAGAAGATAATTAGCAAGACGAGCATTGTGTTGAATTAATCATTATTCATATGCAAACAATAAAAAACATCTTCATGATTGATTGTGTATGTTAGAAGGCATATCAAAAGTTTTAGCATCACATTAGGATTTGATTGAGGAAAATTTGTTTGAGGACATTCCTTATTTGTGCTTGTTAGTGAAAAGAACTCTCTCTCTCCCTTAGATAGATGTTCATCGAAAAGGAATGACTGCTTATCATATTTGATGCATTTTTGGGACTGAGTCATAATTCCATTCGTTTCACTTCCGTGCACCCCTTTTTGCATAAAGAACATCTATAAAACCAACGCTAATTAAAAATTATCTAGAAAATTTTCTTTTCTAGGATCCTCCACCAACAGTAGATTAGGCTTAATACTTTGGATTAGGCTGTGAGCATAAATATCCAAAGTTTCCAAAACAAACATTAGCATCCTGAGTTAGGGAGAGTCAAATCCAATTATCGTATAAGTCTGCCTGGGATCCCCCTCTAACACAGGGGTTACGCACGAGGTCGCATTCGGGTGAGCTACGGGGACTAAACCTCCGTGGTTTAACTGATTGTGGTGGTCAGATCGTATTATGGGGATCACTTAAAGGTAAATCCACAATTACTGCGTGGAAGCCTTTTAGTCGATTTTAGGCTTGATACCCTGCCCGTACGTTCGGATCGGACTGTCGACTGTTCCCGCCCAGGGGCTGACTGTGAATTGGTAGCCTTAGTGGCCATAATATTTAGGGTATTACACAAGGTGACAGCGACGGGAAGTCTCACTGTACCTGGAGCAGACATTGGTCAAACTCACTCAGGCTCCTTGGACAGTAAATCCACAATTACTGCATGGAACCTTGCACCAAGGCGTAAGTCCGTTAAGCAGGTTGCCATTATAACTGTTCCACCCTATCCCCACCCCTTCAGGACTTGATCACGCGATGTTGGATTTCATCACCAACTAGTACGGTCATCAAATGAAGGTCATGTTTGCTTGGTTGTGATTCTTAGATTTTATTAGCGTATGCTGTCTCTTTTCGGTAGTTGGCCATAGATCTTTTTCGCCGACTCTTTTTCGCCAACATCGAACCTCCATGCCGTTCGCGGAGGCTACAAGGACTTCCTCCTGAAAATATGGAAGGAAACACCCCTTTACCCCCTCAGTCTTCGAAGGAATCTCCTCAATAGAGCAAGGTTCAAGACACTACGACTTCCCAGGAAGAAGTTCGCACTCCTTTAGAGAATTTTCAGATTGTTTCAGAGTCTCCGGAAGCTTTTTGCATTCCGGAGGGATATGAACGACGTGTCCTCCAACTCAATTCCGCTGGTGAATTTGTCGTCATCAATCCTTCTGACATCCCAGCTGGGTCTCATCAAAACCCTTTGGCCTATGACCCTTTTTGGACCACAGACATTGTTCGAAGTCCGTCATGCATGGTGCGAGATATTTATGGAATAGGGATGGGCGCTAACGCACCCATTTCCTACACCGTACCCCTAAACCATTTTACCGGTACCACCACTTTTACGGCCACACCACCCGTTGGTCCGAACATACTGTTTGTTGGCCCAAGGTCTACTCTTCTACTCCAGACAGCCCATTCTACAATGGTCCCTCACATTCCGACTGTTCCCGCCGGTAATGCGATGGTCAACCAAGCTGCGATTGGCACACCTGTAACACTAAGACCTACACTCCCTTTTGGGTTCAGAGCACTGAATACTCCCACTGCCACTACTACCCAAACCACTACTACCCAAGTTATGCCAAGAAGTTCTATACCTATCCAACAACCCGGAGGGACCGGTCTTGGTGGTCCTAATTCGCTCGGCGGCACCGGTCAGTCATTTACATCTGGTTCTCAAATTCCGGGAACTCTACCTCAGGCTGGTGGGCATCCTCCCACCGGAGGAAAAATTCCATTCAGGGGGCACCCTCATGCTGGGGGGAAACCTCAATCCGGAGTCTACCATCAACCATACGGACAAAATGTGTCTGCCACACCAAATCCATGGAACGTCCCTTTTCCGGGAAATCCACAGCTCTCAGCAGGACACAATTCTCAGACTCCGCAACAACCCCCATATGGAAAAATGCCAAACCCAACCTATAATCCACAAAACCCATCTAGTTATCCTCCGCTCACACATGCTTCTCAAAACACCTTGAATCCTATGTACCCTGGTCAACACCAACCTCATACAAGAGGGCCCACTAGTTACAATTATCCGCATAACACAGTGATCGGCCCTACTAGTGTCCCCATGTCGCACCAACATTACCCATAGGTTAATCGACAACTACCTTTTCTAGCTACCCTGGACCTTCCAGACTTGTCTCGGTTAACGAATGATCCTATTTATCATTCTCCGGTTTGGCCAGCTATTCCAACTAAACTTCCTTCTGATATCCCAAAATTCGACGGAAAGTCCGGAGAAGACCCAAACAACCATGTGATGACTTTCCATTTGTGGTGTTCATCCAACTCCCTCATGGATGATTCTATACGTTTGCGTCTTTTCCAACGAACGCTTACCGGTTCCACGGAGAAATGGTATATTGAATTACCGTGCGCATCTTTTCACGATTTCAACTCTCTCACCATGTCTTTCCTCACACACCTCCAACTACCTATTCGATACGAGACGGGTACTGAACTATTAACCTCCCTTCATCAGACAACTTCCATACATATCTCCGATCATATCCATGAATGGAGACGAAGACGAAGTCTAATCAAAGCGGTCATTCTTGACCAATTGTTAGCAGAATGGTTCACTAAATCGTTGTTACCCCAAATTGCTCGTGACGTTGCCATGGGTGGTGTAGTCACTGAGGAAGAAGCCATTGCCCGAGCTCAGTACTTAGACTTAGTCTATTCACAATCTGGTACTCTGTATGAGTTGATACCGAATGCTACCTGTTCCACTAACGATCCATCCAAACCATCGTCTGCTTCCCACGAGGATGGAGTTATTGGCTCCATCAAAACCCAATCTACTACCCAATCAGCTGGAACGATTTAGCGGCCCGTTTCGACAGCTGCTCCCAACCCGACTGCACCCTCTTATACCCCCCCTCAGACTCAGGTCTCTGTTGTGAATGCAGTCCAATCGATCCCTTCACAACAACCTGGGGGCAAGAAGAAAGCGAGAAACAAACCAAAGAAAAACAATAACAACGAACAACCAAAAAATCAACCGCAAACCCCTGCTGCCGGAAAACAACCACAACGAAAACCGAAATTCACATGTCTCATTTGTGGTGACGATCACTACACCCGAGACTATCCACATCGTGATGAAGTGGTCAATATTTTGAAGGGAAATTCACAACCCGTTGTGCTTACTCAGCCTTTTCCACAACAACAATCTTTGGTTGCTCAAACCCCCACTGCTGGGGGCAGTTCCAACCCACCACATGATGAGGCCTCGACAAGTGCCTGCATGTACATGTTCAACGTGGTTAACCTGACTACTCGCTCTTTGACATATGACGCACCAGTTAAACTTGATAAACCGAAGACTACTAATGGTTCTGCACCGGAGCCATTACCTTCCTTCGTTAATCCTCCATCTGTTAGTCCTCCATCTGGGCCACTTCAGATTAAGAAACCTTCATTTGACTCTATCTTATGCCCTCCTAAGAGAACCATCCAAAAATCTACCTTCAATCCTAATTCACGGGCTGCCAAAAACTACAACATTGTAGAATATTTGGCCCAAGCACCGTGTGCTATGTCCGCCTTGGAAGTTCTACAACACTGTCCCAGCCAACGTAGAACGCTCTTAGCTACCATCAACGCTTTTGATCCCGAGTCATCAAATAACCTCATGTTTAATCTGGATGATCATCAACCACGACTCTCCCACCAATTAGCTTTCCAAATCGATGTTGTTGTTCACAATCAACAAATTCATCGAACTATCCTGGATGAGGGAGCCCCTACTTGTGTCATGTCCTTAGCTTGTTGGAAGGGCTTAAAATCACCTACCCTTAGCAAATCCGCTACAATGTTACACCCTTTCGATGGATGAGGTTTTCATCCTCACGGATTATTACAATCCTTAGCCGTTCAGTTGGGCGGAAAAACTGTTACCATTGATGTCGAGGTGGTCGATGCTCCCCTCGATTACAACCTACTACTCAGAAGAAGTTGGTTCTACACTATGAATGCAGTCGCCTCATTGGTGTTTCTATGTGTACAATTCCCACATCAAGGCAAAATTGTCACCATCGATCAGCTTGATTTCTGTACACCCGGCGATCGCATCCCTGCCACCAACAACATTCCCTTTTGGGGAGACCACCAAGTTATGTATGAAAGCATTGGTGTTGTCTTATTGAAAGATTCTAGCCTTATGGGTACTTTCCCTACACCACTTCCACTTACCACACATCATATTTCCACCGTCAATATGATCTCGACTATGCCTTATCAATCCTTGGAATCATCTGACCCTTGGGTTGTACCTAGTCCTCCGGAATTCGATGTGCTCGGTGACACTATTCCACTTAGCCCAGCCGAGGCTACATACGTAGCTATTCAATCTGCCTCTCCCTCTTCGAACAATCCACATTTATTGACACCGAATTCATACTCGGTGCCCTCATGGTTTGATTCCTTGTCGTCCGTCGTTGATTACATTTCCCAGATTTTTCCTTCTGACGAATCTATTATGGAAATGCTTAGCATTGACGATATTCCTTGGGATGATAACCATCATCGATCCTCTTTTCTTCCGCCTTTGGAAGAAATTCATCAAGACATACGCTCTGTCTTCCCTCCCGATGTTACCGATGCTCTGCAATCTCCGATCCTCACACAAGATACTCTCTCTGAGGGGAACATGGGCAGCATCTCTACTACGATCATTATTGATATTTCGATCAAAGAAGGTGTCGTGGAAAACATTCACCTTGGTGCTAATTGCACACCTGAAGAAGTGGTCTCTTACATTGCTTTGTTTAAGGAATTCCGTGATGTGTTCGCATGGAGCTACGAGGAAATGCCAGGGATCGACCCTTCCATCGTCGTACATGAAATCAAAACCTACCCTGACACGAAACCTGTTCGACAAAAGCTTCGCCTGGTTCACCCCAAGAAAATCGCGGCTATAAAGGCAGAAGTTGAAAAACTTCTCAAATCAGGCTTTATCTACCCCGTCCCTTTGACCGAATGGGTCTCCAACCTTGTTCCGGTTGCCAAAAATCAAGGGACCATCCGTGTTTGTGTTGACTATCGAGATCTCAACAAAGCTTGTCCTAAGGACAACTACCCTATGCCTTTCATCGACCAAATCATCGATAATTGCGTAGGGAGCATAATCTTCTCTTTCATGGATGGATTTTCTGGGTATAACCAGATTGAAATCTTACCTGCTGATCAACATAAGATAGCCTTTATCTTCCCTTGGGGAACTTTTGCTTATCGAAAGTTACCATTTGGCCTAAAAAATGTTGGTGCTACTTTTCAGCGGGCCATGTCATACGCTTTCCACGACATCAAGCATATCGCAGAGCCTTACCTCGATGATTTACCCGCCCATTCATCCAATCGATCCGATCACATTGCTCACCTGCGGGTGATTTTTCTTCGATGTCGGTTCTACTGTATTCGCTTGAACCCACACAAGTGCATTTTTGCTGTCGAATCCGGTCGACTCCTCGGTTTCACTGTCTCCAAAGATGGGATCAGGGTGGATCCCTTAAAGATTAAGGCCATTCTATCCTTACCCCCACCCACCAATTTAACCCAACTCCAAAGTTTGCAAGGCAAAGCAAACTTTCTTCGTCGTTTCATCTGCAACTATGTTGATATCACTAAAGGTTTTATGTGGTTACTGCAAAAGAACACCCCTTTCATTTGGGATGACACCGCCCAACGGTCATTCGATGCTCTTAAGCATGCTTTGACCCACGCACCTTTGTTACACCCTCCGGAGTACACAAAGGACTATATCCTTTACTTGGCCGCCTCCACTTCCACTATTGCAATGGTGTTAGTTCAATAGGACCCTAACGATGAAGAACGTGTGATTTATTACCTGAGCAAGAGTCTATCTGGACCCGAACTCCGATACTCACATGTCGAGAAACTGGCTCTGGCAGCCATCATTGTTGTCCAGAGATTCCGCCACTACATCTTATTACGCACCACCACGGTAATCGCAGAATCCAACCCCATGTACCATGTCTTGACATGTCAAGTACTTGGGGGAAAATATTCTAAATGGATCATTATTCTTCAAGAATTCGATCTCGAGTTTACGAAGGCCAAAGCCAAAAAATACCTGGTGTTTGCAGAGCTTATCTGTGCTCTCCCTCGTGTCAATGAAAACATTGAACCTAGAGATTCTCTCCCTGATGAATCTCTCTTCCTCATCAGCACCTCCATTCCTTGGTACTGAGACATTCTCCTCTACCTTCAAACCCAACGTTTTCAGCCAAACATTTCTCGCGAAGAGCGTCGACGCATTCGTCACCACTCTCGCCGTTATCTCATCATTGGCGACACCTTGTATCGCCACAGTATTGACACCATCCTTCAACGATGTCTGATTCACGAGGAGGCTGAACGCGTTTTGAATGATTTCCACCTTGGTGCATGTGGCGGTCACCTCTCCAGGATGGCCATAGCCCAAAAAATCCTACGTGCCGACTACTTTTAGCCCTTGATTTTCAAAGATTTCATCGAGGCCGTCAAAAAATTCCCACCATGCCAAGTCTTTAACAAGAAGGCACACACCCACCCTACTACGCTGTATCCCATTATCGCCATTGGCCCCTTTGCTAAGTGGGGTATCGATTTCATGCAGTGTAAGCCTGCCTCAGCCAGGGGGCATGGTTACATCATCGTCACCGTCGACTACTTCACCAAATGGGCTGAGGCTATGCCTACCTTCCTGAACGATGGTCGTACTGCAGCTCTATTCCTTTTCAACCATATCATAACTCGTTTTGGTGTACCACGTGCCATTTTCACTGATCATGGTGCACACTTCAAAAACCAGATAATGAGCGAGTTACATGTCAAATTGGGTTTTCGCCATGAAAACTCATCCCCTTACTACCCACACACCAACGGACAAGTTGAAGCCATCAACAAAGTCCTAAAAACCATGATCCAATGCATGGTAGGGGCAAACAAAACATTATGGCATTTACAACTTTTCTCCGCTCTCTGGGCTTATCGCACCTCTATGAAAACTTCAACTGGAATCACTCCTTTCTAGTTGGTATATGGCATTGAATTCGTCCTACCAATCGAGTGTGAGATTCCATCACTTAATCTGAAAGTAGAACTCCTGCCCCATACTTCTGCTGAAGAAGAACGATTCTTGTATTTATCCAAGATGGATGAAACACGTCGTGATGTTGCTCTCGCTAATGAGGCACATCAGAAACGAATTAAGAGTCAATATGACAAATCCGTCCACCCTCATACTTTTGCAGAAGGAGACCTAGTCCTCGTTTATGACCAAGCTCACGATAAATTGGGGACAGGAAAGTTAGAACCTCTGTGGCACGGTCCTTACATCGTGAAGCGTTTCCTACACAGAGGTGCCTACGAATTAGTTGATCATGATGGAATTTCCCTGGGAGAGCCCCGAAATAGGATTTACCTTAAAAAGTACTATGCCTAGATCACCTAGCATCTGTACTTTGTACATTATTGTATTTTAGTTTGGTGTGTCTATTTATTTCGCGTGCTCGAGTCTTTACCGTTGCCACTCATGAATGTGCTTGTGTTTTCATGCGCAGATGACATCTTCCTTTCCTATCTTTTTTGGGTTCGCGGATGGCGATAGTCGACATACCTGGAACATTTCTTTGGAAGCATGGGTTATTTACCAATTTGATGAGGTGGTGAGTTCAGGAGGTATCTGCTTAGGACCAGAAACCAACAATATGGCAGAATATCATGTTGTCATCGGACTGTTGACCCAGGCCTCCTCCCTAGGTATCTCTCGTATCGTTGTTTACTTAGACTCCCAGCTCGTGGTATATCAACTCAACTGTATCTACGCTATCTGTAGTCCTATCCTGCTACGTCTCCACTTACAAGTTCGTCGCCTTGAACGAATGTTCAATTACATCGAATATAAACACATTCCAAGAGAACTTAATAGTGTTTCGGATTCGTTAGCTAATTATATCATGGATCGGTATCTTGCCCACATATAAGAGTTAAGGAAAGAAAAATTGTACATTACATGNTATATATATATGGCATGACTGAAATGTTTCGATTACATAAAAAAGTATGTAGAAGAGCAAAATATTGGGTCTTTTCACCCATACAACGTCGCCTGAAAAGGCATACAAAAAATATGATCACTGGAGAGACTCTAATCTCCCCGCACTACATTGTGCTGTGAGTAACACATCACCGCGCGCACTACGTGCCTCAATAGAGAATTTATATTCTCTGGTACTCCCACAGTGTGCCTCTGCAGATGTAAAGGCAATTCTCCCCTCCGCAGAGGAGGAATGCCCATCGTAAGGCCTTGGAGGTTTCTTTCAACCTCCCGGAGACCTATCACTGGTACTGTCAGATCTGCTGCAACTGGGACGCCCTCACGACGTCCTGGTATCGGTATATCGGCCGAGTGCACTGTTCTCTTGTCTGCATGTTGAAGACAATACATCTGTTAAAAACTCCTCTACATACCCAAAAAAATATATATACATCAGAAACTTAAAAAAAAAAATGAGACAAGGTATGGCTCAGTCTCTTACTCGACACATCCCAGTCTTCCCCCACGGGTAAAATCAAATCCATGCTCCCACGAAAATCTACCTCATCATAAGGGAAGTCCTCTATCCAGAGATACTATCGTCTCAGCCAGGCAAAGAAATCGCCAGTGAAACAGAACTCTGACTGCGCTACCAGCCTCGGAGATAGACTGGTCCACCTCTCCATCCTCGGTTCATCCACTGGTCGCACCGCCAATGCTATCTGAGGCTGCATCTGGGGGATGCGCTCTAGAAAAAATGAGACCAAAAATGAGCCATAACCAAACTGCTTCTGTCCTTTCCTGCACCGTGAAATATGTTCCTTCACATTTCAAAGGAACCTTGTACTCTAGTTGAATAGTGTTGGTTCCAAACACTGAACACCGTAAGCCACCTGCGATCTTGATGACAGATGCGTGCTAGTACTTCCCTTCACGCTCGTGATGGAAAACAATATAGACCGGAGGGGTAGCTCTCGAATGTCCTTGATAGGGATTGTACCCCCTACTAGCCTTGCTCCTGGGATACAGTGGCATGCCAGATACACGTCCACTTGGTCAGCTAGCACCCTCTGCCCGGAGAAAGATATGGGGACCCTTCTTTTCGAGAGGCCAGTCAAAAAATACACGTCTTCCAACTCAATGGTTAAAAGTTGTGTGCCAATCTGGAATCCTTGCTCTGCAACATCCCATAGGCCGATCATATGATCGAGAAATAAAATCTCTTTCTTCATTTTTTGCAACTTGAAGAATTTGAGAAAGCCACAAGCTCGCAACGCGGCCCATGTGCGGGGATTCTGCAAGGCAGCTAAGTCATCCATCTCATGTTCTCTTTCTGTCCACTCGATCATGGTCCCCGAAGTTACCTACAAAACAAAAAAATAAAGAAATTCATTATTTCCACGTTTTGGCAACTTCGGCAATTTTCAAAAGAAATTTAAAACATGAAATAAGATTCCCACATCATTTAAAAGTGACCATACACTCTTTTACAATCACCACGCCCTTCCCTAGCCATTTAACATTCATCAAACAACAATAAAGATGTTTAAAAAAAATCAAAATGACTTTGTGGCTGCATGGGCATACATGGGGGTTTTATCACAGATTCCTTGCAAAAAAACGACCTATCTAATTGACTGTTGGGGCGTTGGCATCTTAGCCATCCTTTTCTAGAACGTTTTTGCAAAAAGAATCCCATTTTTCCATTGATTTTTAAAGAGGTCGATTTGGTTCTATTTGGGGCAACTTAGGGCTTCATATTTTAAAATAAATGATGCTATGAAAATAAATACTAAACCATGTAATTTAAAGAAGAAGAGATGGATATCTACCTGGTCCAAACGGAAAGCGAAACGGTCAACCGTAGCTCCGGCAACAAACAAAACAAGATCCACTTCAAAATGAGAATCTCCACTACTCAAAGATCCTTGTGCAAAATGAAATGGTAAATGAAATTTTCAATGTATTTTTATTTATAAATTTTCATTTTTTATAAGGTATGGTCATTTATGGGTTTCTCTAACAATATGCTGGCTTCAATAAACCCTGGTTTGTAGTTTTGGCATCGCAGGTTTCCTGGCAGTCTTGATAAATTATTTACCTTGTCGCACTTATGAGCATAGTCTTAGTTTGTTCTCGAGCTCGATAATATGAGAACGTAACCGGGTAAAATTTTATCTCTTTTTCGGACCCATACGGATACACGAACACACGAAAAAGGAACCCCCCCCGGAGTCTACTTTAAACCCTTTTCAGACTCTCTAAATATGAAAAGATTGTTGAGTGACCTTGCTTCCTTTCACACTCATTAAAAGGTCAGAAAGGGCATCTTTCGAGTGATAATTTATCTCTTTTTTGGTCTCGTTAGACTACTGTACGAAAAAGGAACTGAGAGAGTACTCTTTTGAGTGTTTTTCCAAACTCTATAATCCTGAAAAACCTTCGAGTTTCCTTTCTTTGGACTCGTTAAAACACACATCGACAGGCCCATATGGGACTGAACCCTTACTTCTTCTGGTTCGTTAAACGAAGGAAGAGGAACTTACCGAAGGTGATTTATATTGAGCATGTGTTATCCTCCTCGAGCTCATTAAATCAAAAAGAGGTACTCGTCTATCTGGATGGGGGAAAAATTGAAAGGAGCAAGCTAAGCAGTCTCTTGAGAACATTGTCCAGCAATTCTTAGAGTCGCCCTTGAACACGACACTTTGTCATTTGCATACATCATAATCCGTTGAACCTCGGCACTGAGACAATCCTTTGAGTCCCTTTCACTCCTTTGGGTCACCCGACGCAAGTCACAGTATCCACTGCATAGTTTTGGTCCATGTCATGTTTCGTTGTTGTGCCTCAGTGTTCAAGGGAAGTATCCGCCTCGAGAGTCAGCCATCCCAAATATATTGCCTCAAAAGCCCATGTCAGTCCATGTTCTTTTGATCTACCAATTACACCTCTATGTCTGTTTCGTGTCATTGATGGGGTATACATCAAGGCCCTCCCTTGACGAGTCTATTCCTGTCGACTTCAACACATTATCCGGGAATCAGACTTAGAAACCAGTTAGTACTTTGGGACCTGCATGCCTCAATGGCAGGCCTCCTCACATCTGATAGTAGGTTTACATCATTGACCTCTGATCGGATGATTCCATGGATGTTTGACCTCAGCCCATCTATTCACATTCACTGGAATGTACTAGGGTACCTTGGGAATCATTGACATTAATGGTGATTTCCCTCGCACTTGTTAACGGTTCACACCATTGACCGGTAATCAAGTGGTTTCTACCATGTTCAACGACAAGACATCTATTCACATGGTTAGATTCGTACCATATTGAGATTGGTGAGAAGACCCTGGGTTGAGTGATCGCTTTGATATATGCTTTTCCCAGGTTGCGAAGGAGTTTCTATTGGACAAATGACACATACACTATTACATAGATCCACTTTATATTGTTCGTGGCTATGTCTTGTCATCTCGTAGATCCACTGTGTATTCTTCGTGGCTACGATTAGTCCGAGTCATTAGCGTATGGATCCACATTGTATCTTCGGTGGCTATACCTTCTTATCAATACAATTATGGATCTGCAGTGTATTTTATGGCGGCCATATCTTGCAAGTCTTGATCACCCAAGCATAGGTATGTCTTCCTTGGGTTTTGAAATATGTCATGATATTTGTTAGATGTTTGTGTGTAGCTTCCGTCAGGTTCTCCAAGTCCATACCCTTGCTTGATCGTCTACAAAGCATTTCAGTTATCATTTCGCATCTTCTAACTTCATACTTTAGGGGGCAATCTATTACACGTCAAAATTACTCAACTAAATAAGTGTCGCATGTTTCTCTCAATTGTCGTAAGTGTCGCATGTTCCTCTCAATTGCCGTAAGTGTCGCATATTCCTTACAACTTTCGCAAGTGTCGCAAACGTTGTTCAAGCATACTACCATAATGACGACACTAAGGAGGCACTTAAAACATCTCATATACTTGATTTGGAGAAGGGGAACTGGTTAACTAAAGTCACAGAACTCTTATCACCTGAGAAGAGCTCTTAAACAAAGGTTCTGAGGGTGAGCGCTCCCCTACATCAGCCTTAGGAGTGTTGGCGGTCCCCTATAAGGCTTCAGGGAGCGTTATAACACTGGTTTTCCCATCAGAGGGAGCGCTATCCATCTTTGGAGCATTGGTGCCCCCCTCAAGCTTCCTATGGAGCGCTACAGCGCTCTGATGCCCCTTTTGAGGGAGCGCTACCTAATCTGAGGCAGTAGTTGGCCCGTTGAGGAGAATAAGGGGAGGATCTTTCAAGTTTAGAAGGTAGTTTCATTCGAATTCTTGGTTCTATCAGGGGATCCCTGATCTAAGGAGGAAGTTCCTCAACTTGTTCTAAAGATAACTCAAGAGGTTAAGCTCCTCTTAACCTATATAAGCAAGCTCTATGATGGTGAAAAGGGGGGAGAATTGCTAGCATCAAACCTATGATCTCATAGGGAACACACAGTTAGTCAAAGGAGAAGTGATCAGTGAAGTTGCTATCATCCAGGTTGTGGATCTTTCGAGCAAGGGTTAGACAAAGGGGACTTGACGAAGCTGTCGCATTCGCATATACGATTGTAAGTACTGTTGTCATTATTCTCATTAATATGACACGCTTGGCCTATTTCTTTCTAGTTTGTGTTTGATCTATAGGACTAACATAGATAGATAGATAGATAGTTTCGTTATTGATAGATAGATCTGTTTTCAATCTAACATCAATAGAGTAGGAAGCGATCATACTTTGTTTGTCTACAGGACTCAGCGAGGAGCGAGAGTTCGGAGCTCGATTTGGAGCGTGCAGGGACAAACATCGATAAAAAGGTATTGTTGTTCTCCTTCCTTCTCATGTGCTAGTTTGTATGGATTTGAAAGGAAGTCAGTGTCCATGTTAAGCACTTTCTGTCTTAGAGTAGGGTCTATCTCTTTGAGGCAATCTACCTGTCCGCAGGGAGATTTTCCTACAACAGGAGGATATAATACTTGTAGAGGCTCCTTCATCCACAATACATTGATAAATGTTTCTTGAATTAACTTCAACCCATATTTGAAAGAGTGTGGAAGAAGGAAGACGAGGCTCAACAAGGTCATTCCAATCAAAGGAAACCATCCTAGGGCTTGGAGGGGGTGTGCTCGAAGTGAGCGGAATGCCCCCTTGTTATGAAAGTAATGAAGTGGAAATGCTAAAAACATAGTCGGTAGGCACTTCACTCCCCAAGAGAGGAGTGGGATCAGACGAATATTTCATCAACGTGACCACTTTGGTAGAATTGACACTCTCCAAGAGAAGAGTGGGATCAGCTGAAGAATGCATTGACGTGACCATTTTCTCAACCAATGGATGAATAGGTTGCGAGACTACTTGGTCTAAAGGCACCTCACCCCCCAAAATAGGAGTGGGATCAGCCAAATACTACATCGGCATGACCACTTCATCAACTAGAGACTGAATGGACTATGAGGAAACCTTATAAGACTTAGAATCAGAAGAGCTTGCAGATAGGGACCACAATCTTTATACCTCTGGAATGTTAGGGCATAGATGAGTAAGGTGATATCCCTTGCAAATATTACAAGGGAACTTAGAATTAAGTCATATCCATCTGGGTTTCTCAACAGAACCAATGCCCCCAGCATGACTAGCAGTGGTTGGTTGCACATCTCCAACATGACTTGCAGAGGTTGGTGATGGGTCGATAACATGACTTGAAAAGGTTGGTGATGGGTCGATAACATGACTTGCAGAGGCTACAGATCTATTATCAATATGAATAACAGTGACTGGACTTTTTCCCCCAACATGACTTGCAGAGGCTAGGTGCTTCCCCCAGCATGACTTGCAGAGGCTGGGTGCTGGTCTTCAACATTACTTGCAGAGATTGAGGAACTATCTCCAACGTGACTTGCAGAGGTTGGTGACTGAACTCCAATATGAATTGTAGGGACTAGGTTTATGCCCCCAGCATGACTTGCAAAGGCTGGGTGTTGGTCTTCAACATGACTTGCAGAGGTTGATGACCTATCTCCAACATGACTTGCAGAGGTTGGTGATTTCTTCTTCCTATTCTTCCTCTTTCTATTTCGTTTAGACTTTCAGTTACTAGTAATTGTACTTTCACCAGAGGCGGGAGATGGAGGAGGAGAAGATTTTGCTGACGAAGGAACATCAACATGATGCCCATGACATAAAGTGCTTAACTAAGAAGCGTCAAGATAATTTGTGACATTTGGAATGGTACCCAACCAAACCAATAATACCACATTCAACCTAGGAATGTACAAAGTAGCCATCAAAGGGACACCAACGTTTCCAAAGAAAGGAAAATCACAAGAATCCCCTTGTGAAGGGGTTCCTTGGTTGGTATCGTCAGTAACTTTTTCCATCAAGATCTTATGCACAAGTTATCCCCTTGCAAGATTGTTCAAGTTCGTAAACGTCTCACACATTGACTCTAGCGAACCAGTGTTATCAAAACAACACCTATAAATAGGCAACTCCGTGTTCCTAAGTGGAAGACCGAAAAGTCCCCATGATTGACAGAGTGGGAGGTCTATTACCTTAGGTCAGAGACCCAAAGAAATGACTGACTAAATCTCTATGGAAAAATAGGTAGCACAGAACACACACTAGAGAAACTCCTAAAGGAAAATCAAGTAGACCACTATCTAGTAGGAAGAACAGTTACGCTAGCCAACACTAGAGAAACTTACTAGTGCAAGTGAAACTCGAACACGAAAGCACCCTTCGGGTATACTCTACAAAGTGTGACCCAACGTCTGCCTTAGGTACCGCGGTATACCCCCTCAGTCACCTGTGTAAGTCCCTATAATAAAGGAAACTAAGTTTCCATCTCGCGAACAATCACAAGGCGGGTACAGTTGACAGTTGGGTGGACCACAATGAGTAACGTATTAAGCCCGAAACCCTTCGAGGGTATTGAAAGCAAGTGGTTCGGAAGACAACTGAGGACCTCAAACGGATTCGAGATCCACAAAGCTCCGTAGGAAAATGAAACCGACAGTATCCCACGACAAGTCCTCTATATGTGTTCCCCACTACGCTTGGTCCAAGTTTGGAGAGTTTATCTCTGCTACCTTTCTGCATGCGACCTTGTGTTTATCCCCTGTGTTAGAGGGGGTTCCTGGATAACTTTCACGTTTACTGGAATTTTTTCACTCCCTAGCTCTGACTCCAATGTTTGTTTATAAGCCTTGAATAGTTTCCTCTCCAACCTAATTCAAGGCTCTATCCTAAACTAGTTGATTGACCCTACAAACATAAAGTCTAGTTGATTTTAATTAGCATTCTTTTTAAGGCTTGATTTACTCAAAAGGGGTGTGGTAGTGCAAGTGATGTTGTTAAGACTCTTGTGAAAAATGAAACTTATAAGAACACTAGCGAAGAAGGATTATCTTTCTTATTTTCTTTTGAAATGCTTTCAAGATGAGAAGAAAACACAACACTATGCTAATTTTTTATTTTTTTTATGCTTCAAACAAGAAACTTGAAATAAATTTTTTTTCTTTTTTTTTAAAGCAAGTGAAAGGGGAAAAAGTGAAAAGCAACCAGACAAGACTGAGAACTGACCTCCATCCCATTGCGGATCGCAAGGAGTCCCTAAAGACACCTAACAGGATGATAAAAAAGACTCCAAGACTTGCCCAAAACCCTTCCGAACTAAACACAAGAAATCTTTGAAAAGATAACCAAACTGACATCAAACCCAGGCTTCGACTGTAAAAACAGAGACACTGTACTTAATCAAGAAACCTTGAGAAGTCAGACTTCAATCAGGGAAGAGGTTGACTGCCCCTTCTTAAGGAAAATGTTTCTTGACAAAGGCACACTAACGGTGCTTAAGCCGCCTGCGTATGTATGCGGGTTGTCTAAAGAAAGGGCACATATGTACACGTGTAGACCCATCACAGGCCGCGCACACCTCTGTAAGTCCTCAAAAAGAAGATAAATAGGTAGACTAACAGGGCAGGGAGACCTGGTATGGCACAAATAGGTGACCAAAATCCATCAAAGACTCAACAAACTCAGAAAGAAACTCAAAAGGTAAAAAACAATCAACACCCATAAAATCCCCTAAAACACTAGAGGTTTCCCTAGTGCGGTTGTTAGTTCTGCTATAGCGGGAAACCCCCCGATGGACTACACTAGGGTTCAACATGTAGGCATATCTAACAGTCTAAAAGTCTCATACTCTTTATAATACCCCGAATATACCCCACATTCATGCACGAAATACAAAGTAGAAAGATCCAGGAACTCTACCTTAAACTCCGCGTTCGACGTCGATCCTTTCGCGTTCGATTGCTCCTCAACTACAAGTCTCCTCCCAAGGATGACCTGCATTCACAAAAGACAAACAAGAATCTATGAAAATGTATCCCATATATGAATTAGTGGGTTAGATGTTAGTATAAAACATAAATCAAACATAAAGATTGAACACATCATATTGTGGGACAAAAAAAGTATTCCTTTTATTAATATCACAAAGTTTACTTACAATGAGATCGATGATTGCTCCTCGAACCTAGTTTGGGCTCCTCTTCACCAATATCCAACCGCGCTTCCACATATATTTCTCCTCTCACACTTTTCTCTAGGGAAATGGCATACGGTTATAATGGAGGAAAAAGGCAAGAATGGACAATTCTGACACAAAACTCACAAGGTGGCTGCAAATTCTTGGGGCAAGGAGGGGATGTGAAACGGGTAGAGTTTCATTGTTCTTATGCTTCTCTTTGGAATGAGGCCCCAACACCTCCTTTTATATGACAAAAGGATGATTATTCGGTTGGGTGATGGGCTATAGGCAGTGGGACAGTTGGAAAACTACCCAATAGCCCGTAATCTCAACGAATTCCTTGCAACTTTTTATTTTTTGCAACTTTTTGGAGGTATACGTGGGTTGTAGTGGAGCAGCCTGAGTATGCATGTGGGTTGTAGTGGAGCAACCTAAGTACGTATGCGGGCTGTAGTGGAGCAGCCTGAGTATGTACGCAGGCTGTAGTGAAGCAGCCTGAGTATGTACGCGGGATATAATGAAGCATCCTGAGTATGTACGCGGGTTGTAGTGCATCAGTCTGAGTATGTACGTGGGCTGTAGTGGAGAAGCCTGAGTATGTATGCGGGTTGTAGTGGAGCAGGGTGTGTACATTTTAAAAAAATGTGGTTTTTAATAAAAGTTGTTGAGTAATGGCTTGGCAAAAATAGTAAGTAAGAGGGCCAAATACCAGGTATGCATGTATGGTGCAATTTAGGTTTATAACAATAACTCCTTACCTATAAAATTGAATAAAAATGTCCAATCACCATAACATTGCTATTTTTTTTATTTTAATAAAAAAAAGTTATTTAGTATTACACATGTTTCAACCTTATTGTTCATAGTAATACAATTCTCAAAGGTCATAATAATACAACTCCCAAAACATGTTTTAATTATTTTTTTCTTTCATAACCATAAACAACCCCTAACATACCTCCTTTTCCATATTTATACTTATAAATTTGTCTTAAACAATTGAAACGATTAAAAAAAACAAAACCTTACTTCTTAATTAATTTAAGATGATTTTTTTTCCTCCAACAAAAATTACTTACAATAAATTTAATTAATTTTTAAAACTAATATAATTAATTTTTTCAACTTTTTATTTTTATAATAATAAATTAATATAATTTTTATTTTCATCTCTTCACCATCCCTAGTTGTTTTTACTTCCCTTTCTTAATTGTATGCAGACTTTACTTAAACCACTTTGACTCGAGGTGATATCTCACATCACTTTCCTATACTAATTTTAAATAACTAATCTTGTATAATATAACATATAGTTTGTAAGGGTGGAAGTTTATTAATTTATTATTATACTAGAGATGGGAATGTTTATAATTTATTTTATGAAATAATAATAACAATAATTTAATTTTGAGGTTACAGTTAAATCAAACATCAAATTGGTATATAAAACTCTTTTTTATGGGACAAGGCTTCTTTGCATAATTATTTAACTATTAAAATTTATAAAGGTTTTCATACCCTACCTTCCTCTGGATTCTAACATGTGACCTCTTAAGAGGAAACACATATTCTTAACCATAATTATGGTGGGAATGTTATTATAAATTATAAAGATATCCAAAGAATCCTAAATGACTTTGGATCTCCTAATCTTCCTCTTGATTTGAAGGCGAGCAAAGTTTGTGATGTGATGTAGAGTGATATGCACCACATAAATCTTTTAGCTAAAACCTTGGTGTGAGATGCAAGGTAAGTGAAATAATAAACCTTTTGCAAAGATATGAGAAATAAACATGTTAAATCAATGTTCTAAGTAGGTATTCTACACGATGTTTAATACTCACCTTTTGGGATCATGATTGAATGTTGAATGTGATAAAAATATAGCATTGAGATATCTCCAAAAAGAAATATGGATTGTCCATCAATATATTAAACAACAATGCCAATAAAATAATTGGAAAAGAATGAAAATGATACTTTTACATTTCATATCTAATATGTTTGCAATCAAGAGTAAATGTGAAAGTTGGCTCTCATGCTTAGGAGAATTGCCTCCTATTTTCTCACGATGTGGTGACTTTTCCATCATCCTCCCACTCCCATGATTTCCTAACCCATTAGTCCCATATGGTAACTACATGTGTTCCTTTTGGCATGATATCGTTAAATTCATACATTAATTGGAATCCCTATCCTATTTTCACTCCCGCAAAGTTTACAGTCACATTTGGTGACTACTTATGCTCTCAATTCTCTATCAGTGTTAAAATGCATACATTTAAGTGGATATCATAACTTTCATATATTGCCACAAAGTTGAGGTGGGGTATGAACAAGGACTTCACATGCATAGAAGAAAATCCAATATAGAGGGGCAAGTCTTGTCGAGAATTGTTTATAAAGATCTATGATAGACAAGTAACAAATAAAATTTGTGAAACAAACACACGGTGAGTCTATGATCACTTCTATATTATTCAATGAAGACAGATTACATCCTTATATAGGAAAAGATTCTACTGAGTCGGTTACATGCAAACCAAAGATAACTAGACTCTTAACTATGAACCGACTCTTAAGACGCCTACAACTGACTCTCACAACTGAAGCTTATAACTGGTGCTTACAAATGGAACTTACTCTATTATTTCCAAGTCTCCCCCTTAATGGAGAATGGATTGACTTCTACACATAACATATCCCTAAACATCTAAAACTTAATCTTTCCAAGAGGCTTAGTGAAAATATCAGCAACATTTTCACTAGTATTAAAATACACAAGAGTTATTTCATTTGACTGCAACTTTTCTCGAACAAAATGACACTGAGCTTCAACATGATTTGTCCTTGCATGAAAAATTGGATTCTTCACAATATTGATTGAACTTTGATTATTACATCTGGTCATCGTAGGTTCCTTTCGTTCTTCTCCAACATCTTGAATAAGTCTTCTTAACCAAACAACTTCACAAGTTGCTGCACACAAGGCTTTATATTCTGCTTCAGTAGAAGACAAAGATACAATAGGTTTCTTTTTACTGTTCCATGAAACAATCCTGGATCCAATGTTAAATGCATATCCAGTGGTTGATCTTCGATCATCCAAATTGCCAGCCCAATCAGAACTTGAATAACATTTCAACTCAACATCAGATGCATCAGTATATTTAATACCATAATCAAGTGTACCTTTTAGATACTTGAGTACTGCCTTTGTTTCATTCCAATGGATTTCATGAGGTTTCTCCATGAACTGACTTAACACACTCACAGAATATGAAATATCAGGTCTGGTTGTGGTGATATAATTCAGACTACCCACCATCTATCTATACATAGTTCCATTCACCTCCTTCGAACCATCATCACAAGAAAGTTTCACATTCTGTTGCATGGGAACAGTAGAAGACTTACACTGATCCATTTTAAATCTCTTAAGTATTTCTCTGATATACTTACTCTGACAAACAAAAGTTTGGCCTGCATTTCTCCAAACTTCAAGACCTAGGAAGTAATGTAACTCACCAAGATCTTTCATTTCAAATACCTTTGATAACTGCTCCTTGATTTCATCAAATAACTTCTATGCATTTCCTGTAATTATTAAATCATCAACATATAATGAAATCAATACTATATACCCCTGTTCATCAAATTTGGTATACACATTTGGATCACTTTTGCTCCGCATAAAACCCCGTTGAAGAAAGAAAGAGTCTATCTTCTCATACCATGACCTAGGTGCCTATTTTAGTCCATACAATGCTTTCTTTAACTTACACACTAAGTGTTCTTGCCCCTTTTCAACAAACCCTTCAGGTTAAGTAAGGTAAACCTCTTCCTTTAACTCACCATTCAAAAATGCAGATTTAACATCTATCTGATGCAACTTCCAATGATACTTTGTAGCTAAAGCAATTAACATTCTGATAGTATTCAATTTAGCTACCGGTGAAAATGTTTCAACATAATCAATACCTTATGTTTGTGAATACCCCTTTGCCACTAGTCTAGCCTTATACTTATCTATACTACCATCTGGTTTAAACTTGGTTTTGTATATCCATTTGCATCCAATGGGCTTCTTATGTTTAGGCAATTCAGTCAATTCCCAATTATTGTTTTTTATTATAGATTCATATTCTTCCTCCATTGCATTTTGCCATTCATTATGTTCATTAGCTTCATCAAAACTCATGGGTTCTATGACATTTGAAATGCTACTCATTAGGGCATAGTCTTTATACCTCTCAGGAAGACGAATCTGTCTTGAAGATCTTTTCAACTGATTATCTTCCTCCCCACTTTGTGAAGATCTGGCTTCACCTCTAGGTGAACTGTGACTGCTTGAATTTTCCATATCACTGAGTCCTTCTTGCTATTGTTGTTGCTGTCGCTGCGGGGATGGCTGTTGCTGTGTGGGTTGTTGTTGCTGCTCTTCTTTAACTCCTTCATCAAGAAGTCTCTGCCATTCCTCATGACTGTTGTCGTCATGATTTCTTGCTTCCTGCTCATGGAAAAGTACATCTCTACTTGCAAATACTTTGTGAGTAGCAGGATCAAACAGTTTGTATGCTTTAAATTCAGAACAATACCCAATGAAAATACATTTAATGGATTTAGCATCCAATTTCCTCCTATTCTCCTTTGGAATATGTGCAAAATCCTTACACATAAATACTTTCAAATTATTAACTGCAGGTTTGGAACCATACAAGGCTTCGAAAGGAGTAACATTATCAAGACACCTTGTTGGACTTCTATTCTCTAAATAAACTGTAGTATTTATGGCTTCAGCCCAAAATGCATTTGAGACATTCTTACCTTTCATCATACTGTGTGCACACTCTACCATAGTTTTGTTTTTCCTTTCAGAGAATCTGTTTTGTTGTGGAGTGTGAGGTACTGTAAACTGTTGTACTATTCCATTATCTTTGCAATATTTGTTGAAGTCCCCTGATTTATACTCTCCCCCTTGATCTGAACGGAGGATTTTGATGGATTTTCCCGTCTGTTTTTCCACCATGGTTCTGAATTCCTTAAAGTACTCAAAAACATCACTTTTTCGTCTAAGGAAGTAAACACATGTGTATCTCGTGCAATCATCAATAAATAAAAGAAAGTAAAATGCACCTCCTAAAGACCTCGTCTGCATAGGCCCACAAACATCAGTATGCACAAGATCTAACACATCTCTCTTTTTCTTATCAGGATTAGAGGGGAATTCATCTATGTGCATCTTTCCTAATGCACATCCATCAAAAGCAACCTTCTCATTCTTTAACATGGGAAGTCCTTCAACCATATTCTTTTTCTGTAATAACATTAAATCAGGATGATTGATGTGTCCATACCTTTGATGCCAAAGAATCTCTGTTGGCATAGTGGAAGAAGTCAGTGCATGATGTGCTTTGCTGGTAACATCAAGTTTGTATAGACCTCCTTCTCTGACTCCCGTTGCAACAGTTTGGAAGTGGTCCAACAGATCCTTCACTATGCAATAATTCTTGAAGAATTCAACCTTCAAGTTATGATCTGTAATGGTGGACACAGAGATCAAATTTTTCTTTATTCCTGGCACATACACCACATTGCGAATGTGAGGAACAGTACCATTCGACAATGTCACATGAATGTCTCCATATCCCTTGATCTGATGAGTGCGGTCATCTCCAAGATATATGCTGGCACAATTCTGTGTTTCTTTAAAATTAACATACCAAATTTTATTACAAGTCATATGTATTGATGCTCCAGAATCCAAAAACCAGGCATCAAAATCATCCGTTTCAGCAGATAAAGCGGCATTAGACACAAACAGCCTAAGATCCCGTGAGTCAAAATTCGGGGGTTCATCAATATCATCACTAGCAATAAATAATCTCAGATCTTGATTTGAAGATTTTTCTGCATAATGACTTGAATGTGTTCTAGGTTTATTCCTAGCCTCATCACTTTTTTTCTTATGACAGTCTTTAACAATATGTCCAAGTCAGCCACAATAAAAACAACTCTTTGACTCATTCCTATCAGATTGCATACCTTGATTTGGACGTTGTCTTCTCTGCGATGAACTGCCTCTCTTCCATGAACCGCCTCTCTTCCATGAACTGCCTCCTATGCCTCTTACTTCTGATCTCCCTCTCGCAAATCTATTATTTGACCACATTGCCAAATATTTACTCGGAGGCTTCATATTCCCGCACCTCTCTTCCTCTTCTAGCAAAATACCTGTCAGTTCTTCAAACGTAGGAGGTTTCTCCCTTGCTGAAGACCTGTTATGAACATATGATAATCTTCTAGCATACCATTTAAGGTAATAGTGACTAGATCAGTGTTGGAAATAACTTCCCCTATATTTACTAGCTTGTCTTTCACCTCTTTAATACAACCCAAAAATGAACTAACAGATTCATTTCCATGCATCTTAATGCCTGGCAATTTAGTTTTCAGGAACAAAATGCGATTTGTGTTGCTTGTTTCATACAATGCTTTAAGCACTGTCCATGTTGCAGCAGAAGTTGTAGCTTCTCCAATATGTAGAATTATGCTATCTTTAACAAACATGCGCAACAATACCTTTGCCTTGTTTTCGCGCTTCTCCCAGTCTTGGATCTGTGTTGTTGTCGCACCGACAGCCGCATCAGGTTTCAATTCAGTTCCCTTTGCAATGTTCCAGACACCATAGCCTTCCATGAGCGTCTGCATCTTGAATTTCCAGCTAATGAAATTTGATCCATCTAACTTGTTGGCTTCGTTGAGGTAGGTCTTTGCCAGCGGATTTGCCATCGCTACAATTTAGTCTCTACAAGTAAATCACCAAGGATATGCAACTTTCTGTCGCTCTGCCTTCAAATACCACCGATCCATCTCAATCTTGACTCTCAACTATCACACACAAAATCTTACAATTAATATTCTCTTGAATAAACTTTAATATCCACTTATACTTCAAAATTATCCACTTTGAATAAAGTGGATAACTCACTCTTCACACTTCACTTAAAAAATATCCACCTTTTTGAATAAGAAATTCAAACTGTAACCATGCAAAAATCCACTTAATTTTTTTTTTATAACTAATAGATTATTCAAATGCTCCAAAACAAAACAAACATGCACAAATGCTTACACCAAGAGCTCACTACGCGTGGGTTTATCACTTCTCTTCCACACTAGACGGATTTGCACATGCTCTTACACCAGATCTGCGAATTTGCACCAGATCCGAATGGTCACGCTATGCGTGCACGATTTTCACCTCCACGCATGCAAAACTCACCCCACCAGATCTCCACGCATTCAAATATGAATTCAAACTCCACGCTCACTGCACGGATCCACCTCACAGAACTCACGCAAGCTCGCGACTCAGCAAATATCGCGACCCAACGAAACTTCACGCAGACCACAGACTAAAAACCTTCACGATTTTGCTTTAAACTCCACACATGCAAGCTATAATCCTTCTCCTTGTATACGCAGCACAAACTCCTGCAAGAAAATCGTGACTTTCCAAACAAAAGTGAAAAACGGAACTGTATTTTACCTCTTCAACGCAATTTCAGACGGATTTGCTCACGCCCCTCCTCACAAGCTCACAGATTTAGCAAAGCTCACCCTCTTGACTCTTATAAATTGATCACCGGATTTATCACGAATCCTATCCAACGTTTCTCACGCTATCCACGCCCTCTCCTCGTGGCTCTAATACCAAGATAAAATATGCGAAACAAACACACGGTGAGTCTATGCTCACTTCTATATTATTCAGTGAAGACGGATTACATCCTTATATAGGAAAAGACTCTACCAAGTCGGTTACATGCAAACCAAAGACAACTAGACTCTTAACTATGAACCGACTCTTAAGACACCTACAACTGACTCTCACAACTGAAGCTTATAACCGATGCTTACAATTGGCGCTTACTCCATTATTTCCAAGTGTAACAAGGATCTAGCACCAATAACATTAAAATAGAATCTATCAATCTCGATAGAGTTAATAAGCAAAACAAATTCTCCAAGTTTTTTTTTTTTTTTCTTA